>OW203742.1:17670492-18122489 GCA_934045075.1 Yponomeuta sedellus | reverse complement strand
TAATTGCTCAAAATATTGCTAGCTGTGAAAACTTTTTGTTGGCTTTCTGTATCTATGTGTGTAATTTATTGTGTTAGTGATAAGCTGTTAGCTGTATAAAACAATAAAATAATAAATAAATTAACCCGGCGGTGGCGGTGCGCAGGTGTGGTCGATGCGCGCGCGCTCGGTGGCGCCGTGGCGCGTGCGCGTGTGCGTGGCGCGCTGGGCGCGCGGGCTGGCGGGCGGCGGCCAGCACGACGCGCAGGAGCTGCTGGCCTGGCTGCTGGACGCGCTGCACGAGGACCTCAACCGGGCCGCGCCGCCGCGCGCCACCGGCCCGCGCGCGGGGGGCGGGGGCGCGGCGGACACGCAGGACAAGCGGGACCAGGTGAGCTGTACGGACCCCGTCACAAGAGGGACCAGGTGAGCTGTACGGACCCGTGACAAGAGGGACCAGGTGAGCTGTACGGACCCGTGACAAGAAGGAACAGGTGAGCTGTACGGACCCGTGACAAGTGGGACCAGGTGAGCTGTACGGACCCGTCACAAGAGGGACCAGGTGAGCTGTACGGACCCGTGACAAGAGGGACCAGGTGAGCTGTACGGACCCGTGACAAGAAGGAACAGGTGAGCTGTACGGACCCGTGACAAGTGGGACCAGGTGAGCTGTACGGACCCGTCACAAGAGGGACCAGGTGAGCTGTACGGACCCGTCACAAGAGGGACCAGGTGAGCTGTACGGACCCGTCACAAGAGGGACCAGGTGAGCCCTTGGAGCTGGTAGTCTGACTGTTAGACGCGCTTTTCGACCGAGCCGCGTCACAGCGGCAGCCGCTACAATCCCCCGCTGCGAAGAAGCCCGGGGAAGAAACACGGGACAATTTACTCGTAGTAACTTCTACAACGCTACGACGATAAAACATATCCTTAACATAAAAGTACGTTAATACGTACACGCGTTACCTTAAAAGTAATTGTATATTAATATTTTGTTTTCATTAGCCGAATCTACATCCCATCGCTAGACAAAAGCCTTCCCACCGCGTCAAAAAGATCGCGAGTGTATCCCGCCGGTTCGAGTCCCGGCATGGGGGAATTTTTAGCTTCTAAATAGGTTTTTAAAATTTTCCTTTGCACTGGTTAGTGCATTAAAAATGAAAATAGTATAACAATAATACGGACAAATACGGCTGCAACGAGTGTTCACAAGCGCGAAACCCTTCCACACCAGAAACCGAAGTATTAACACATCTTGGCCTAGCCTCTCGTGCAGCACTAACGCGGCCTAGCCTCTCGTGCAGCACTAACGCGGCCTAGCCTCTCGTGCAGCACTAACGCGGCCTAGCCTCTCGTGCAGCACTAACGCGGCCTAGCCTCTCGTGCAGCACTAACGCGGCCTAGCCTCTCGTGCAGCACTAACGCGGCCTAGCCTCTCGTGCAGCACTAACGCGGCCTAGCGTCTCGTGCAGCACTAACGCGGCCTAGCCTCTCGTGCAGCACTAACGCGGCCTAGCCTCTCGTGCAGCACTAACGCGGCCTAGCCTCTCGTGCAGCACTAACGCGGCCTAGCCTCTCGTGCAGCACTAACGCGGCCTAGCCTCTCGTGCAGCACTAACGCGGCGCGGCGTGGCCGGCAGGTGGCGGCGGCCGAGGCGTGGGAGCAGCACCTGGCGCGCAACCGCTCCATCGTGACGGACCTGTTCTACGGGCAGCTCAAGTCCAAGGTGCGCTGCGACGCGTGCGGGCACGACAGCGTGCGCTTCGACGCGTTCAACATGCTCAGCCTGCCGCTGCCCATGGAGGCCGCCGTGCCGCTCGACGTGCGGGGTGAGTCGCCGCCCCGACACCCGCTCCCCTGGGGTGAGTCGCCGCCCCGACACCCGCTCCGCTGGGGTGAGTCGCCGCCCCGACACCCGCTCCCCTGGGGTGAGTCGCCGCCCCGACACTCGCTCCCCTGGGGTGAGTCCGCACACCTTCACCCGCTCCCCTGGGGTGAGTCCGCACTCCTTCACCCGCTCCCCTGGGGTGATTCGCCGCCCCGACACCCGCTCCGCTGGGGTGAGTCGCCGCCCCGACACCCGCTCCCCTGGGGTGAGTCGCCGCCCCGACACTCGCTCCCCTGGGGTGAGTCCGCACACCTTCACCCGCTCCCCTGGGGTGAGTCCGCACTCCTTCACCCGCTCCCCTGGGGTGAGTCGCCGCCCCGACACCCGCTCCCCTGGGGTGAGTCCGCACACCTTCACCCGCTCCCCTGGGGTGATTCGCCGCCCCTCCACCCGCTCCCCTGGGGTGAATTGCCACACTTTCACCCGCTCCCCTGGGGTGAGTCCGCACACCTTCACCCGCTCCTCTGGGGTGAGTCGCCGCACCTTCACCCGCTCCCCTGGGGTGAGTCCGCACACCTTCACCCGCTCCCTTGGGGTGAATCCACACACCTTTACCCGCTCCCCTGCCGCTCGACGTGCGGGTTGAGACTGCACCAACAAGTACTTTCCTGTCCATTAGAGAACTACTAAATAAAAAGATTTAAACTTTTAGGAGGGTTTCCACATTTACACACAATAAAAGTTCAAAGTATACAGCGAAAAGAGTGTGTGTTCTGTATGCTAAGTCTGCTATTAGCTGTTGTAACCGCCTTGCATGTATCGTACGTCTGAAGGTACGACATGAAACAAACTAGATACCAGCAGATTTCCTGCCCGCTAGGTTTTTTTTTAATCCTTATTTACTACGAAGAACATGGATCTTCACCACTTTACTGTCACCTAAAATCCGACCCTTGCTTCCGTAGCTAAAAGCGTACACTTCGACGCTCTCAACATGATCAGTCAAGAAACAAAAGAAAATGCAATTTCGTCAACAGTCGGGATGTGCTAAAAATCAATCTACGCTGATGTTCGCACAGCATTCAGCTGATCATATCCTTATTATCGCATAGCGTACAAATCTATTCACTTAATTGACTAAGTGATTCACTTAGTCTATTTTAAGTTGCATTTGTATCTTTTTGCGATAGTGAAACCGTTTTTCAATTTCAATAAGTTTAAAGCGTTCTGGGCTCCTTGTAACTTTCGACCACCGACCGTAGGTCCACCGGAGCCCTGGTGGCAGGCAGTAAGCGCAGTGTTAACCGGTGTGTGTGTGTGTGTGTGTGTGCAGTGGTGCTGCTGGACGGGTCCGTGCCGGTGCGCTACGGCGTGCTGGTGCCGGGCGACGGCACGTGCCGCGACCTCAAGCTGCGCCTCGCGCCGCTCTGCGGCCTCGACCCAGACCTGTGAGTGCACATACTGGTTGCGATGTCACCCCTACGCACCACACACACGTTCCAACATTTTCATTTGCATTCGAACATGTTTTAAACACATTCGAAGATATTTTTAACACATTTGATGACTTTTTAGAGATATTCGAAGATAATTTTTAAACTTTTGAAGACTTTTTAAATACATCCGAAGACTTTTTAACACATTCGAATATTTGTTTAACATATTCGGGGACTCTTTTAAACATTTAAAGACTTATAAAACACTTTAGAAGACTTTTAAAACATATTCGAAGACTTTTAAAACACATTCGAAGACTTTTTTAGCAAATAGAACACTTTTTAACATCTTTTTTTTTTTTTTTTAGCCTCTAAATAGGTTTTTAAATTTGAATACTTTTAAAATACATTTGAAGATTTTTTTTTACATATTCAAAGACTAAAAAAGTCTTCGACTTTCGAAGTTTTTTATCATATTCGATTTTTTTTAATACTTTCAAATACACGTTACAAGACAAATTTCACACACCTTGTGTGAAAGTGAACTATTTTATTGAGTGTGAGTAACGGCAGCATGCTGGTGGCGGAGGTGTGCGGCGCCGTGATCGCGCGCCAGCTGGCGGACGGCGCGCGCGCACGGCCCGGCGCCGGGCTCACCGTCTACGAGCTGCCCGCGCCAGAGCCCGAGCCCGAGCCCGAGCCCGCGTCCGACGGGCCGCAGCCGACTCCACCGCCGCCGCCGCTCGGTGAGTTCGATGCTACGATTTGTTATTAAAGTAAAAAGTACGTTGCGATTTTTAATAATATTATTTAAATTTCTACAGCAAAATCACTCTTAGCGATAAGACCGCCAATTTTATAACATTACTTACATTTAAGAATCATGGTTGTAATATTTTTCTGGTTGTGCAATAAAGTGTTCTCTATTTATCAAAATCTTGATAATGTATTAGTATTTAAATTCTTTATTAAACGTATAAAATAAAGAGGCCCGATTAAAGGTGTAAAATAGTTCACCTTTACTCGCGTAACATCCAATCGAGTTGTCTCAAATCCAAATGAAGTCCCCCCCCCACACAGAGAGCAGCGCGCCGTCCGCGGAGGCGGCGCATGCGCAGGCGCCGGCGCAGGTGAGTGGCGCGCGCGCCGCGCAGCCCTCCTTGTGCATGCCCGCGCTCTTCTGCTTCAAGGTAGGTGCCCCCCACACCCGCACCTGCACCCCCCGCCCCCACCCTGTTACGTAACTGTCCATTGTGTTAGGCTATTTCTGTCGAAAAAATTACGTGCAATCCGAACGATTGAGTCACCCTTGTTAAAATTATTATATGTGAAACAAATAAGTGCCGAAATGCCCCGTAACAATATTTTTAAATTTGAATATAGTGTTGAATAACTCACTTCACAGATAAACCTAAAAAGGTTTCAGTGAGAGTTTTTGTGTGAAAATATGTAAGTTGCAAAACTGTACGAACAAAATTTATTTAATAATGAGTTTATAAATGCTAAATTTATTTCGGAAAATTAATTCACAACTCACTCCAATAAAAGTGTAGATGAACTGAAGCGTTTATACGCACTTTAGGATGCAAATATTACAGAGTATTCTATATTTGTTAAACACACAAATATAGAATACTCTCTAATATTTAAAAATATAAAAGGCACCTAATAGGATATTAGCACAATTGTAAGTGACAATTAGCCAATTAGTACTATGCTATAGAAAAAAATCAATTCCATTTCAGTGACTAAGAAAATCAGCAGAACACATGGTCATAGTTACGATCTAACCAAAATTCACAGCACATTTTATAATCACAAAATTCATGTTGTTCTTTCAGACCGGCTCGCTCAAAAGGTTATCACAAATTGTTTTTTTGTTTGGTAGTTCCCTGATGTCAAACAAATAAGCATATTTTAACCAACACGGTGGTGGGATCCTTAAAAATCATACTTAAAAAATGCACTTAACTTACGACCTTAGTACTGCAAAAGTCTTGCATAAATCTACAGTCTCCGTGTAAATATAAATAATTGTACATAGAACCTATATTGTGCCAAGCAGGATATTTGTGTAACGCTGTATATTGTTATGTACATAATTGTTCTCGTAATTTATTAATTATTTCCTCTGTAATATAAAGCAGATTTTTTGTGTAAATCTCGAAGGTAAACAGAACATACGAGTTGTTGTGTGTCGTTTCATCAACCGAATCACCGTCACAATTAATTCCATATTATCACTTCATTTGATACAGTTTTGTAGATAGATATCATATTACGCAACGTATTTTGAATGTAGGACAATATTATTTTAATAATGTGTAGAAGTTTTCTTATCAAATGACGAAATTTAGAATTAGTTGCACTTTGTTCAATGTTTGGTGTGTTTACTTCGATGCTATATACACCTGTATTTATAAATGTATCCGCTACATTTTTCATCACTTTTTTAAATCTACAGCTTTGTATTTGCTTTTTAGATTTTAAGAACCTATTTAGAGGCTAAAAATTCCACCCATGCCGGGATTCGAACCCGCGACCTCTGGCTATCCGTGCCAGCGCTCTTTCCAACTGAGCTAATGGGCGACTCACCGGCACCAGTGAAATTTCGAATCTCTTTACACTATTCTCTGTATTATGTACAGGCAGCGACATCTGGCTGAAGTAATTTGCATCACTTGCTTTTTAGATGTCGATGTCATTTCCACTCTTTTATCTTGTAAATTGTTTATGTTGTTAACTTCCCTTCAGTCTTTTCTGACGTAAAAATTAACCGATTTGCTTATCAACATTATGTACATTTTTTTAAGGCTTTTACCTATCTATCTTGTTAAACGCCTATTATATATAAATATTTTATTAAGATGTCGTAACATTTTAACCTGCCCTAATTTTCGATGCAATTTTATTGTGAAGCAAAACACTCAATGTAGTAATCACTTTGCCACCCGTACTTGGTTATTTGACAAATATTAATCATCCTGTTGTGTTTTTAGTAATTGGATTTACACTGTGGCTTGATTATTGTGCACTGTTTTTTTTATATTCGTAAAGTGTGCATTTGTTCAGAAGCCTTATAAATAAAGAAGTAAAAACAATATATCCATGGACATATTACACAGATCTCGCTAGCCCTATACTAAGAACAACTAAATGACTTATGTTATAGGTGCTAAGTCGACGATAGATTTAATACAATAAATACATAGATAACATCCAAGATCCGAGACAAACTAGAAAAGTTCGTTTCCTAGTTTGACCCGGCCGGGGATCGAACCCGAGGCATTCGGTTTTACAGTCAGCGTGCCAAACCGCTGCGCCACCGAGGCCGTCATTCTTTTCCGTTCCGTTTTGTGACAAATCAATAGCACTGTTTGTGCAACACTTATTATGAATCATCGTCAAATAAGCCAGTACGAAAAGCCAAGTGAACTGCCAGCTCAGTAGTAATTGCAAATCCATCGTAAATACAACTTCAATTAGTTGACACCAAGACGCCAGTAGCAACTAAAGCACGAAATTACAGCGCTCGCGCTCGGAGATTCTGATGTCGCAGAGTCCGCCGGGCTTCTACGGCGGGCGTGCCCTGCCCGAGCAGCGCAGCAGCACGCTGCCCAAGGACCACAAGAGAAACAAGGGAAACAGGTGGGGGACGATAAAGACATTTATTTCTTTTTTTTTCATGTTTGTGATGTCGTTGTTTCTGGTCCTCACGCCACAGGGTATCCTAGTGTGGGGCCAGAAGCAATGTATGTGCTTGTATGTAAATGTTATGTTTTGTAACACAAATTAACTAACCATCAGAGTGAAATAAACTCTTGAAGAGAAACAGAAGTGAGTACGCGTTCCATCCGACCAACACATCTGGCTTAGACAAGACCTGACTCTTGAAGAAATACAAAAGTAAGCGTTCAATCCGACCAGCACCTCTGGTTTAGACAAGACCTGACTCTTGAAGAAATACAAAAGTACAGTGCTACACAAGAAATAAGTCTCGTACCTGCGCAGATGACCAAATTTTGGATGTGCGATCGACCAATCAGATAGTTTCATTTTATGGCAAGCCGCGCGCCTTTGTGGCTATTGGTTGATTCAACGTCATCGATGCAGGTGACTATTCGTTTGGCAATATTAGCGTGAGCGAAATAGGTAGCGCTACTGCGGCAATCAATTCTGCACATTAACCGTATCGGTTAAAGATCATGTTGGATGTACTTATAGCTTCGGGTACTTTCGTTACACTTCTTCCTAGTCTGCGCGAACGTAGATTCCCGAAGGGACTTTTATGATGTGTAGTACTGTAAGTAAGTGTTCAATCCAACGGCTCTGGCTTAGACAAGACCTAATTCTTGAAGAAAAACAGAAGTAAGTACGCGTTCCAACCGACCAATACCTCTGGCTTAAACAGGCCCTGAAGAGACGCAAGGCCAAAGAGACACAACAGCCAGGTAAGTTTTCAAACCCACCTGGCTTTCAACGACACTGACTTAGACAAGACCTGAAGAGAGATAAGGCAACAGCCTATCAGGTGAGTCTTCAATCCGACCCGACACCATTTACTTCGACAGGATGCCAATGCAATTTTTATGTCTGTACCGAGCACTGGTCCGGTCAAGTATGGAGTATTGCAATCACCAGTTTGCGGCTTTGGACGCAACTGAACATCGAACTAACAGGCTGTTTGTGATGAGGAATTGACGGGGGCGAGGCCTCTGGAGCAACGTCGTCGTAGGTTGATTAAAAAAAGTTCTATCAAACGAACAATGTTTTCGATTTGTTATGTAAATAAATTGAATGTACAGTGACCCACCGACCGACCGACTTACCTTTGAAATTCGAATGTAATAAACGCCTAGCCCACATCAACTGATTGGGGCTGATTATAGATTTATAGATTTCCACTTCAATCAGAATGATGGTGTCGTGGCTTACATAAATAGCACTATCACAGCAACTGTCAAGGAGATAATACTGGATGAGGCATCATGCTTGCAAATAGAAGGATGTAATAGTACTATCTTGGGTATATATCGTCCCCCTGAAAATACATGCGCGGATAGGTTTATTAATTCACTTAATCTACACCTAGAAACTCTAAAATTAAACGAATCTATTACACTGGTAGGAGATATAAACATAAACCTGATTCCCAAAGACACTGAACAAAGTTATGAGAGAAAGAATAGATTTAACTACCTTAACATGTTAATACTACACAGCATACTACCAGGTCATAATATACCAACAAGAGAAAGCAGCTGTTTAGACCACTTTATGCTAAAACTACAAAAAAAGAAATTATCTGCCACTATATGTATATTGAATACTACTGTCACGGATCACTCAATGATACTAATGAGTACATCAAACATTAACACAAGTCGTAAATGTCGTAAAACTAAATCGGTGACTGATTATAATAGAGCGCTTGAACATCTGTCGACTAAAAACCTTAATGAGCTACTGTTTAGTGAAGATCCAAATTGGGTAATGAATGTACTAGTCCGTAAGATTTCTGAGTCCTTGTTGGAAAGAACGAATATTGTTAGTATTGCCAAAACAAGACGCACAATAAAACCCTGGATAACCCCAGGTATATTACGATGTATCAGAAACAGAAACAAAATGCAAAAGAAGTTACGAAATAATCCCCATGATGAAATAAATAGAATAATATATAAAAGGTACCGTAATTTTTGTAACAATTTAATAAAAAAGCTGAAACGAAATTATGATAGAGAGCTACTTAATAAATCCAAAGATACAAAGAGTCTGTGGAGCAGCATAAAAAACATTGCAAATCTAAAACAAACAAAGGAAGATAACTCTAAGTTGCTTAATATTAAATCTACCCCTAATGAATCAGTTAACTATGTGAATGATTTTTTCGGGAACATAGGTAAAACACTAGCCGAAAATATTAAACAAAGTCGAAACATCTCCAACCTATCTAGCACTCAAACACGCAAGACTCACACGTCATCATTTGTTCTCTTTGACACCGACCCCGAGGAAATTAATCAGATTATCACGAATCTTAAATCAGAGAGTGCTCCTGGCTATGATAATATCCCCACAATTTTCTTAAAAACTGCTAAAAGACAAATCGCACCTATCATCAGTCACCTGGGTAACCTCTGTTTCCGCAAAGGCGCCTTTCCATCACCCCTTAAACAATCTATTATTACCCCTGTGTGGAAGGGTGGAGACAGAGACGACGTCAATAACTATAGGCCAATATCTGTGCTTCCTTCTATTTCAAAAATCTTAGAAAAACTGGTAAATGGTAGGCTTCTTGAATACCTGGAAAAATTTAATTTATTATCAGACAATCAATACGGATTTAGGAAGGGCAGGTCGACAGAAGATGCTGTCACAGCCCTAAGCTCTTATATTGTTGAACAACTGGATAGTGGTAAAAAGTGCCTAACTGTTTTTCTAGATCTCAAGAAGGCATTTGATACCGTCTCTGTCCCCATCCTACTACAAAAACTAGAGCGCATAGGAATCAGGGACGCACCGCTAGCACTATTCAAAGACTATTTAAAAGATCGAAAACAGCGTGTTAAAATTGGCCAACATTTCAGCGATGATTCTAATGTAACTTACGGAGTGCCACAAGGGAGTGTATTGGGCCCCACTTTGTTTTTGATATACATAGATGACTTGTGTGATATGAAAGTCAGCTATGCTCGGACTATATCTTATGCAGATGATACGGCAATAGCTTTTACAGGTGGTTCATGGCAGGAAATTCATGAAAAAGTGGAACGGGAACTAGTCAAGACATCTGACTGGCTGACGGAAAACCTACTTACGCTAAACACCCAGAAAACTAACTACATATGATTACACTATTTTTAGCCTCTAAATAGGTTTTTAACTACATATGCTTCACTATTTACAAACGGACACAACCGGACACGGATTTAAAAATTAGAATACACAGTTGTAATAACATACAAAATAGCCTATGTTCCTGTCCCTGTATAAATAAAGTTACATCTACCAAGTACTTAGGGATTATGATAGACCAAAGGCTTTCATGGCATTGTCAAATTGATTTAGTCAACAGCAGGATAAGAAAACTAATCTGGATCTTTAAAAAATTGAGACATGCAGCACCGAGACCATTACTTATCCAAATATATACCTCGTTAGTTCAATCTATTATAATTTACTGTATTTCGGTATGGGGCGGGGCGACAAAAACAAAATTTCTGGAGGCTGAGAGAGCACAACGTTCCTTACTTAAGGTGATGTTCTTCAAACCACGGTTATATTCCACAGAAACGCTATACAAATCATGTCAATTGCTTACAATCAGGAAGTTGTATATTCTGGCAGTCATCTTAAAAAAACATAAATGCATGGCATATGACCCTAAAATTCACTCTAGGAGGAGAAATGACATAGTCATTAAATCAAACCACGTGAAAACATGCTTTGCTAGTCGCCAATATGAAAACTTGTCGGGCTATTTGTATAACCAGATAAATCGCAGGTTACACATCTATCCTATAATAAGATTTGAGTGTAAGAAAGTACTGTCCAAATGGCTGCTAAGCCAGAGCTATGAGGAAACGGAACTCTTGTTACAACATGTTAGTTAAATGTAATTAGTGTAATAAACATGCATAAATATAAAACACACACACACATACACCCTCACAAACACCCTCACACAAACAAACACACCCTCACTCTCACACACAGACACACCACATTTCTATAACTTAACCAGCTTTATAAAAATAAGATTCAATAGTTAGTTTTAGTTGTTCAACCTTTATAAGTTGTGGAAGAGCGGGTTTCCCTGGCACAGGTATTTTATACTTACAAAGGAATCCCAGCAAAAGTGTATGTAAGAATAATTTTGGTTGTATGAATAAATATTTTGTATTTTGTATTTGTATTTTGTATAGATAGATAGATTCGCCTAGCAAGTCGTGCTTAGAAGCTAGTTGTGTATTCTTATGTTTTATATATTAAAGTTTATTTAGGAATGAGGAGGTTATTTACTCCTTACTTTTGATAGATAATAAAGTTTTATGAGATGGTTTTCCTGTTTGGTTTTGTTAGTTTCCATAAATAAATCTTTTAATCCCAGCAAAAGCAACGTTGCAATTTTCCATCCAAACTTTTTTTTCAATTTCGGACAGTTAAAGCTTTCATGACTGTACGAAATTTTGCTAAGGCCGGATAGTCATGAAGAAAAAACTTCAATGGTCTACAATTTATAAAAAGTGATAAAATTTAGGGTAGAGTAAAGAAAATATGGCAAATAAAAATGACATTCATTCGCACTGTAGGAAACTATGCGATATTGCGGGCAACCAGTTTTATTATTGTTTCTACTTTGTGGCACAGCTCGCCGACGTTAAGCGTCAAGTCGCTGAACATTCGCCCCTCGAGCCCGCGCCTCAAGGTGGAGTTTGGCTCGTCGCCCTCCGACATGTACCGCCTCTACGAGACGAGGGAGCAACCAGTCGGGAGTATCCAGTATTTGGTAGCGGTGCATCGGTGAGTTGATCTCCAACCTGCTCAACGAACAGAACACAGATCAAAACTTTTTCAGCTCATCCATAGGTCTATTTTCAAGAAGTGTTGTAATTTGTAGTGGGCGCCGATTATTTATTTCGAAAATATAAATTCATAATATCTTGATATTAAAAGTCACTCCTTTAAGTGTTTGTTACACGTTAGCCAATTATTTGCTGTATGCAGACTCGTCAGTGCCTTTCATCAACTTATTTATAAACTTTATTTTTAAATAACAACATCTTGTTGTCTTGGTTACTGAAAGGCATATTTTAAGCCACCAGCGCGACAGAAAATCAACACTCAAAACACCAGAGTCAGTAGGACTACATTTAAAGTTAATGATGTTGCATCGGTAATAAAACCGAGGTACCATACTTAGCGACGTTTGTTTGTAATATAGCTTAATAATCCCTCACTGCCTAAACCGGTGCAGTAGGCAGCAGTAGACAAATGAGCAGCGGTTTGTTCGTAACATATTTTAAACTTTCGCGACTTAAACACATAGTTAGAATATTGTCAAACGTGGGATCCGGTCATCAAGAACTGTTCGAGTGGAAAAAAGTCGCATGGTTTATCGTCCGACATTGTCAATCTACAGTCTATTTATTCCTACTTGTCCAATTTAGTAAACAAGATTCTACCCTTAAACTGTGACTTTTAAGTCCAAAACTGCCATATTTCCATAAATGAAGTAACCTGGAACACTCTTTTAGATAACACGCTGCCAATTTTATAAACATAGTTCATGAATTTGCGAGAAAATGTCTAGTTTAGGCATCTAATCTCAATTTTAAGGTTAGAATCTTGTTTACTAAATTGGACAAGTAAGAATAAATAGACTGTAGCGTGTCGCAACCCTAATAGTGCTCTGTGATGGCCGATTGAGGGTAGTCTGAAACCTCATCAGCCGAAGATGCGAACGGGTGCCAGCCATCAGTCTTCTTGTGACCACGATAACTGTAACGTCGTCGAATCGTCGAGGTAAAATAGCAATAAATTGCTACGCGATTAGGCCCCGACAATATTGTAACTAAAGGAAGGCCAATGAGACGAGATAAAGAATGTAAACTAAGTTTCAGGGGTTCAAAACATTTTTATTTGAATAAATTATAGATATATAAATTTCGGATTCCCTATTCTAATCGCTGTCGTCTGTATTAGTCAAATATGATTCACCGGAAGAGTCCTAGGCTGTCTAGCCAGGCTGTGATTCCATAATTAAAACCAACAACTAATTACAATAACAGCAAAAATCAGTAAGAAAACTAACAGTAACGGATTAAACAAACACAATAAACTTAGTAAATACGGAAACGAAAAAATACGTATCACTTCGAACGCAATCTAAACAGGAATGAACTTTAGTTCACAAAATTGCGGATGACACCAAATGTTGACAACTGCCGTACTGAAAGTTTTCCTGTACCACGAAATACGCAACGACAGCTGTCATCGATCAAATGACTCCATTACCGCATACGTGTGACAAGGACAGAGATAATAATCGCTCGCTACCGCAATGTAACTCAGTAACGGTCCGTTCGTTTACATTGTTTATCTCGTCTCATTGGGCTTCCTTTACGAGTATGTCTGTTCGCCTGCGGCGGCGCAGCAAGCAGTGCCGGCAGGACGTGTTCTTCCTGCCGGGCGGGCGCAGCCGGCCCGCGCTGTTCGGGCGGCCCGTGCTGGTGCCGCTGCGCGAGCGCATGTCGGGCCGCCAGCTGTACGCGCGCGTGTGGGCGCAGCTGGCGCGGCTGCTGTCGCGGCCCGCCGCCGCCGACCAGCGCAACCACGCCGCCGACTGGTGAGTGCTGCTGCTGGCTGCTGAGTGTTGTTGCTGGCTGCTGAGTGTTGCTGCTGGCTGCTGAGTGCTGCTGCTGGCTGGTGAGTGCTGCTGCTGGCTGTTGAGTGTTGCTGCTGGCTGGTGAGTGCTGCTGCTGGCTGCTGAGTGTTGCTGCTGGCTGGTGAGTGCTGCTGCTGGCTGCTGAGTGCTGCTGCTGACTGGTAAGTGTTGCTGTTGACTGGTTAGTGTTGCTGCTCACTGGTGGGTGTTGACGACGAGTGGCGAGTGCCATTACGAAAATATATTGATGTATAGATCCTTTAATGTTTATTTGATACTGTGCACAAGTACATACTTGAGTGCTATCAAAAATGTTACATGTTAAATTTCATTAAATTATGAAAAAGTTACATAACTATGTACGTTGCGAAAAAAGCTAACATCCTAATCGGTCCTCGCAGCGACGACAGCCTGGGCTACGAGTTCCCGTTCACGCTGCGGCTGGTGGGCGCGGGCGGCGTGTGGTGCGGCGCGTGTCCCTGGAGCGCGCTGTGCCGCGGCTGCGCGCTGCCCTGCGGCGCCGCGCCGCTCGTGCGCAACCTGCGCCCCGGTGAGTGTCCGGCCGCTCATGTTCAGTAGCCCAATGAGTGTCCGGCCGCTCATGTTCAGTAGCCCAATGAGTGTCCGGCCGCTCATGTTCAGTAGCCCAATGAGTGTCCGGCCGCTCATGTTCAGTAGCCCAATGAGTGTCCGGCCGCTCATGTTCAGTAGCCCAATGAGTGTCCGGCCGCTCATGTTCAGTAGCCCAATGAGTGTCCGGCCGCTCATGTTCAGTAGCCCAATGAGTGTCCGGCCGCTCATGTTCAGTAGCCCAATGAGTGTCCGGCCGCTCATGTTCAGTAGCCCAATGAGTGTCCGGCCGCTCATGTTCAGTAGCCCAATGAGTGTCCGGCCGCTCATGTTCAGTAGCCCAATGAGTGTCCGGCCGCTCATGTTCAGTAGCCCAATGAGTGTCCGGCCGCTCATGTTCAGTAGCCCAATGAGTGTCCGGCCGCTCGTTATCGGTGGCCCGGCGTGTGGCCGGCCGCGCGTGATTGGCGGCCCAGTGAGTGTCCAGCCGCGCGTCATCGGCGGTCCCGTGAGTGTGCGGCCGCGCGTGATTGGTGACCGGCTGAACGACCGGCCGCGCATGTGCTGTGGCTCAGTGAGTGTCCGACCGCTTGTGATCGGTCGGCCGGTGAATGTTCGACCGCACGCAATTTGCGCACTATTGGGTGTCCGTCCGCATGCTTACGTGTCCGGAGGCTGCTGTGCGCTGGCGTCGCCTCGACAGTTTCTGCCTTTTTTACAACACTTTCTACAGGCTTGCTGACATTTATTTCACTTTTCGTGTAAAATGTATCATACAACTTCAAACTGCACATTGTCCTGACTCTGCAATAAATCAGTCTTCTTTTTGGTGTAGGCTCTTCTTCAAACGCCGACCGCCGAGACAGCGGGTGCGGCAGCCCACCCCCCGCCGCCCCCGACCCGGGCTCGCCCGCGGCGCGCGCCAAGCTGCAGCGACATATTGCCGTGAGTAGTCTACTAATATAGCATGGTTTATGTAAGGTTATAACATGATTTACGTTTTGCACTTTATTTCAGTATAAACTGGTAGTATTTCGCGTAATGTATAAATATTATTATATGCATATTTTCAATTATTCGCCATTATAATGGTACAATCAATGTTGTTAAGCATCTTTAAGGCTCAGATCAGGGGCCTTGGTCAGGCCCTACATCTGTTAATACATTGTTTTACAACGCCAATTGAACGAACGTGGCGATTTAATTTTGTTGTTGGTTTAAGTTTAAGCCCGTATACGTATCAAATCGTATAGGCGCCAATGCCGTGACCTTTTTATCTGCCATTCTATCAGAATTCAGACCAGTAGCATTGCTAATGTAACGGGGTATTAATAATTAAAAACCAGGCCTTATATGTATATGTTGCTTAACTCAAGTGATAGATACCAATCACTCAGTTCGACTAGGCTACGAGCGCGGTCAGATGCAGGGTGGGTGACCGTCCTGTGACTACCGCTAGTGGCATTTTTTCCGAGCGCTTCTGTGTTTCGCAAGGCTGTCGGTGCCGGCTGTCATGTAATGGCAGTCGTTAAGCCATGTCATAGGTCTTACGGGCGACTCGATAACTTCTGACAGTAAGGCCCGCCACTGTCTTACAATCCTCCATCGACGCGGACTTGGCTCCCGTGGTGGATTATGGCCTAACCTTCCTGCTACGTAGGAAGAGGCTCGTGCCCTAGCAGTGGGGACATACAAGGGTTAATATCGTAAGTCTCAGACCAGGGGCCTCGGTCAGGGCATTGCTAATGTATAAAGCGACAACAATCAAAAACTTGTTAGATACATTATAATACCTTATATGTATCTGACAGGGCTCGGCGCCGGCTGCCAGCGAGCTGACTCAGCTGGACTTTGACGAGCTGCGTGGGGCGGGCGTGCGCGGCGGGGGCGGGGGCGGGGGTGCTGTGGGCGTGATGCTGGCCATCGACTGGGATCCCACGGCGCTGCACCTGCGCTACCAGGCCGCGCGGGAGAAGGTGCGTGCACGCGATATATACGCTGTATATTTGACGCAGTGGCCGCGTTTTATATACGATGAACAGACTTAGTGCGAGTTTGACAGATCCAATCGAATAACTTTATTACCGCGTTAATCGAGCATTGAGTAGTGACTATGAGTAAGTTAACCGTTCGAACTGGCAAAACGCTGTCACAGTACAACTCGCACTCGCGTTTATTCGTGTTTTGGCTGGTAAACGTGTTCACTTCTCAACGTTAACCATTACAACTCGCACTCAGCAATTTTAATTTCCATACTTTTAGCTAGGTGGCGCTTCCTCGATGCCATAGAAATATGAGTTTACGTTAACGCGATCGAGTAATTAAAAAACTCGCACTGAGCACTCTGTACCTAGCCACTAATGACTGCGACGACTGGGTGATGATGTATTTCTAATTTCGTAATTGAATGGAAACTCGTGTTATAATGTCAGAGCATTGGGTAATATATATTACGACTCTATTTCGTTGAATTCGGCACAATACTGTCAAAAGAAATTTGGTAATTAAAATATTCAATGTATAGAGAAATAAGCCTGTCTATAGTTAAAATGAGTTAGGTTTTCCGTGCAAATTACGTCTAATTTGAACAGTCATAAAACTTACTCGTACAAAGCAAATCCCACTTCTGATGTCGCCAAATCCTCGTGAACTGAACCGACTAGACTTTAATCAACCAAATCTATACGAGCTAATTCGTTTTGCCTTTGACTCTGACGACGACCTCTGTGGCGCAGCGGTAGCGCATCTACCTACCATGCGAGAGCTCCCGAGTTCGAATCCCGGCTAAGAACAAAAAAAACTCGCGTCATGGATGTTTACATGTTTGTGACGTCACTGTATCTGGTTCCCACGATACAAAGTAACCTAGTGTGGGGCCAGAAGCAACGTGTGTGCCTGTATGTACATGTGATGTTAAGTGACTGTTTGCGGGCGTCGCCTGAAGTTCGCCAGTGACTGTCACGGCGACGTATGTGCCTGTAGTACATGTTATGTTAAGTGACTGTTTGCGGGCGTCGCGTGAAGTTCGCCAGTGACTGTCACGGCGACGTATGTGCCTGTAGTACATGTTATGTTAAGTGACTGTTTGCGGGCGTCGCGTGAAGTTCGCCAGTGACTGTCACGGCGACGTATGTGCCTGTAGTACATGTTATGTTAAGTGACTGTTTGCGGGCGTCGCGTGAAGTTCGCCAGTGACTGTCACGGCGACGTATGTGCCTGTAGTACATGTTATGTTAAGTGACTGTTTGCGGGCGTCGCGTGAAGTTCGCCAGTGACTGTCACGGCGACGTATGTGCCTGTAGTACATGTTATGTTAAGTGACTGTTTGCGGGCGTCGCGTGAAGTTCGCCAGTGACTGTCACGGCGACGTATGTGCCTGTAGTACATGTTATGTTAAGTGACTGTTTGCGGGCGTCGCGTGAAGTTAGCCAGTGACTGTCACGGCGACCTATGTGCCTGTAGTACATGTTATGTTAAGTGACTGTTTGCGGGCGTCGCGTGAAGTTCGCCAGTGACTGTCACGGCGACGTATGTGCCTGTAGTACATGTTATGTTAAGTGACTGTTTGCGGGCGTCGCGTGAAGTTCGCCAGTGACTGTCACGGCGACGTATGTGCCTGTAGTACATGTTATGTTAAGTGACTGTTTGCGGGCGTCGCGTGAAGTTCGCCAGTGACTGTCACGGCGACGTATGTGCCTGTAGTACATGTTATGTTAAGTGACTGTTTGCGGGCGTCGCGTGAAGTTCGCCAGTGACTGTCACGGCGACGTATGTGCCTGTAGTACATGTTATGTTAAGTGACTGTTTGCGGGCGTCGCGTGAAGTTCGCCAGTGACTGTCACGGCGACGTATGTGCCTGTAGTACATGTTATGTTAAGTGACTGTTTGCGGGCGTCGCGTGAAGTTCGCCAGTGACTGTCACGGCGACGTATGTGCCTGTAGTACATGTTATGTTAAGTGACTGTTTGCGGGCGTCGCGTGAAGTTCGCCAGTGACTGTCACGGCGACGTATGTGCCTGTAGTACATGTTATGTTAAGTGACTGTTTGCGGGCGTCGCGTGAAGTTCGCCAGTGACTGTCACGGCGACGTATGTGCCTGTAGTACATGTTATGTTAAGTGACTGTTTGCGGGCGTCGCGTGAAGTTCGCCAGTGACTGTCACGGCGACGTATGTGCCTGTAGTACATGTTATGTTAAGTGACTGTTTGCGGGCGTCGCGTGAAGTTCGCCAGTGACTGTCACGGCGACGTATGTGCCTGTAGTACATGTTATGTTAAGTGACTGTTTGCGGGCGTCGCCTGAAGTTCGCCAGTGACTGTCACGGCGACGTATGTGCCTGTAGTACATGTTATGTTAAGTGACTGTTTGCGGGCGTCGCGTGAAGTTCGCCAGTGACTGTCACGGCGACGTATGTGCCTGTAGTACATGTTATGTTAAGTGACTGTTTGCGGGCGTCGCGTGAAGTTCGCCAGTGACTGTCACGGCGACGTATGTGCCTGTAGTACATGTTATGTTAAGTGACTGTTTGCGGGCGTCGCGTGAAGTTCGCCAGTGACTGTCACGGCGACGTATGTGCCTGTAGTACATGTTATGTTAAGTGACTGTTTGCGGGCGTCGCGTGAAGTTCGCCAGTGACTGTCACGGCGACGTATGTGCCTGTAGTACATGTTATGTTAAGTGACTGTTTGCGGGCGTCGCGTGAAGTTCGCCAGTGACTGTCACGGCGACGTATGTGCCTGTAGTACATGTTATGTTAAGTGACTGTTTGCGGGCGTCGCGTGAAGTTCGCCAGTGACTGTCACGGCGACGTATGTGCCTGTAGTACATGTTATGTTAAGTGACTGTTTGCGGGCGTCGCGTGAAGTTCGCCAGTGACTGTCACGGCGACGTATGTGCCTGTAGTACATGTTATGTTAAGTGACTGTTTGCGGGCGTCGCGTGAAGTTCGCCAGTGACTGTCACGGCGACGTATGTGCCTGTAGTACATGTTTTGTTAAGTGACTGTTTGCGGGCGTCGCGTGAAGTTCGCCAGTGACTGTCACGGCGACGTATGTGCCTGTAGTACATGTTATGTTAAGTGACTGTTTGCGGGCGTCGTGTGAAGTTCGCCAGTGACTGTCACGGCGACGTATGTGCCTGTAGTACATGTTATGTTAAGTGACTGTTTGCGGACGTCGCGTGAAGTTCGCCAGTGACTGTCACGGCGACGTATGTGCCTGTAGTACATGTTATGTTAAGTGACTGTTTGCGGGCGTCGCGTGAAGTTAGCCAGTGACTGTCACGGCGACGTATGTGCCTGTAGTACATGTTATGTTAAGTGACTGTTTGCGGGCGTCGCGTGAAGTCCGCCAGTGACTGTCACGGCGACGTATGTGCCTGTAGTACATGTTATGTTAAGTGACTGTTTGCGGGCGTCGCGTGAAGTTCGCCAGTGACTGTCACGGCGACGTATGTGCCTGTAGTACATGTTATGTTAAGTGACTGTTTGCGGGCGTCGCGTGAAGTTCGCCAGTGACTGTCACGGCGACGTATGTGCCTGTAGTACATGTTATGTTAAGTGACTGTTTGCGGGCGTCGCGTGAAGTTCGCCAGTGACTGTCACGGCGACGTATGTGCCTGTAGTACATGTTATGTTAAATGACTGTTTGCGGGCGTCGCGTGAAGTTCGCCAGTGACTGTCACGGCGACGTATGTGCCTGTAGTACATGTTATGTTAAGTGACTGTTTGCGGGCGTCGCGTGAAGTTCGCCAGTGACTGTCACGGCGACGTATGTGCCTGTAGTACATGTTATGTTAAGTGACTGTTTGCGGGCGTCGCGTGAAGTTCGCCAGTGACTGTCACGGCGACGTATGTGCCTGTAGTACATGTTATGTTAAGTGACTGTTTGCGGGCGTCGCGTGAAGTTCGCCAGTGACTGTCACGGCGACGTATGTGCCTGTAGTACATGTTATCTTAAGTGACTGTTTGCGGGCGTCGCGTGAAGTTCGCCAGTGACTGTCACGGCGACGTATGTGCCTGTAGTACATGTTATCTTAAGTGACTGTTTGCGGGCGTCGCGTGAAGTTCGCCAGTGACTGTCACGGCGACGTATGTGCCTGTAGTACATGTTATCTTAAGTGACTGTTTGCGGGCGTCGCGTGAAGTTCGCCAGTGACTGTCACGGCGACGTATGTGCCTGTAGTACATGTTATCTTAAGTGAGTGTCGGTCGTGTGCCAGGCATGTGTGGAGCACTGGTCGGTGCGGCGCTGCGCGGCCGAGGCGGCGCGGGCGGTGGACCTGGACCACTGCCTGCGCGCCTTCACGTCGGAGGAGCGCCTCGAGGAGCCCTACCACTGCTCGGCCTGCCGCGGCAAGCAGCCCGCCACCAAGAAGCTGCAGATCTGGCGCCTGCCGCCCATCCTGGTGAGTGGCCCCGCCGGCTCATTACGTATTTCGAGGCGACCGCAGCGCGACAGCCACCGGAAAGCAAAGCAACAGCAGAGCGACGGCGTCCGGTCCAGAGGTTGCAAAAAAAAAATATTATCTAAGTTTATCGTCTGCTAGCTGCTTGCTGGCCGCTAATGCACTTTTACTAGCGCCACTAGCAGTCGGGTAGCCATCGATGGAACTACAAAACGTCAAACAGACTTGAATCGTCTGTAATTTGTCGCGGCTTTTTTCGTTGGAAATTGTAAACATCTGCTAAACGTTGAAGACTAGTGTTAGAAAACTTTTTGCTAATTCGTGTGAAATGTACGAAGTTCGTCTTTTTTACTCAATTTCGAGGTACTGCGACTAGTAGACTGTCACAGTCTTTTTCAATCACTAAACAAGAATTTTAAACAGTTTATAAAGTAAGCAAACGATTAGCAGCTAAAAATTTTACCCATGCCGGGATTTGAACCCGCAACCTCTGGCTATCCATGCCAGCGCTCTACCAATTGAGCCAATGGGCGACTCACCGGCATCAGTGAAATTTCGAACCTCTTTACACTACCCACCGTTTAACATTTCAATCTGCTGTCGATCGCTGTCAAATAGTTCTACGTAATACTAGACCGTCACATCCAAACGACAAAAAATGCATTTTTAGTTCCCCGGTCGCTGTCGCTTTGCAGATGTCGTTGCGATCGATTTATTTGAGCTTGTTGCTGTCTCGTTCCCAGTGGGTAATACAAAATTTGCGCAGATAAAATGTATTATCAATTTAGAATATATTGCGCAATTTGTGCCTGTTGCTTGTAATTTCAAGATACGTAATTAGCCTGCCGGCGTCGCCGCCGCGGTTGCAGGTACTGGCTCTAAGTATTGATCTTAGAATGAACTTTTAAGCAAAGTTTGTCTCACGATCATTCCATGATACGTAACCGAGTTTCCCATATTTTCATAATCCGTAAGCCAACTTCCATTGGTTCCTCAAATCTTACCACGGTGCAAATGCAAACTTCGCTCATCAATCACTGCATGACCTTTTAGCAAGTTTCGTTCTTAAATTATTCCATGACCTGTGTACAGGTAAACTATGTTGGGGAAAGGACCCACTTAAATACTAATACTTAAAAACTAATAACAAAACAAGACACTTACAACGTCTCTCCGCGTCGACGCCTCTCGATTTGGCAGCCGGCGCCGTTCGAGATGACTTCGGGATGAGTTCGGGAGACCTCCCCCTCTATCCCCAAGAGCTCTTTCGCCAGAAAGCTACCTACAATGCACCTTCACTGCACCAGTTTTCACCAAAATATATGTCTACTATTTTGGGATCCGTCGCCCGATGACAAAACACTGTCAACATTGGGAGCCGTCCCTGAACTTATTTCGCACTTCACACGAAGATATAAGCTCGGCAATCTAATTGCCACACAATTTTATGAAATCGCATGTCTCACAACCAAAAAACAAGAGGTCAATTTGCCAACTCATCTGACAGCTGACAAGTAGGCTGCGTTCCGAAACGCGTTCCAAAATCAAACTTCTATTCTAAACAAACTACTTCCCTCAATAATTTCATGTCCCATAAGCGACTTCGTTCCACAATCAGTCCCGTAAGCGAGCATCGTTCCTCAACCGACCGCCCGTCCGTCCCGCAGATAATCCACCTAAAGCGCTTCCAGTACGTGAACAACAAGTGGATCAAGTCGCAGAAGGTCGTGAACTTCCCGTACCAGGACTTCGACCCCACGGCCTACCTGGCGTCCGTGCCGCAGGAGACCATCCTGCGGCACCACGAGCTCAAGCACATGTTCCGGCGGCGCGCCTCCAAGCACGACGGCTTCAGCGACATCAGCGAGACGGACTCCGACGGGGAGGGGGCCGCGGGGGAGGGGGCCGCGGGGGAGGGCGCCGCGCGGGAGGGCGCCGCGCGGGAGGGCGCCGCGGGGGAGGAGCGCGGCGACCTGCGTGCACGGGCTAACAGGTAACAAGCAACGGGTGCATGCACTGCGGGGTGGAATGTGTAAGGGCGTGCAAGATCATCCGGCTCGAAGGACCAAAAAGTTATGCGGGTGTAATATGTAAGGGTGTCTAAGATCATTCGGCTCTTCTTCTTTTTCAGGCTATATTATGTAGTCCACTGCTGGACGTAGCCCTCCCCTCATGAGCGCCATAGCGCCCTGTCTGACATCCGGCTCGAAGGGCCGAAAAATAATGAATGTACAAATAGTTATCATGTGCGTTCATTGTACATCATTTTTTAGGTGATTTAGTGCTGATTTCACCAACATTGGTACACAGTTTAGTTACGAAATTGGTTAAAATAAGCGGGAGAGGGGAAACTCTTGTGTCTACTTACCTAATACTCTCGGAGTGTAATGAATGGACGACCCCATAACTAATGTCTCCGTGGCCAGCGGCGCGCGCAAGGCGGAGCGGGCGCGGCGCGGCAGCGGGGGCGGCGCGGGGGGCGCGGCGGGCGGGCGGCAGCGGCTGCAGTCCAGCAGCCTGCTGCACACGCCCGTGCTGGACGACAACCTGCAGGACTACCACCGCCACCGCCTCGCGCCCGCGCAGGACCCCTTCGACCTCAAGTACCGGCTCTACGCGGTCGTGGTGAGTACCAGCTGCAGGACTACCACCGCCTCTGCCTGGTGCCCGGCCGGAACCCCTTCGACCTCAAATACCGGCCTTACGTGGTAAGTGCAGAAGTACCATCACCTGGCGCCCGGGCAATACCTCGAGTAGCAGCCATACGACGTCGTGATAAGTGCCTCTACGAAAGTCTGGTTCTAAACCACCATGGAAGACTGTGAAAGGGTTCCGCCTTTCGACCTCAATAGGCAACCCTGCATTCTTTCCTGCACGTACCAGCTATAAATGACTATCTTCTGGTCTACTGCACCGCCTGTCGAGTGGTCGGAACTCCTCGGACTCAGAGTCGAATACCGACTTTATGCCGTCATGGTGAGAGCCTATCCAGAGATCTCCAGTTCTGTACAACAAGTTGTAGAACAACAACTGTCGTCGCCATACGAGACCTTCTCGAATTTAGATATCGCTGTTGCAGTAATGGTGATTCACAAGTCGCCAGTTCTGAATAACAATTTGCAGAACAGTAACTGTCGTCGCCTGCTAAAAAACTGCAATACCCCTTCGATTTCATGCATCGGCTCTAAGCCTATGGTATCTCTCTATGGTAGAGAGAGAGCCTTGAATGCCGTTGGCCATACCAGTTCGACTGACACCTAAACATAACATAACGATTTCCTTTAAAATAGTTTTATACTTGACTAAACGGCTACGCCGACGGCCAGCTAAAAGAAGTATCGTTACAGTACCGGCTTTTATACCAGTTCTGTAAATACGTTAGTTGAAAAATTAAAACATATAAAATGAAACCATAATCTAAAGAGCAACAAATAAATTCATCAATAAATGAAACGACCCAAAAGTTTCGTCCAAAACGATTAATTGTCATGCCTCGTTTACCCCACTCCAGTCGCACTCGGGCCAGCTCAGCGGCGGGCACTACGTGGCGTACGCGCGCAACCCGTCCGGCGCGTGGCTCTGCTACAACGACTCCATGTGCCGGGAGCTCACGCCGCCGCTGCCCATCGACCCCGCCTCTGCCTATCTATTATTTTACGAGCGACAGGTGAGTTCATCTTCAGGTTTTAATTACTCACATGTGTGCAACCGCTGAACAGACATTAAAAAATACGCTGCAAGTCCAGCTACTCTGTAAAATGTATGAATGTAAACGCGCCGTTTGATAACTGTGTGACCGTTTACGTATTGCATCCGAGTCTAATCCCAGAAAACATATGCTTGCCATATTGTCGGTGCTTTCTTAGATCTATGTGTATGTGAGAAAACACACACATACATCCGAGAAAACACCCAGAATTGGATAATATTATGTTTTCTCAGATAAGTATCGGATGCAGTAAGTAAACTCTGTAGCTCAGTTAAATTGTAGTAAGAAACATGGCAGGCGTAAACTTGACGTTTTTCTACTAAAGTTTCATAAAACAGAGAGAGACACGACTGTATACTTAACCAATGGCTCGAGTCTACGCCTGTTACCCTAGCAAGGCTGGATTGTATTAGTCCGAAAAAAACTTTACAATATACTAAACTCTACAGGGCTTGGACACGGAAGCCTACCTACCAGACATTACCGATAAAGAACCAGTCGCCGACGCGGAGTCCTTGGATCCCGACGAGAGTGACCTCAAGAAGTTGTGCACAATTGCGTAGGAAACTCATACTGTGATGGCGACTCGTGCTTGCTCTACTTGACTGCTGACTACCAGTGCAGACGCTTTGGGTCCTTTATCCTGGACTGCGCGTTAATACTTAAGATATGCATTAACGCGCAGGCAGATATACTTCTGGGTAGGTAGTTCCTACCTGTCCTAGACGACTGCAGATGCTCTGGAAAAGGAAAGAACTCGAGATGTAAACCATGGCGCAGGTAAATCTAGACAAGGTTTAGCAACTCCGGCTAGACAACTCGTGTCTGCTTTAAATCTTTGATAGAGAAACGTGAACGCCTGGAATCTGGGGTGGATAAAGGGAACACATACTTGCTCTGAGCCAGTGGTAGAAACCTGCAAGCATTTTGGATTCAGCAGCGGACTTTAAGGTGTGCGCCATCGCACAGGCGACTGTCACAAGTCACAAGCGACTGTGCGTAAGCAACTCTTAGTAAAGTGGTCATTGTAGCAATGTTGGCTGTTAGAATGAAGTGATCAGGTAAAGTAAGAAAAATAAAGAAATTAAGTATTTGGAGAACAGTTTAAGAAGATGGTGATATATAATTGGAATAAAATCCAGTGAAGAAATCATACATTCCGTTCACACGGTTAGGCCTCAGTATGAATGAAGTGTATAGAGATTGTCTAGTACGCCATATAGCTTTATGTAGTGAAGAGAAAACGTCTTGGATTGATGTACTATTGGGCTCGATAGGGGTCAGCCATCCTCTATGCTCTAGATGAGAATATATTTCCCGACTCCTTAAGTTCCACTATCATTCGCCTACCATTGGCTTGTTTCATGATGGAACTACTGCGAAAATAAATTCGCTGTAGTTCCATCGTGGTACAAGCCAATGGTACCGCAGCGAATGATCGAAATTCCACTACTCCTTTGAGGAGCTTGGGGCCAACAAAAGCTGCTTACAATTGTCTCTGTTCGGGGCTAGGTCGTTGATGCTAGCCCATGTGTGTCATAGATGTTGGGCCCTTGGACTGATCTTTTCCATTTCTGCTTCGGTGGACCTGGTCTTCTTGAGCCTCCTTCAGGATTCTAGCTAAAGCCAATTTTTGGTTTTGTTTTGGTCTAGCTTATACCTTATAACGATATGACCATAGTCATTTCATAAAGTCTAAATTTATGAAAAGGAAACACATGACACTGGTTGGACGTCTACTGACTGTTTATTCATCCTGTTCTGTTGTCTGTAAGTATTTTCTTTTACTCCTGTATTGGAATATTGAGTAAAGGAGTGTGGCGCCCAATACTATATCATTGCTATAAATACAAAAATAGGAGAAAAGGTAATGTTTTTGTTGAAATTCGTTAATACGTTATTTGAGTTCAAGGGTTTTGTTAAAACTGTTAGATTTGTTGGTTACTATTGATGTTATTTTGCATTCCGTGTGTTTAGAAATGCTATTAAAACGTACCAAAATTTTGTTTATAGTCTTAAGTCTGGTAGAGTGATATCTATATCGGGGTAAAGATCGATAGCCAATACAAACAAATTAGTGTGCTAAATCTGCTATTGTGACACTCCCAAAGTTGCACAAAATATGAAGCTGTAATTACCTATACAGCACGCTATACGTCCCTCCCGCAGCTATTGCAGCTGTAAGGGAGCGCCTTGTAGACCCAGCGAATCTATAAAAGCCTTAAAGCAGCAGAAATTCTGCATCGATATCAACCCTTGTATGTCCCTACTGCTGGGGCACGGGTCTCTTCCTGCATCGCAGAAAGGTTAGGCCATACTCCACCACGGGGGCCAAGTCCGGGTTGTATAGTTGGGTTATCATGTGTATAGTAAGAGCTGCATCGTGAATTAGATCGCAGAGTGTCCAAAAATACCGAAATTAACCCTCGAATAAGTCAATATTACTCTACCTATGGCATTATTTTAGTGTAGTAATTATAGGAAAATGCGTGTATGCGTCCTATTTTGATCCTATTATACGCCGATGCTGCGTGAAAAGCCATTGGACTAATGTATAGGGAGGTGTGTTTGAGACAAAACTATTGTATGAGACTGATACAATGTATGATATGAGGAAATAATTATGATAATCAAAATGTGATGTGCTATATAAAATATTGTTCGGTTACTGAAAGGAAGTAATTAAACAGCTATAAGGCTCTCGCTGAAACAACATTGCCGTCTACTAGTATGTTATGTGAGTGGAAGGCCAATAGTTTTTCAATTACTTTCTTGAAGTGACTGTATTATACTCAGGATCTATATAAAATAAAATACTAATATATTCAGGCTGTATGAATGTATGGCTGATTCTTAGGTTTTTAATTTAATAAGTTATTGTGTTTCCGCAATTCATTGTAAAGCATTTTTTATTATTAAGTACCTATAATAGAGTTATTGTTGCGATTCCCAATTGTATATTTTTACGTGTTAATTAACACGTCATTGTAGTTGCATAAGGTCCATTTTTTCATACGAGTTGAGCAGATTAAAGCCGCGTTTTCACGATCTTCTTACACTCAGGCCTAGTGACCTATTGCTAATACTCAGGAACCATACTTCTTAATAATGACTGGCCGGCGCAGCAGTCTTGTCAAGTTAGAATTATTATAAAGGAGATCGTTAAATTTGGTTTAGGTGTCAGTGAAGATGCAGCTAGGCTATGGTTACGATAAAAAATATTCAATAAAAATATTATTTTGTTGAATTACGCATTTTAATCGTAGTGTATTACAATACAAGTGTACACTGGCGATCTTAGTGCATAAGTAGCTACCTACCAGTTATCATCAGAGTACCTATAATAAGATTTTCGGTACCTATAACTGCACTAGTAGCATATTAGTACACTATTTTTATTTTTAATGCACTAACCCGTGCTAAGGAACAAATTTAAAAACCTATTTAGAGGCTAAAAAGTGGTCGGGTCGGGTAGTGGTCGGGGCTGTAAGTAATGCAATTTGCTTAAGTCAGATGTCGCTGCCTGTACGTAATACAGAGAATATTGTAAAGAGGTTCGAAATTTCACTGATGCCGTGAGTCGCCCATTGGCTCAATTGGTAGAGCGCTGGTACGGATAGCCAGAGGTTGCGGGTTCGAATCCCGGCATGGGTGAAAATTTTTAGCCTCTAAATAGGTTTTTAAATAAGCATATTAGTAGCTAAAATAGGTAACTCGGTCTAACTCTAACACTAAGATCGCGAAAAAGCGGCTTAAGCTAACACTGCGGATTAGGACGACTTTGGTGACAAGCGCTTCTCTTGAAAATCGACAAATAAGTAGTTCATTCATCTACGATCTGTTTGCATGCGGTAACCATAGATATAGATCATATAGAATGGACATCCCGTAAAAAAGTTTCGCAGAATGCAATAATCAGTGTTACCATCAGCGATATTTAAGCGCACCCCGATAAAGCGCTTCAACCAATTTTATATCGCATTGGTAGATGTATTCACTTCATGTTTCCATGCCAAATTAGTCTTTCAAATTATGTAATTGAAAGTTCTTTTTATCAGTATGGTTTCGTCAAGAGATTTGCAGGACATTCTGATGAAATGTGATTTTTCGGTTTTTTTTTTGACGAATTCTTTGTCTAATCAATCACACAAAAAGGTATTTTTCGTAATTTTGCTCTTCATTTAACCGCCGTCATAGACCAAATGCACGTGAAATGGACAGCTGTCACTGTGACCGCAAAGCTCGCGACGCAAAGTTTGGTCGGGTCGGGATGTCCTTGTACATATACGTAGTACATTGTAACAGTGGTAAACTGGTAACAGCTGTTATTGGCGCTACGATGACGTTAAAGTTTTATTGTACTAGGACATTTGCCATATTAGTTAATATAAGAAGAACTATTTGAAAAGGTTATACTATTTTTATTTTTAATGCACTAACCCGTGCTAAGGACAAATTTAAAAACCTATTTAGAGGCTAAAAAAATTTTAAATTTGTCCTTAACACAGGTTAGTGTATTAAAAATAAAAATAGTATAATCATGTGGGTACAATGATATCGTTCCGATGTAAAAACCTAACTGCAAAGTAGGTAGTCGGGGCTGTAAGTGATGCAATTTGCTTAAGCCAGATGTCGCTGCCTGTACGTAATACAGAGAATAGTGTAAAGAGGTTCGAAATTTCACTGATGCCGGTGAGTCGCCCATTGGCTCAATTGGTAGATCGCTGGCACGGATAGCCAGAGGTTGCGGGTTCGAATCCCGGCATGGGTGAAATTTTTAGCCTCTAAATAGGTTTTTATATTTGAAAAGGTTTATAAAATAGATAACCTCGAAAATATATTGCCTATTTTTGTAGCTAACATGAATTAGAGATACGTTTGTAAGTATCTTAAACTGGTAATTAAAATATGTGATTGAAGGATGGATACTGCTAAAATTAAATGTCATGGATTTTTTATAATATTAGGTTAAGGTAGAAAATCTTCAAAGTATTTTCGGAACAAATATTAAGCTGGAAAGAATGTATTTTTATTGAGATAGATATTCCATCACTTCTGGCAATACAGCAGTCTGCTGTATTTTCACATCTGTCACTATTTTCCGCCGCACGCAGACGGATCGTAAACTAATGAGCCGTAGACACAGAGTACATTACCTAAATAGAGACCAAACTCAGACTATAAAATCGGTAATGCGTAACTAGCGCCATCTGATACCATGTTTCATTACTACATTACCATATAAACATAGCTATACGCAAATACGCTATATAGGTACCCGTATAGGTTCAAAAATTTATTATTTGTAGATTTATTTTCTAGTTTTTAAATAAAGAAAACTCCAAGTTAAATCAATTTTTTATTTCTTTCTTTTAAAACATTTTTGATTGTATTTTTTGGCTTTTATTTGATATTTATAATTTTCATTTTCATCGACGTCCCTCCTCCCAGTTAAAATCTTATTTATATTTTTACAATAGTGGAAGATAAAAAACCTGCTCACCGTATTGATTAAATAATCGGTTACTTTTTCTTTATGTTCCACACACTGAATAAAATTAAAATCTACAAGTGTAATCAAGGCAGTTCTAATGATAATGACTTCTTTTAAATTTGGTTTATTTAAATTCTCTTTTTCAAAATGTGGTCAATGATGTCTTGCATCTGAGATATTAAATTTATTAATTCTGTGCTGGGAGTGCACAGCCACCGTCGACTTTCAAATTCCTTGTATCTGTAACAACACAGAGTCCTTTTTCTTAACGCAATTTCTGGATGTAATAGCCGGAGGAACAATAGCTCAACTCAACGGAAAACAGCAATCCAAAAACTAAATAAAACAGGAGCCAAATGTATACAGCGCAGACGCAAAGAAAAGATTTATTTACTTTTACGAGCGCAGACGCCACGGCTACTATTGTTTTGCTAGGTTAGGTTCAGTGTTGCCAACTCAGAAACTACAAAATATGCGAGATCGATGTCGAAAATATGCCAACTTTTTACGAAATATGCAAAATTAAAATGTTAACGTATGAATCAAAATGTTTATTCACTTAAATGTTTCATAATCTATCACCCACCTGATCTTGTGCGGAATAATAAGATATCAGTGAAACAAAATATCAATGTCCTCGTCATCATCAGTAGGTATCAACAGTTGCAATTGCAACTGATGTTGAAAATTGAGATCTCTCGCAAGTGTCTTTGCTACCAATACAGCGCAGAACACCGGCACTTCGCAGGAATAATAGAACTTCCCTAATCTCTTGAGTCCAAATCATAAATTGTATCTTCCAAATAATCATTAATGTTATAATATGCTTTTTTGCACAAAGTATGCTTAACACGGGCATCGGCTGTAAATCGAATAGAACTTATTATGGAACTGTATACAGTGCCCCATAAAGGATGTAATCATTAACTTTTGCAAATCGTGTAATTAACTTTTGCAAACCGTGGAAAGGACAATTTATGTTTATTTAAATTTATTTTTTTATTATGATTGCTATCAATATTTCCGTAATGGGTATTTTTCCTTATGTCAAATATAGTTGGAACCACTGTCAAACTCCGTGCACTGCTCTATGGTTTGTAAGGAAACTACAGATAATAGACCGAATTTGACAGTTATTGCCACAGAATTTATCTGTGAGTAAAAACGCCCATTGCTGAGATTTTTTCTTACATACATAATGTTTTCATAAATGTATTGACTTGCAACTGTTAAGATGTTAGTTTCTTTAAAGAAATCCCTTAGCGAACTAAAAGAAATTAATAAAATAAAATACCTATTTAATTTTTGTAAGATAATTATTATACTATTTTTATTTTAATGCACTAACCCGTGCTAAGGAACAAATTTAAAAACCTATTTAGAGGCTAAAAATTTCACCCATGCCGGGATTCGAACCCGTAACCTCTGGCTATCCGTACCAGCGCTCTACCAATTGAGCCAATGGGCGACTCACGGCATCAGTGAAATTTCGAACCTCTTTACACTATTCTCTGTATTACGTACAGGCAGCGACATCTGACTCAATTGGTAGAGCGCTGGTACGGATAGCCAGAAGTTACGGGTTCGAATCCCGGCATGGGTGAAATTTTTAGCCTCTAAATAGGTTTTTAAAGATAATTATTGTTTTAAAAAACAGTTTTAAAAAATATTTAACTGTATAAAAGTAGTTTTAAAAGCCCCGTTCGTGGACGAACCTAAATATGATTTATTTCAGGCAAAGGACTTAGGTGTGGCATCCTTATTATCTGAAATCACTTTATCTTTAGTGACATCTATTTCCAGGATATGAACTAAATTTATAACGCCATCTCTCCTGAAACTACAAAAACTACTTGAACCAAAATTGTCGTGGGGCGCCATCTCCATCTACGTTTCAGAAATAGCTGATTGTTATGCTACTTGATTAAAAATACACGTCTTACGAGAACACAAAATGAAATGGCAGTGATTCGCGATTTTATAGCGTAATAATATTATCTATTACTCATTTTTTTGTTTGAAGCTTGAACACTCTGGCCGTAGATGGCGAGCATTTCATAGATGGCGCTTACAGGTGTGGTCTTAGAAAATCGAAATACGGCTGTCAAAATTAATCTGCGCTGAGCAAAATTTTACAGACTGTCCCTGTTTTTGTATGAGCACGCCTATAAGAGCCATCTATGAAGTATTTTGTGAATTTGTGGTGCAAACGGCTCAATGAACTTTACAACTTAAGAGGTTAAACATGTCTCATGTGCTTACCGTAACAAATGCGTATGCGTAATGGTGCCGTTCTAGCTTACACGCGAGAAAGGACGTTGCGTGTCGCGCCTTCGGTAAGGCGCGTCGTGCAATCTTGCGTGGTCTGAACGCACCCAATAGGGTTAAGGTCTATCCGCAGAGGTGCTGAATGACGCCACGATTTCTGAAATTAATTTATTGCCACGAACATACTTACTTAAATATTCCTGGTATGGTTAGAGACAAATGGCCGTAGGCCTAAGGCCGTACAATTTTTTGCACCCACTTTGTATGTATCGTTGCGTTGGCACGTGTGTGGATAGACCTGTAATTTATCTGGCTGAAGTCGAAAGTATATTTTCTTTATTTGGTTTATGCCTATAAATTATGTAAGCTTAGTGTCTTCTTGTATTGGGCTCAAATATAATTATATATGCTGGAAAGAAAATACTCGGTGCAAGATGATAGGGAGATGGGGAGTGAATCGAGTGCTATCGTCACTAATTTCCATCTTTAGTAAATACCACATTGAAAGACCGACTTGGGCTCCTATTGAATATTTGACTTGGCCGCATAATTAGGCCTCTACTCTTATATTACGCAGACCAAACACTGAATAAGTCCAGTCTAAACGTCATGAAGTCGTACGCATAATGAGACTCACAGTTCCGTGCACCAAATCTTGAACGATTCGAATCGTTTGGGATTTGGTGCGGTGCGCGTAACCTAACCTAACCTAATCAGCCTTTACATTTTGCAAAGTGACCTGTCGAACCAGGATTGTCGTTGCTGCTGAAACATAGCTGTACTCATCCTCGAAAGAAATATTTCTGAGACTTCTATAATTTTACATGCGTGCACAGGAGCCTAATTATCCACACTAAATCCTTGAATCCTGACTTCAGGAATAAGTCAGGTTTCAGGTAGGATTTGGTAGGATTGCTAGTTTGACTGGTCGTATCATGGCTTATTTAGTAATACCCAGGTAAGTGTTATTTATAATAATAGACTATTAGTATTACTGTGAATACGTTTTACGATAGTTTGATATGGGTTTGCGGTATTAAAAATTAAGTCTGCTTCACTAGAGCCGCCCGCCTTTTATCATGTAAAGAGTAGGAGTCTTTTAATAAACACGATTTCCCAACAAACTGTTATGCAGTCTGCCAACAACAACATCTGCCAACAGACTGTTTTGCAGTTGGCAGAAACCAACTTCTGTATTTTTTTTAATTAACATCTTCGATTAATCAAATGCCGTTTAAATAGTGTGTAAATAAAAGCCACAGACAATTTAAACTTCATTGAAGGAGTGTTTTAGAGGAATCGTATTTCTACAAATAACGCCGCAGATATATAACAGGGGTAAAGTCGTCACCATAGCTTATAGTTAGATAAAATTGAAGGTTCGGCCATAGCTATCTGCTGGTGAGCTTTCACACACGACTAGCGTTATCGAGAAGTCATTATGACATCCTTATCCCAATTCTTCCTTATGGCCGATCTATAATGCGTGCGTTTTTTTAGGAGATTGGTGTGAACCGCTAATGTAAACAGTCTTTCTTGGTAATGATAACCGGACCTTATCTCTCTGTGTGCGGAAGTATTTTCTTGTCAGTATAAACAAGGTTTTGTGGAAAAGTTTGTGGCCTAAACTAAAGAAGCAGTAAAAAAATTTAATTATGAACCATAATAACTAATAATTTATACTTTTTATTGAAATCATTGCTTTAAATTATTACTGTTAGTCCCTTGTTAAATTCGTATTATTATGTAAAATACCTGTGCAATAAAGATTTTTTATAAGAACATGTCTGTTTTTTTTAATTTCTTTAAATCAATATAAGACCGACCAGTTCGCTTAGCATGCCACGCTTGAGAAAGGCCCTTCTCTACGCAAAACTCAATTTCTCTGTCGAGTTGTGTTGGCGACCGCGACCGAGATGGAGTCGACCGAGAGAGTGAGTCCAAAGAGTATATAACCAGAGTCTTTTTAATCTGTGACCGAGACTTGTCTATAACTGGGTAAAGCCCATTACACAATGAAAAAAATAAGGTATAAGAGATAAGGAATAGCGGAATCCAGCGATGGCAGCACCGTTAATCAATTCATAATTCAAAAATAAGGAATAAGAAATAAGAATAAAATTTCCATCACGGGAATTTGTTTCTTATAGCCAGCCAATCGCAGGGAATTCACTCACTTCACAGGGGCACTCGTGCTTCGCGCACACACCAGCTGCAGGTATTCAACCGCTGTGATTGGTTGAATATTGTAGCCTATCGCCTATTGTGTTTTGATTTCTGTGCTATTCCTTGTTCCTTATTCCTTATTCCTTAACTCTTATACCTTATTTTTTTCATTGTGTAATGGGCTTAACATGGTGTCATTGCCGAGATAGACACTAATTTTGACATATGAGACCGAGACATGTCTGGTATCCATGGAGGTGAAGACAAGTCCGCCAGAGCATATACTATTTGATAGAAAAATACTACATACCTACCTAATTTAATTTCGTTTTTCATTAGCTTTTTTGTTTTTGTCGTGTTATCATTTGTTTTTGATTTTAGTTTCTTCATCATTCTATGCTTACTGCATATAGGTAACTATTTATTGGTAACAATGTTTACAGTGTTTTCAGATAAAAATACAACACTTATTTAATATGGCATTAACTTTTAGGTTTAAGTAGACAAGACCGTAGTCTATTGGCTGTCTCGAGTCTCGGCTGCCATGGTCGAACTCACACGACGTCGAAAGAGAGTCAAACGTGCATACATAAAAAATATTATTGGTGGCAGTCCTGTGTAATTATTTTATGTAATGCAACATAACGTAGTCGAATGTACTCTGTGCGTAGTCGTTACCAACGTTACCTGCTTATTAGTATCACAACCAGTGTTGCCAGACGTTTTGAATGAACGATCGTACGATGGGTAAATAAAAAGTCGTATTCCCTAAGAAGGCTGCTAAAAAAAATAGTACGTTTTCAAAATCTTTGTTTTATTACTTTGTTTTACTACAATCAATTAAACACACAATTTTTACGTTTTTATTTATCCCCCTAAAGGGTTTTACTGTTCATATTATTTAATATTTCTCCACACAACACCCATAGCGCTTAATAAATGTTGTTTTGCCAAAAGAACTAACTAGTGACGGTGGGTTGGTACTTAGTAACTAATAGAATGACCACGACGCGCTCGTGGCCTAGTCGAACCGAGTGATTGAAATCAATCACTCGAGTTAAGCAACAACAGGCGCGGTCAGGTGCGGGATGGGTGACCGTCCCGTTACTACCGCTAGTGGCATTTTTCCGAGCGTTTCCGTGCTTCGCAAGGCACGTTAAGCCGTGGATGCCGGCTGTCATGTAATGGCAGTCGTTAAGCCATGTCAGAGGCCTTTTGGGCGGCTTGATAACTTCTGACAATAAGGTCCGCCACCGTCTTACAAACCTCCACCAACCCGGACTTAGCCCCCGTGGTGGAGTATGGCCTAACTTTTGCTGCAACGCAAGGAAGAGACCCGTGCCCCAGCAGTGGGGACATAATACAGGGTTGAAATCGAAGTAAAAGAATTAACAGTGACGTGTTACGTTGGTATTAGTACTTTGTTTGAACGAAATCTAGAAAAGTCGTATGTTTACGTACGATTTCTGCCCCTTGATCGTACATGCAAAATAAATGTAAAAAATCGTACAAATACGATTTAAATCGTACATCTGGCAACGCTGATCACAACGCTAGTCGCGCGTTTTGTATGTCAATGGGTGGAAGGGCTAGCATGGACGTCCCAGGCGGACTAGAAAATGACCTTTTCTAGTTTGTCTCGGGTCTTGGATGTTATCCATGTATTTGTTGTATTAAATCTATCGTCGAATTAGCACCTATAACACAAGGCATTCAGTTGTACTTAGTATAGGGCTAACGAGATCTGTGTAATATGTCCATGAATATTGATTAATTATTATTTATTTATATTAGGGTGATATTACACTTATCAAATATCTTTGTCCAATTTTGCTGTCAAATATTTTATAAAATTTCTTTGAGGTAAGCCCATTCCACTTGTCCAATAACTGTGTCCAATATTTTTTGCATAGTCTTAAGAAAATAGAGGAACGTGGAGCGTCTTCATGTGCTGCTATTGCGTCTTTAAGTGGTGCTATTATTATCGTTATGTTATTAATGAGAAACCAAAAGTCAAAACAAAAAAAAGTATTTATTAAAAAAATTGTCATTGGAATCGTCCACGATATCTTGTTTGCAGCCATTTTGATTTAAGTGTCATTAATATTTGATCAAATATCGGTGTTTCCAAGACATTTGATAAAGTCGTCCAATTTCTTCCAATTTCTTTGATCAAATCGTACATTGGACAAAGATATTTGATAAGTGTAATACCACCCTTAGGGCCCCAACCCAACCCCCATGAACGCAATCGTGTTAGAAAGTTCGCCAGTGTAATTATAGCTTCAAGCGGAAATAGTTGCAAATAAAATTTTGTTGCTGGCAACATCAGTCTTAAAACGGATGTGGCCGATAATGACGTCATGGGCGGAGTTTAGTTGAAGATCGAATTTGGATTCGGTTGGCGGGCGCGGCCATCTTGGTGAATTAGTGACCTGGCGATTCGGTTTTAGTTAGTGAAAAATCATTTGTCATCCACAATGTCGGAAAGGGAAGATAATGTGTATAAAGCTAAGTTAGCCGAACAGGCTGAGCGTTATGACGGTGAGTACATATTTTTGATATATATTCGCTCCTAGGACGATAATTGTATTCCTACATTTCGCCGACAGTTGAAAGACGATTTAGAAAATGTCCACATAAAAAACATAAGACTGGGTCTTCCAAGCTGAAGTCGGACCTCATTGTCGCTTCTGCAATATTAATTTGTGCATGTCGGGCAGTGTTCATGCATAATTTGCCCCAAATCAATGGCATTCTTGTAGGCTTGGTCAGCGATCGATGCGTCATCCACCGGTGGGATGCCCTTAACATTTTGATCATGATTTAGGACCGATTATCCTTTACAGAAGGTTCCTTAGCTCGGCTCTATAGCTATAACCTCAGTCTCTCAGTTGAATAAGTCCAATTTAGGGCAGTTTATTTTCTATGACCGAATTGTTAGAATGGAAACTGTCGCGCTGTTTTTTAGTCGCCTCGTAAAACTAGGAATCTATACGATCGATCTGTTGAGCCCACTCATGCATGTCGGACCTTCGATATCTTTGCGATTTTGTTAGAGAATGTAGAATATTCTGGATGTTGAAGGTGAAGGTAACATAAAACTGTTGTCTCTATTGTTCTCAATCTGCGCGACGGGAAATTTACCTGTGAACTCGTTTATTATCATTCATCGTGTGAGATAATGGCCCCTGCATGGAGGTTATCTGATGAGAGTGGGCTAGGCTTGAGAAAAGACATCATAGAAGCTGAATTTCAGACAACTTGTATTATAATGAAGTGTGGTGACATTGCACTCTTGGAAAAGTATTGATTCATTCAGAACTGTCACATTTTCCTTATAATTGAGTCATTGCATTGTGCATGATGCAGTTTCCTATTATAATTTATGGCCTGAGGTAGAAACACAGGTATTGGCTTCATGTAAAGTCATAGTGATCTTGTTACTATGTTATAAGAAATTTACAAGTGACCATGATTTTAAACTGCATTGAAGCACTTTGATGATGTAATATGCTAGAAAGAACACAAATCCTTGATTAAGTTATGTTCAGTCTGCAAGTTGCATAATGTCTGCACTAATTATATTTTAAATTCAATGTGACCTTTCTCAGTATGAATTTGGTAGTAATTTATGCAGGAAATAGAGCTTTCACTTAGTAATGTAAATGCTAACTTTCAAAGACGTTTTTGTGACTGGAAACTTAATTCTTTACCTAAACATACATTCCTCACCTAATTTATTTCAGACTGACATATAAGACCAAACAGAAATTCCTCAGTCAATTTGATAAGACTTGACCTGATTTCCTAAACACTTTCACTCAAAGGCACAATTCAACTCTTTCAGAAATGGTGGAAGCAATGAAAAACGTTGCGTCACGTAACATCTCAGACAATGAGCTCACAGTGGAGGAAAGGAACCTCCTGTCGGTGGCTTACAAGAACGTCATAGGCGCCCGGCGAGCGTCCTGGAGGATTATCTCCTCCATTGAACAGAAAGAAGAGACCAAAGTAAGCAGTAGAATTTTATTTTTCAGTACATAAAGTTATAAACCAACATCAGATAACCAACATTCTTCAAACCAGTCTGCAATAAGTAATAGCTTTAGAAGAAGTGCAGCACTCCAAAATAAAATTAACTATAGAAGAAAGTGGAAACCACGGCAAATCTAACTATTATTCAACCTAACAGGGACTTGACTCAGCCACTGGCAATTGGCTCTCGACTAATTATATTCGATATCAACCCTTGTATGTCCCCACTGCTAGGGTACGGGTCTCTTCCTGCATACTCCACTACGGGGGCCAAGTCCGGGTTGGTGGAGGATTATAAGACAGTGGCGAGCCTTACTGTCAGAAGTTATCAAGCCACCTATGAGGCCTCTGACATGGCTTAACGACTGCCATTATGTGACAGCTGGCACCAACGGCTTAATGTGCCTTGCGAAGCACGGAAACACTCAGAATAATGCCACTAGCGGTGTTCACGGGACGGTCACCCATCCTGCACCTTACCGCGCCTGTTGTTCTCAAGTTCTCAACTCGAGTGATTTATTCCAATCACTCGGTTTGACTAGGCCACGAGCACTTCTCTTGACTAATTATATTGCTTAATGCAATCTTAAGCAGCACACATTCATTGAAGAATAACTTGTGACTTATTAATGATTGTTATTTAATTTAATTAAATTGTTAATGATATTAACAATTTAATTTAATTAATGACAACTTTTCGAGATATATTAATTTTTCTGTGTAGGGGACTGTTCCAAAACATGGAGAATCACATAATAAATATAGTTCTAACAATAATATTTTATAATATGCCAGATGGGATCATTATTTCTTTAATTATATGAGGTAGGTAACATCTTTAACTTTTCAGGTTAGTACTTTTGAGCTTAGTATTTTTGGGAAGTACCTAATTCATGAATTTTAACAGGTCAGTAGGGTAGTTATTATAATTATAAATAACTTTTTTGACATAGATAAGTAAGATTTTATGCTAAACTGGAATAAGTCATGTGAAGTGTAATAAGATATAGCTCGGCAAAAAAAATTTGTAAAATAAATACTTGATTATAAACTGATCTTAAAAAGTATGGTACAAGATTTGATCAACTTGTGTCTCACCTAAATTGGAGAGACATTGCTTTTATACCATAGAAGACATGGAAACATAACAATATATTTTTATAGCCCCGTGCAGACGAGGGACTATCCCCAGGGTACCTACTTTTTTGTCCGTCAATATACATCTCTTAGAAATTGTATCGAATAATGCACACGAAGGACTAAAAGTACCCCGTACAAAAAGTCCCTCAAGTTACTGCGGACATCAAGAGACCGGACTGGACAAGTTTGGTGTTTTCTTTTAAGACTCCTTTTCATTTTCAACTTAATGTAAATTACAACACAATGTAATCTCAGAATATTTGATTCCATAGCGTACGCTTCACTCAATTTCCGGAGAGCAAAATGACCGCACGTCGTAGGCGTTGAGTCCGCGACAAGTACTCTGAGGAAATTTTTTACGATGCTTGAGCTTTAGTCCCTCTGGGACAAGAATCCCTCGTCTGCGCAGGACTTAAGGGTTTTGTAAAATAATAAAGTAAAAATTATTGGATTTAGTTTTTGAAGAATACACACATTCAATTACGTTTTAAGATTGACGGCAATGCTAACGCCCTGTAAAGGACTTTGCCCTTGATAATGATAATGAAGAGATTGATATCATAATCATCCAAATGAGCCAGTTCTGCTGTAGGTCAGGTTATTAATATGCTAGTGAGATGGTTGGTCACTGGTCATTAAGTAGTTAACAGTTATCAGTGCCTAAATGATGGTTTGATTCATCTTTGTGACTCACTCTTTTCTTAACAATGTTAGGCAGAATCTTTTGTCTTGCACTTAAAACAAGGGTTTGCGTAATGTCATCCTTTTTATTTATTTTGGATATGGTATACAGCAGGTTAAAATACGAAAGTGAGGCCATCTATCCAATTTAATGAAATAATTTCGAGATTAATCATTTAATTAAAATAAAAAAGTATGTTCACTGCAATTCGAAATGTTTACTTAATGAGCAACAAAGTTGTTAGTTAAGAGAATTTATTTAAAAAATTTTTGGTGTGGGAGTCCGCCTCGCACACCCGAAGGTTCCGTACAAATTAGTAGGTCCTTACATAATTATTATGAATGGAATCCAGTCTCGCAGTTTTCACTGAGCCTTTTTTGAACCTCAATGACATTTTTTTATTACTAATGTATAGTTTAGTACAGATTTTTCCCTGTACTTCTAGTGTAAGGCGATATTACTTGCCAAACTTAATAGCTCTAGATCAATGGAAAGTACCCTATAAATATTGATTCACTTGAGTGTCGAAATATAATTTTTTTTGTGGCAGAAACGGTCGTATATTCTTTTTTTACGACAACTTAGAACTTGATTTTTTTCACAGCTTCAAGAAACTTGACCCGAGTATATGGTTTTAATTTAAAATCGATAATTCTATGATACAAGTACTGGTAGCGGAGCAGTGTACAACGCCGGCTTCTCAATCGGGCGATCGTGGGTTTGAACCCCGGCACGTGCCAATGACTGTTTTCTAAGTTATGTTTTGTTTGTGAAATTATAGTCTCAACACCACTCGCTGACGGTAAAGGAAAACATCATAAGGAAACCCTAGTGTCTGAAGTGTTAAAGTACCTCTGTGCTTGCTATGTACAATGGCCCAAATATGAGCTTAGTGCGGAAATATCAGGTCTACTAACTAACTTTCCTATAAGTGTTCGTTCCTTTAGAGGTATGGGGAACTCTAAAACATGCGTTATTGGAAATAAAAAAAAACAGACAAGCTTGGATTATTTGTCTCTTTATAATTAAGAATGTTTTAATTGTAATACATAAAATTGTTTTGAACTTGATTGAACTATATAACCCATCCAAGACTAACTTGAATAACATCTCTATATCTACAGTTTGATAAGTTGGCTCACAAAGAATGAATCCCAGAGGAAGAAACTAGCACATGGCATCTTTGTCGGTTTGGTTCTTTGTGTATTTCATGAAATAATAATTTGTGTTTACAGTATATTTTGTTGTTGCTCATTCTTCCGCTTTCCATTTCTTCTTATTATTATTACAAGTGATCGGCACTTTTTCACAGGTTATCTAGTCCATTTGAGAGAAACTAGCCTAAGGCACTCTATTTTGTCCCGTGCTCGGCCATCGTCATCCAGCCGCTGCCAGCAACAGCAATTCTTAATTTGCGTATTCTTGCATTCACTGTCGCGATGGGATTTTTGCAAATACTATCGTAACGCCGACCAACTCAACCCAACTTGCAATACATGAATTTAGCGAAGACCTGTCAATTTAAGTTCATAAATATTCTAGCGATTGCTACTGTCGATAGTGACTTGCTAAATCGACATCCTTAGTAAAAACCAGATGTAGGAAAAACGAGATTGGAGTTTGGCAAAGTCAATAACAGATAGTGTTTTCGTGTCTAAAACACCACCGTCAACTAACTGCGCCACACCCTACGCCATAATGTAAAAACATTATTAAATTAACTAAATTAACGGCTATTGATACCTCTTGAGAATAGAGAAAAATTCCAATTCCTAGAATTACCCTGTGCGTTTTCGCAACTCGTAGTCGTAGTACAATATTACGTCATCGACGTGACATAAGCCGTTACTATCAGGGATTTCAACATGTCTACAACACGCCTAAGTTTCGGCCTGAATAACAACTAGAAAGCCATTATTGACATACAGTCGACAGCAAATCATTTTAATTGAAAAATCACTCGTAGGACCAAAGTAATCATACTCATCACCAAGTAGAATATACGCGTCACCTGCAATAAACACGCAATTTTTTTCACAAAATTTGCCATAAGTGTTTAATCAGCTGATAAGTCAGACTAGAAAAATTTTGGTCTGATAAAACCTCACCAGAAAACTTCAGCCTATGACTGATGATAAGATGCAAATTTTGGTAAAAAAAAAAATTTGAAAATTACGTGACTTAAAAACGTACAACAAAAGCTGCTAATGACAAACTCTGATTGACTTAGGGCCTGGTTCTGAATTCAGAATTTCACCAATAAAATACTTAAGTAACATTCTGTCATGCAATTTTTTTGGAAAATTTTTAGAGACTGCACTATAGTTAACAATTTACTTCTCGAAATTCTCAATTTAGAAACTAGCCCCTAGTATTTCTTAATGACGCGCAATGCTCGTATATATTAAACGAGTCTGAGGTAATTAGTAAACAACCTGTAAATTACCTTCATTCCCGATAACGTTGCGGTCGGAATGACTAGTTTCAGGAAATTAGCAAATTTTTTAAATAACTATGATATTAGCGAGGAATTGGGCATAAAAACTGAGGCATTCTCTTTCTGGTGACATTTTGTCTGTTTTTATCCCTCAACATCATCAGTGTGATTGTGTTTTTAATGAAGAAGAATAGTCTTAAGTTTGTGGTGTGTTCCTCTTCCAGGGCGCAGAGGACAAGCTCAGCATGATTCGAGCCTACCGCAGCCAGGTGGAGAAGGAGCTCCGGGACATCTGCTCAGACATCCTCAGTGTCCTCGACAAACACCTCATCCCCAGCTCACAGACCGGCGAGTCCAAAGTCTTCTACTACAAAATGAAGGTGAGCCACTGTGATTCAGTCTTGACTTAAGTAAAATGAAATTAAATAACATTGTAAAACAGCGTTACAATGGTGGTTCTAAAACTTCTTTTTTTTTTCATTTGGGGAGTTTCAAACATTGCTGCATCTGCTCAGCCTGAGTCATATGTCCTCTGGTTTCAAAAAATAATTTAACAAAGAGGATATCTTTGAAATTGACTTATTAGGGGACTGACCTATTACGAACTAGGCATCAACCTGAGATCGAAAATCACCAACAACTGACCTGATGCTTGTGGGTCCAACTTGTGGAGCCTTAGAAATGGCTCGCAAATTTTAACTAGTTTATAGTTTATATTACATCAATTTTTTAAGATGATAGCGTGCTTGAGTTCTTATAGATCTTTGTGTGCAAAGATTAAAATTCTTGAAGGTGGCAACAACCCTCTGAATAGTGACAGATTAAGTGCCGCTGACCAGACCAGTTGTGCAAATGAGAACAGGACAATATTAAGCTCCGAAAACAAAGTAAAAATTAAATATTTTTACACTTGTACCACACTACAGATCAAGAAACCTTATTCAGTTTGCTCTTGTTCCATGTTGTTTACTTCATTATGATTGCAGTAATTTTAGCCCACTTAGTAGGGATTTTAAATAGAATAGTGTATCTACTATAATTTAACTGTCTACTGTCAAAATAATATGTCCGCTCAATGAAATCCTTTGTTTCCTTCTACGCTCAGTAGCGTGAAGGGTAGCCTATTGAATAGTTTTTGTATGACCTTGTCTGAAAGCAATCAAAGGAACGGAGCGTTTGTTTCTTGCCTCTGGCTTAGTTAAAAAAACCTCTAATAAAACAAATGTCATCTGAGAATCATTTCTAGTCACTAGTAGTTAGAATTTTTACTGGAAGCACCGAAAGAAAATCTAGGTATTCTTCTATATCTCTGACACAGCAGTCACGGTTTATTGTAACTATTCGTTGTACATTGCATAGTTGAGTATTCCTACTTGTTAATCGGTGGGTATCTTTGCAATGTACAATGGTCATAGTAAATCAAATCATGAGTTACAGTGCGAGGAATTACATCACAGGGCACACTAACCTTCCCTCAGTGATTATTTATTGTGAATGTACCAGCTCTCTGAAAAAGATAGTATCTACATCATAATATGACCCTCTTACATTATAATATGCCTTCTTAATATAACAGCATTCTGTACAAATTGTTGGTTTATTCAAAAGGCATAAATTTTTTACCTGCTGTTCTCCTGGAGAAACTACTTCCAACATTATACTTACAAGCTAAATAAATAACTTCTACACAACACACTTGTCCTGTCTCAAACTAAGATACCCTTTCATATGATAACCAGTCAAATATCACAAACATGTAAATAAACCCATACCAAAGCCATTTGTACGAATGTACGGCGGCCCCCAGTGGGAATCGTACTCACGACCTCCAACATGGTAATCAGACGTAATACCGCTAGCCCAACGAGACACTAGGAATTACAGAACCGGCTAACCTTTTCTCGCCAGAAATGAGAAATACAACGTGTGATAATCCCGTCCACCTTCCAGGGCGACTACCACCGGTACCTAGCTGAATTCGCGACGGGCAATGACCGCAAAGAGGCGGCCGAGAACTCGCTGGTCGCCTACAAGGCCGCCTCCGACATCGCGATGACGGAGCTGCCCCCCACGCATCCCATCCGGCTTGGCCTCGCGCTTAACTTCTCAGTGAGTATTCCCAGCGCTTAAATTATGCAGAGTATAGTCACTTATGAAGTTCAAATTAAGGTAATAGCAATATTTGAGAGATAATCCAAACAAAGTGAACTTGCATGATATTCCTCGCTTTTTGATGTTGCTATTGCAAATGTGTGCTTCCTGACCACTTCAATCAAGGTTGGGTTGGTAGCTAAGCACAGCCCTGAATTAAAAGGCTGTGACCAAGAGCTTCTGCCAACAAACTGTTATGCAGCTTGGCAAAAATACAACTTCTATATTTTTCTGTGTTTATTTCATAAAAAATCTTCAAAGGATTTTGATAAAAAAGGGTCAAAGTAGAATTTTCGTCACTCATTAAAATTACACACAATTTGTGACTTATTAAATGTTACAAGTAAAACTAGGTCAAAATCTACATTATCAACATTTTAAAATCTAGATAATATTGGTGAAAAATGGACAAAAATTCCAAACATCTATACAGAGTTTTGAAGCTCTGAAGAAACAAGAGTTCACATATTTTTTCTAAAACCCCAGTACTAATGCATTGAACTTTTATTCAAATCAAATCAATTTATTTCAACTAAAAGAATTTACATTCTGTTTACGGAATGTCAATATACAATGTAAAATATAAGCCACTGCCTTTGGGCCGTATTCATTCCAAACATCTTTAATAATTATTTAATAACTTTATGGTATGTAGCTATTTTGGTACAAAGTGTGCTTATTTCGATATCAACCCTTGTATGTCCCCACTGCTGGGGCACGGGTCTCTTCCTGCATCGCAGGAAGGTTAGGCCATACTCCACCACGTATTTATTACACCACGACGTATTTATATCACCACGTGCTTATTTAAGATTCTCGCCATTATTTGGCTCCCGCTCTTGTTGCAGCGAGAAGAAAAACCGTTTTTGCACTAAATACCGTTAGCCGACCTAGACGCCGGAACGCCGGATGTCGCATTAAACCCGTAAACATGGACTATTACAAAACGCCTAGTCATGCGCCCGTGCAAAGACGCTTGCTTACTCTTAATTAATGGCATGCTCTATAAACCCGTGAATATTATACAGGGTGTAACATAATCCCCATGTTCAACAAAAAATTGAGGGGTCCTTTTGTAATATAACACTTTGAGGAAAAAGCGTCAGCTATTTATTGCATAGAAAGTCACCATGCGGAGTTAATTTTGCAGCCGCCACATGTATGGAAAAGTTGATATTTCTTTCGCCGTTGCAGAGTTTGCTCATAGAATATCGTTGTTGAGAATTACTTGTTGGGTCTATGCTCCTTCGTCATTATTTTTATTTTGTCGTATCTTAGAATTGACAAGGGGGATTTTTCTTATACCCTGTATATTTTCTGGCATCAACGAGTCATTGAATTCCTAAAACATGTGACGACGATTGGCGTCAGAGGTTTTATTGCGCGTCGGCTTATCCAGTTTAATTGCGTAGCGATTACGCTCGTTAAAACGGAAGCCGAAAGGTGGAATACCTATTCTTATGGTTACCTGCCTGCAGATAACTGAAATAATAGACTACAAAGACATGCGACACACGCATTTCCCTGGCCGTAAATTATGTGTAGACAATTTTCTTAGAGTAACACTTTCAAACTGGAACAGTAGGGCCTTAGGTGGACTACAAACAAGAAACGCAGAAATACATCGATATTTTTTCACAAAAAAATAAATTTTTATCAGAAGATTGTTAGTTACTAATGGCGTGCTTCAAGGATTGTGCATAGACATATCCTTATATGTAAAGAATTGTCACCAAGAGCTAGCCGAAAACTGCATTTTGTTAAAATATGTTTTCTTAAAATTATTTAACTAACAAGTGCACTTCGCTCCCGTTCCAGGTATTCTACTGCATTTTGTTAAAATATGTTTGTGAACGAAAGCGATATATAGTGGACTGTATGTGTTGGGGTAGTTTTTCAAAGTAAGGAATTTCGATACGAAAATTAGCGAATTGACTGAAGCTACTTACAGTGGATTCGTGAAGCTCCCTCGCTGAATCTATCCCAGTCTTCAGGGGTGAAAGGCACCTTCAGCGATCGCTTTTAATGAAGGACAGCTGTACTTACCTGGCGATCGCTTATGTTACCTGCCACCGACTTCACAAGGGATGATGAAATTGCAGAGATGAACGAATGGTAGCCTCAGTCAGTTGCTACGCGCTATATAACACCCAATGGTAATGCACTAGGATTTCGACAATTTATTAAATTCTGTAGACACAGTTGCGATAGCGACAAGATCGATTCGAAAAAGAGAAGTGAATGATTAATCTGTGTTCCACATTGACAAACTATAACAGATCACAGACAAACAACAAAAACGTTTGTAAAATGTTACCAGTTAAAAATGTAAATTTTCCACTAAGCCAAAACATTCCGCCCACCAAAATACAACAGTATTTTTGAAGTTAACGAAAGCTAAAAGGAAATAAGAGATTAATTTATACAATTACATATAAAAAATAAAAAAAAAGTATTATTACAAGGACTTAATTTTGGTCGATAGGTAAGGGGCACAGCTTGACTACAGGTCTCCGGTATTCACCACTAGCAGTTTTCACCGTCACAACCCTACAAACTCCATCAGGTCCTGGATGTAGAGCCACTATGCGACCTAAAGTCCAATGCAATGGACTCATCTGTTCCTTTACTATTAGAACCAGAGTTCCTACGACAATATTAGATTGAGATTTTGTCCACTTAATTCGCTGTTGCAGTGTATGTACATACTCCTGCTGCCACCTACGCCAAAAGTCTTGATGAATTTTTTGAATAAGTTTCCACCTATGCAGGGGACTTATGCTTTGATCGACAAAATCTTCCTCTGGAATGGACGACAAAGGTTCCAGAGTCAGGAAATGGCCTGGGGTCAGTGCCGAGAAATCATTGGGATCCGAACTAAATGGAGTAAGAGGACGCGAATTTAACATGGCCTCGATTTGCGTAAGCACGGTATAAAACTCCTCATAAGTCAACCTCTGATTTCCGACAACCCGAGTGAGGTGAGTTTTGAAGGATTTTATGCCTGCTTCAGCAAGTCCATTAAACTGAGGACTGCCCGGAGGACTGAAAGAGAATTTTATTCCCTCAGTAACAGCAGCTGTTTGCATCAGCGATCCGAGGTAATTACTGGCACCAACAAAATTGCGCCCCTGGTCAGACACGATATTAGAGCATCTACCACGGCGAGCAATAAATCGCTTCAACGCTGCGAGGAAAGCTTCCGTCGTCAACTCCGTTGCGAGTTCAACATGCACAGCCTTGGTGCATGTACAAATAATTACACAAATATAAGCTTTGTAAGTCTTTAGTCCGCGACCTCGACCCAGAGCAATATCGAAAGGTCCGCCATAGTCGATTGCGACACTCGAGAAAGGTTTAATTTTATTTACGCGATAGGAAGGCAGATCACCCATTAATGGAGCTGGGGCAGGCTTTGGACTTGCGCGAAAACATTGCAAGCAACCTGATATCACAGATCGAATAGCTCGCTTCGGTGAAAGGATCCAAAAGCTTTGCGCAAGATTATTCTGCAGAGTTTGAGCACCAGGGTGCATTAATTTCTTGTGGTACTCTTCAATGATGAGGGAGGTGAGGCGATGTGATCGCGGCAATAACAGAGGATGCTTGACCTCGAAGGTTACGTCAGCATGAGACAACCGACCGCCCACCCTCCAAAGGCCCGCCCCATCAAGGAAAAGAGATAATTTGCGCAAACTCTTCGGCAAGCTATTAGGGAGACCCAATTTTATGCGATCGATCTCATGCGAAAAGGCATTCTGCTGGGTATGTTTAATCAAAAACATGAAAGCTTTATTTATTTCACAAGCCTGCAATGAACCGGAAACTTTACTCTCAGTAGTAGAGTGTCTCGAATTTACGACAAAGCGAAAAATATATGACATGACATGTTTAAGCGTAGAGAGAGACGAAAATGTATTTATCAAATGTTCAATCATGTCTACATCGACAGTGGAAACGAAACTATGTATCTTTTGCTCCTCCTGCATATCAACCTGGTCCAACGACGATAAAGGCCAACTATCCTTAGGATCAGAGAGCCACGAAGGACCTTTCCACCAAATATCACGTGTGACTAACTCAGAAGGAGTCATACCACGCGATCCACAGTCAGCAGGATTCGACAACGTACTAACATGCCGCCAACAGTCGGGGGGGATACTATCCTGAATGTGGCTGACTCTATTGGCGACAAAGGTCTTCCATTTCGATGGACAAGATTTAATCCACGATAGAGCAACACTTGAATCAGACCAGGCATAAATTTCCTCGACTGAGTGAAAGGGCTTCAAAGCATCCACGACAGATTTCATTAAATCCGCCAATAAAACCGCGGCTTGGAGTTCCAATCTCGGGATCGAAAGTTTGTGAAGAGGGGCAACTCTAGATTTCGCACAACAAAGGTAAATGGAGCGAGTTCCGTCTTTAGCGACATTTCGACAGTAAATTACAGCACAATAACCACGCTCTGAAGCGTCGCAGAAGCCATGTAGCTGTAAACTAACGAAAGAACGAAGCATACGACGAGGGATCGAAATCGATGATAACAATGGCAATTGAGACATGAATCTCGACCATTCCAACAAAATATTCTCAGGAACATCATCGTCCCAGGAGACACCGACAGCCCAAAGCAGCTGCATGATATACTTGGCGTAAAAGGTGACTGGACAAAGAAATCCTAGGGGGTCATAAATGCGGGCTATCTCGGACAATATAGTGCGCTTTGTACACCTACGGCTCTCATTAGCAGCAACTTTGAACTGAAAGCTGTCTGACTGCGGCGACCATAGGAGACCGAGAATTTTCAGCGACATGTCAGAGATGTCCTCAAAACTTTTAAAGCTTGTAGAGTAAAGCTCCGACAGTGGGAGGTCTGCTAGAAAGGCCTGATCATTAGACGTTAACTTCCGCAAGTGGAAACCTGCGGCCAACAGCATTTGGGTTAGCTCCAATCTGATCTTCAGAGCCTCCTCTATAGATTCTGCACCAGTCACTATGTCATCAACGTAAATATCACGACTGAGTACTTTAGCGCCACGAGGATATGCACTCATGGACTCCTTGGCCAACTGAGCCATAGTTCGAAGGGCTTGGAATGGCGCAGACGATACGCCATATGTCACTGTGCAAAGCTTGTAATCAAGCACAGGACCGACAGGACATGGCCGCCAGAGAATGCGTTGGTATTCTGTATCCTCATCTCTACTTAATATTTGTCGGTACATCTGTTTTACATCACCGGTAAATACTACGGCGTGCCAACGAAAGCGAACGAGCAAATCGAAAATGTTTGTTTGTAGCTTAGGCCCCGCCAAGAGACAGTCATTCAAGGAAACTCCTCTTGCATCTTTGGCACTAGCATCAAACACGACACGAAGAGGGGTAGTAATAGAGTCTGGTCGCAAAACACCGTGATGCGGTATGTAATAAAATTGACCGACACTCGACGAAGGGGGCTCTGCCTTAACCATGTGACCCGAATTTTCATATTCGTCCATAAACGAGTGGTAAGCTTTGTTTAATTCTGGATTAGCATTCAATTTACGCTCCAACGACTGGAGTCGTTTTGCTGCAATTTCTCGAGAATTACAGAACTCGGGTTTAGTCTCAGGTTCGACAAAGGGCAGAGGAACGACATACCTACCTGCAGCGTTGCGAGAGTGATTTTCGACAAAGTTGTCTTCGCATTGCTGATCTTCTTTCGAAAGATAAACATTAGTTGGAGCCCTAACATTTTCCAACTCCCAAAATTTTTTCAGTGAGTTGTCCAACGACAAGTTTGAAAGCGGCGAATCACTACTTTCAATCGAAGAGAATAACACATTACTGTTGTTACGACAGCGAGGACGACAATAGTAAAGGGGTATGACGTCATCACAACGTCCCATGATAATCCAACCGAAAATAGTATTTAAAGCATTGGGTTGGCCTGGTTTACCTCGCCTGAACCCGGGTTGCAAACAGGAAGCAAACATATCCGCATTGAGCAACATGTCAATTGAACCTGGCCGAGAAAATTCAGGATCAGCGAGAGGTATGTTATTTATGTGTGACCAGCCCGAGAAATCGACAGATTGGGTTGGCTGTTCAGCACATATTGATGGCAACACCAAAGCTCCAATTTTAAAATTATGAATTTTCTTTTTTGAAAGGACTGGTCTGACTTCACACTGTATGTGACCAAGTGGTGAAGCAGTAGTTTGACCTATGCCATGAATCGCCTGCTGACTGGAATTAATGTCCAGTCCCAAACGTTTAGCACAAGGCTCAGTCATGAAATTGCAAGCACTAGCACAATCCAATAGTGCTCTTACTAAGTAATATTCACCAAATTGATCTTTAACTAACACCTGAACCGTTGAAAATAGAACAGTATTACATTCATGTGTCGATGAAGTCAAAACAGTAGCTTCTGGGTTGACCTTCTCTGCCTCCAGAATGGGTGCAGGTAGGGCCGCTTTACCAAAATGCAATAAGGTGTGATGTGAGTAATTGCATACACTACAACGAGAGCGATTATTGCAGTTTCTGACCCTATGGTCATCCGAAAAACAGAGGACACATAGTCCTTTCTCTTTAATAAATTTAAACCGAGAGTCTACGTTTAATTTCAAAAAATGGTCGCACTTTGATAACGGATGTGGGCCCAAACAATGAGGGCAGGTTAAGGACTGAGATATGAGAACAGCCTTTGTTTTATTTTTATATGCGTTGCTACTACCGGTATTCTTGGGAGCAGAAACGCCGACACTTGGCATTGTTGAATTGGCCATTTCTAAAGCCCTATACTGTTTCTCAATGAACGCCTGAATGTTTTCAAACTTAGGTATTTCGTTGGAATTATGTTCCAACTGGAAATGTTCCCGAGTTGATTTATCTAATTTAGACCACAATAAGTAAAACATCATGAAATTTTTATCAGGCAAGTTATATTTCTCTAAGACTGACAAGTTTTCTGAGAAAGTCCTATAAACCCGCTCAAGTTCACGTCCAGACTTGAATTTGACAGGATCACAATTCACCAATTTGTCATAATATGTCATGGCAACCTGGCACTTTTTATTATAGTGTTTCGACAAAGCATCATAGGCCAAAGCATAACTTTCGTCCGTAAGAGGAAAGTTCTTGATTAAGTCATATGCTGCACCTTGAACGCTCGACAGCAAATAATGTAGTTTTTGTACGTTAGGAATGTCCCTCTGATGTATCAATGAATCATATAGTTCCTTGAAGGAAATCCAGTTTTCTAAATGGCCATCAAAATTTTTAATAGAAATTTTTGGTAATTTAGCGAGAATATTGTTGTTATTTGTTATGGAAGTATTAGACTTACCTGGTTTTTCCTCCTTCATTTCCATCATACGACGCTTAACCTCTTTATACTTTCTTTCGAATATACTACTGGCTTGTAGTTCGTGTTTATGATGGCTCGAATCAACGGAATACAGTAGTTTCATTTGTGCCTCGTGAAAATCTGAGGAAAGATCCCGCAAGTCTTGTTCCGAGTATCCTAGAAGATCGGAAGCCTCCATAAACTCAATACGCATAATGGCATAATTCCTTGCAATGCGGTTGGAGTCGGCAGCAATATCACCCTTTTTACCCGCTCCTAGAGGCATCGCAATATCATCTTCTTCCACAGACATCGCAATATTCTTCGTCGAAAACGAGAATTAAGCGAGAAAACGTGAAAAATATTACGAAATGTTTGTTTACAAATGCTTAGTGTTTGACGTTCGTGGAATGCTACAGACAAGATAGATGGAACCAATAGGGATGCGACATACGCTTGATACAATCGATAAAACCGAAATATTTCTGACAGTTACTAGTGTTGTAGTGAAAACCGGTAACGGTCGTTGAATATTTAGAACTTTTTTCAAACCTACCTTCGGCCAAAATTATGAAAATGACTAAACTAATTTTACACGAAAAAATATGCTGAATACACGAAAATACACGATAAATACGACAATAACGGTACTATTCAGTTAAAATCGGGCTCGAGGACCAAAAAATGTGAACGAAAGCGATATATAGTGGACTGTATGTGTTGGGGTAGTTTTTCAAAGTAAGGAATTTCGATACGAAAATTAGCGAATTGACTGAAGCTACTTACAGTGGATTCGTGAAGCTCCCTCGCTGAATCTATCCCAGTCTTCAGGGGTGAAAGGCACCTTCAGCGATCGCTTTTAATGAAGGACAGCTGTACTTACCTGGCGATCGCTTATGTTACCTGCCACCGACTTCACAAGGGATGATGAAATTGCAGAGATGAACGAATGGTAGCCTCAGTCAGTTGCTACGCGCTATATAACACCCAATGGTAATGCACTAGGATTTCGACAATTTATTAAATTCTGTAGACACAGTTGCGATAGCGACAAGATCGATTCGAAAAAGAGAAGTGAATGATTAATCTGTGTTCCACATTGACAAACTATAACAGATCACAGACAAACAACAAAAACGTTTGTAAAATGTTACCAGTTAAAAATGTAAATTTTCCACTAAGCCAAAACAATGTTTTCTTAAAAATATTTAACTAACAAGTGCACTTCGCTCCCATTCCAGGTATTCTACTACGAAATCCTGAACAGCCCAGACCGCGCCTGCCGGCTCGCCAAGGCCGCTTTCGACGACGCGATCGCGGAGCTCGACACCCTGTCTGAGGAGAGCTACAAGGACTCCACTCTCATCATGCAGCTGCTGCGGGACAACCTCACGCTCTGGACCTCCGACATGCAGGGAGATGGCGAGTCAGGTAAATGACTCATTGAGCCCTTTTTTGCATGCATGCATACATACGTAACCTCATGCCTGTATCCCAGAGGGGTAGCCAGAGACCAGGGACTGCCACTTGCCACGATTCTGACAGATCACCTTCGCTTCATCAACATTCATACGTTGTTGCATGCACGCACGCCGGTTCCGGGTACTTTTTATCTTTCCCTTTGCTAATACATCCCCTATTTGGTTGATGTATGCCTGGGACGTCCCTTACCAGCCCTTCCACTCACATTTGCAATATATATTTGTTTCGTCAATCTTTCTTCCTTCATCCTCTCCTTTTTTGTGTCCCAAAATATGGGACAACCTCACACTCTGGACCTACATTATGCAGCGTGATTGCAGCGCAGTCAGGTTAATGAGTAGGTGTCCTTTTTCGTGAGACAAAATACCGGAATTCGTCACACCTTGGACCTACGTCATGCAGCATAGTTAGTCTGGTAAATGATTAGGTGTCCTTTTTTACATCCAATACGCCACAACATCACACTCTGGACCTACATTATTAGGGTGATGTCGAGTCAGGTAAATTACTTAATGAGTTTACATTTTTGTTTTTCAAACTACTCTCCTCTATTATGCCGGGCGAGTCAGGTTATATGGCTCACTTTCCATTGGCTACATTTTCCTGTCCAAAAGTTTTGGGACTGGAAAATATACGAAGAAAAAACGAGATGTACAAAGTAGACAAGAGTAGTTACTCTCGTCTATTTTGGACCTCTTATATGCAGAATGATGGCGAGTCAGGTAAAAAACTCTGCTGATCCTCGTTTTCCTGTCTCAATTTTCTTTTTCCATGCTTATCATAATTATATAATTAAGCTTATCCCACTACTGTTGTGCCTGATATTTGCGATACCAAATAGTATGGAATTTAACCCGTCACGCGCTAATTATTTAGAATTTGGTAGCAGCAGGGCTTAGATTCTCTTAACCCTTCTCGCGTTTAGTGTACATACGTCTGTACACTAATCAGCCCGGCCGCGCGCAATCCCCCAAGCGCTTAGTGTACAGACGTATGTACACTATGCAACGCTCAGATTGGACTCTTTTTATCTATGCTCTGTGCATTCTCTATGGACAATATCTGTTGTTTTATTGGCCAATGGTTAGTAAGGATTACTTTCGCCAACCAATCAAATGACGTGACGTGGAAAAAAATTGAATTATCATCGAAACCACATGAGCTTGCTAGGTCAGACGCCATTTTGCGTTTTCGTCGTGAGTTGCTCCGCTCGCTAAAGTTTTATAAGTTATTTAGAGAAGGCAACGCTGCGTATTTGTTCATGTGTTATATATCAAATTACTGGGAAAAGTGTGTAGATTATGTTTCAAATAATAGTTTCGTTGTATTTGATTGAAAAGAAAGTGAAAAAAGCCTCGAACTTTTAGCCCGGATTGTGCCGCTTGTATGGGCGGTCAGTGTCATTTTACCTCTTCCTGGTAATTATTCATTTATAGCTTTATTTTGGTGAATTAGAGTATGAAAATTGTGTAAACAGTAATAGATAATATGCAGATCATATTATAAGTGTTAGTTCAGTGCTAGTGAATGAGTAATTAGTGAAAATAGTGAGACAAAGTTCAAAGTAGTGTCAAAATGGCGTGGATAGTGAAATTCATCTCGTCATTTGAATATCATGTAAGTTTATTGATAATTTTATTAGCATTACAAGTATAATAACCGGATAGGGCATTTTATGCAGATTGTAGTGATATATAACAATTATTGAATAATTACGTAGTACTTTCTCTAATTTGAGAAATGCGGAACTGTGTTCACAAAAAAGATGCAAAAAAATGGCGGTGCGAAATGACCCTGCACTATGCGGTACCTTTGAACTTTCTTTTTTCCGAGCGCGCGGGGCGCTAGAAGGGTTAAAACATTATAGTACCTACCATATAGTGAGAAAAAATATCACGTGACTGGACTGCGAATTTTGGATTGTATTCAAAAAGACTTACCAAAATTTATTTGCCTAACAGCATGGCAGATGCCTAATGCATAAAAGGGTCCTTCGGTTGCCTTCAGCTGTTGTCATTCGGCCAGTGTTGTTTAAGTTCAATCAATCGGTACAGACCAATCGCGAGATTAGTAGAATGAAAAGATGATGAGCATTGGTGGTGTATGATTGTAACACACTCTGTCATTACTTGTTTCAGGTGAAACCGAACAAAAAGAGCAAGCGCAAGATGTGGAGGATCAGGACGTCTCGTAATACTTTTTAACATTCTATTTAAATATAATAAAAAAAATAACTATAGTATCATGTAAGACCCAGCCCTCGATGACAACCGGATGCAAAGTCTCACTGCAGCAGCGCAGTCGCGCGAGCAAATTGTCTGTCACACAGTCCGACTGTTATCGACCCGACTATACATATACTAAGTAAACTTTCGTTTATGTATCGTGTCAAATTATCTATGGGTATCATAAAAAAAAAAAACAATTTTAAACATGTACTACTTCTTTTGATATATTTATTTTCAAAATAACGAAAAAATAATGTTTAAGAAAAAGTACTTTGGTATTGCATTTTAACTGTATGTCTTTTAAGAATGTATTTTCTTGACAACACTTGATCTCTCGCTCCTTGCCGAGAGCGCCGCCTCCACCCGCGGCGGACGTGTCGATTGTAAATTTTCTAAACATTTTGTACGTGTGTAGCGAGCGCCCTCTCTAGGGCTCGCCCGCGTCGGCCCGGCTAACCGGTGTAAGCCCACGCAGTCGGGCCGGGTAACCGGTGTTGGTCCGCGTGGCCGGACCGGCTAGCCGGTGTTGCCCGCGCCGGCCGGTCCGGTCAGCAGCGGTCGCCACCGTGCGACCGGCCCGGTCAGCTCGCGGTCGCCGCCGCGCGACCGGCCCGGCAGCTCGCGGTCGCCGCCGCGCGGCCTGTCGCCAAGCACAAACACCGCGCGTCTTCTGCGCGCGCCTCCGCTGCATTTACTTATACATTTCACGATTATCGATATATTTTAACGTTAGAGTGGTATTTATGTAGTACTTGCAATATTATAGGTAAGCGATAGTGGCGTCACCCCGTTGGTATTCTGTATTCTGTCGCGTCGTTGGAGCGTGTTCATATATTTATTGCAACGTTATACCCGTGTATAGTGTGACTACTGTGTAGTGCGGTTATTTGAACAAAATCATTTGCTATTCTATTTGGTTTGATTGGGCAGGGCCAGGCTGAGCTTGTACTAGTATAAAGACATTGTCGATGTACCCGCTTCGTTCGTATAAACATTTGGAGTATTCACATTTGAATTGCTTTAATTACTTACGAGTATTGTGATAGAGATTTTTGTATATTTTAATTTATTTTTTTTTAATTTCGCAAGTTGTGTAAATTGACCGTAGCGCTAGGTCTCCCACAGCTACAAGTTACAGTAAAGTGCCGAGTGTCACAGGTCGTATGTCAGGATGTGCTAGGGCGGCGATGGGCGTTGTACATTCCACCAGACTTCCCCGTGCGTGCCCGAGTAAGATATTAGCGTTATTTTATTTGAATCTGTAATATTGCATATATTTTTGTTAATTTATCCACAAAATACTGATGCAATTTAGCCTTAGTGTTATGCAATATTGATTTATGTCCTACCAACTACATTGAAATTTATTGTAAATGACAGTGTAAATCGAATAATAAAAATTCAAAAGTCCACATTATTGTTTTATTTTATTTACGATACATAGGTATATTTTCGGCCTACCTGCGTCAATGTGCTATGCACTTACATATTTAAGGTAGTATGTAGCACATAGCGGCAGATCTATGGGGGTTCATTTGCATTCCCTTGCTCTTCGTACATGTCCTTACTTTAAATTCAATGGTACATGACTGTTACATTGCTAGCAATAAAAACACAAATGGGTAATGTACCAAGAAACCTACCTTTGCACATTGCCAGACGGAGGCTTGTACATGCGCATTGTGTTTTCTGGTATATAAATCAATGATCTAACTGAACCCCATAAAACGTCTATTTTCACAATCGGTCAACTTTAATGTGTTGACGTGGCCAACACTCATCCTAAAGAGATTTGTTCGTTTATGGTTAACTTTGCAAACCGTCCACAATTTTTCACGATTTCGTAATCTAAACTTCGCAATCAGGCAACTTCTTGATCGATCAACTTCGCAACCAGTCATCCTCGCAATCGGTCCTCTTAGCGTTCGGTCGAAAATAAAGATTGTAACAATTACTGATAAGTTTGAAGCAGCCACGAGAAAACACCCGATAAATTGTTAGTGTTAAGATATGGGGGACTGATATTGGTAAGGGCTACCCGCTTAAGGCAGTCAGATAATTTGAGGAAGTCGATCTTTTATTTATTCCTGTTAATCTCCGAAATAACAGTGGCGCAGCCTGAACTTTACGCGTGTGTTGCACAATATACCTTGCTTAGCAATGGCAACGGTCACAGTTGGAGTTTTAAATGTGTTTAACCGCTCAACTCAAGACTGGCAGTTCAAATTCAAAGGTCAACTGCAGCAATGGTTCCTTGCAAACGAAATTACCAATGAATCGGATAAATCAGGAGCAAAGCGATGTGCTATCTTACTCAGTAGTCTCGCTGAGACTACTTATCGACTCATCATAAGAGACTTTGCACTTCCCAATTACCATTTAAAGAGCACTTGTTCGACGGCCACTTTAAAAAAAGTGTACTTTTGCTGAGCGGTATAAATTCCATAGCTCCTTTCAACGGCCAGAGTGCTTAGTGCGAGTTTGACAGATCCAATCGAATAACTTTACTACCGCGTTAATCGAGAATTAAGTAGTGAATATGAGTAAGTTAACCGTTCGAACTGGCAAAACGCTGTCACAGTACAACTCGCACTCGCGTTTATTCGTGTTTTGGCTGGTAAACGTGCTCACTTCTCAACGTAAACCATTACAACTCGCACTCAGCAATTTTGATTTCCATACTTGTCGCTAGGTGGCGCTTCCTCGATCCATAGAAATATGAGTTTAAAGCACTCTGAGTGCTTAGTGCGAGTTTTTTAACTACTCGATCGCGTTAACGTAAACTCTCTATGGCATCGAGGAAGCGGCACCTAGCGACAACTAAGGAAATTAAAATTGCTGAGTGCGAGTTGTACCGTGTATAACCTGGTCAGATATAAAGCCTACTCATATACGCAAAGGCCCTGTGGAGTTGCAGAACGCTGGCATCAAACTTGTTGACGAATTTTCTTCACTGGAGCTTAAGCAGCACAACTCTACTTTAAACCCCATTGGAAATACACTAGACCTCATTTTTTGTAATTTTGAATTGGATCTGCAGCGTTCTTTCATGCCACTCGTTAAAGAGGACACTCACCACCCATCACTCGAGTTTGTCATCGTCATCACTGACATATTTCAAGCACCCTTGGCAGAAGCAAATAATCCCAAATATAGTTACACTATTATTATTTTTAATGCACTAACCCGTGCTAAAGGAACAAATTTAAGGTCTTCGCACATTATAACAACTCCACGCCAACGCGGCAGCAACTCTACTCACACTCTCGATGAGTAGTCAACTAGTTGATCCACCCCATGGTCACTAGTGGGCAATGCGTTGTCAACGAGTGGACAACGCGGTGTCAACGAGTGGGTAATGCGTATTCAACAGACAACTCGTCTAACCTCAGTTTTCGGTTGAATTTTGTCTAAAGAAGTCGTTTTGCTTATGAAATGTCGAACTTTACATTCAGTGAACTGGTGATTATTAATATTATTGAGGACATATTGAGGGCTGGCAAATGGTTGACCGTCACGCGTCAGTCGCAAACGCATAGTCGTTGCGTGGACAACGTGTGGTCATTGCGTGGATAACGTGTGGTCATTGCGTGACAAACGTGTCGGGGTTGACCTTTAGTATACGATGCGTAGGCCACTCGTCGTACACTATTTTAATATAATTTTTTGAAATTAAACTTTGAACATTATGACACAGGGCTTAAATTTCAATATTTGGCATAGAGTCGAGTCGCCGTTGAGTTGTTTTAATGTGCGAAGACCTTTAAAAACCTATTTAGAGGCCTGTACGTAATACAGAGAATATTGTAGAGGTTCGAAATTTCACTGATGCCGTGAGTCGCCCATTGGCTCAATTGGTAGAGCGCTGGTACGGATAGCCAGAGGTTGCGGGTTCGAATCCCGGCATGGGTGAAATTTTTAGCCTCTAAATAGGTTTTTAAATTTGTTCCCAAATATAGGTTTAGAAAGGGCGATTATGAGGGTGTACAAAAGTTTTTTGACTGCATTGACTGGGATGCAACACTTGGTTCTGGTTCAGTGGACGAAATGGTCTCAACTTTTTATACGCTGGTTAATTCAGCAATTGAAAGATTTTTCCCTAAAGATAACAAGAAAAAGGAAAAATTCTTATCCGGTATGGTTTAGTAACTCTCTTATCAAGATTCTAAAGGAAAAAGATTCCGCCCATAGTAAATGGAAACGTTTCGGAAAGCAACGTGACTATGAACACTTTTCTTTTCTGCGCAAACGATTAAAAAAAACCCAGGAAGCATGTTTTCACAAATATATTCTCTCCATGCAGGACAACATAAAGCTCAACCCAAAACTGCTCTGGTCTTATATCAAAGCTCGTAGGGGCGGTTCTTCTTATCCCCGCTCTATCGAAAACATTAACGGTGTTACATTCACAGATGGGCCGAGCATTTGCACGGGTTTTAATGAATTTTTCAACTCGGTTTTTAGCGAACCTGCTAACACATATGTTGAGCGCCCTCTGGCTCCTCCATTTTGCGACGACAGCAGCACTATCAACTCATGTACGGCTGAGTTCGATGCCGTGTTAAAGCTACATAAGAGTCTTAAAATAAATGGTGGAGCTGGTAGTGATGGCATTGTTCCATTTTTTGTTGCCAGGTGTGCTGACCAATTATGCTTGCCCTTATGCATCATCTTTAATAATTCTCTTCAGAACGGTGTATTTCCTTCTGTTTGGAAGGATGCACACATCGTCCCTATTCATAAAAAAAAATATTTAAAAAAATAAAATAAGGAGTTATGAGGGAACATAGAATCGGACATACTTACATACATACATACGAACTAAACACATTACCCTCCTTTTGGGCTTCGCCGCAGTCGTGTAAAAAGGGTCCTAAAACTAAAATTCCAAACTATCGTCCAATTTCTATTCTAAATGTTTTTGGGAAAGTCTTTGAGCGTTTGGTGTACAATCATATTTACCCTTTAATATCCAGAACAGAAGTGTCCCTTCACAGCATCATGGTTTTCTCAGAGGACGCTCTACCGTTGGCAATTTGACTGTGTTCCTAAATTTCATTCTACGTAACATGGATAAGCGAAGGCAGGTTGATGTGATCTACACTGATTTCGAAAAGGCTTTCGATCGTGTGGATCACATTATCCTGCTTCGAAAGCTTTCTCATTTGGGAATCCGAGGTGATCTTCACAGGTGGATCACTTCTTATGTTTCTAACCGTAGACAAGCAGTAGTAGTTGGAGGCTACAAGTCAGACTTTACGAGAATTCCGTCTGGAGTTCCACAGGGCTCACACCCGTTACTTTACAATGCGTACTTGTACGACATTTACGCCGTTTTCACAAACTGCAACTTTCTACTTTACGCAGACGATAAAAAAATATTTTTAGATTATAGTTAACACAGAGGACTGTCTCAGAATGCAATCAGATATTGATCGCCTGTAGGTATGTGTATTATGAAATGAATAGAATCAAGGTTAACATTCAGAAATGCGTTCAAATTACATTTTCGCGAAGTCCTAAACCCATAGTTTTCACTTATCATATCACATAGGAGGTCAACCTTTACAAAGAGTGGATACAATTCGTGATCTTGGTGTTATCCTCGATAGCAAACTAACCTATGAGAAGCATATAAATAACATAGTGGAGCGAGCATATCGTAATTTGGGATTTGTTATGCGCGTTTGTAAGCCATTTGAAGATATTGACTGTAAAAATCGTTTATTTTGCATTTGTTAGAAACATTTTAGAATACGCCAGCAGTATATGGTCTCCTAGATAAATAAGACATTCCAAAAAAATTGAAAGCATACAGTTAAAGTTCGTAAAACATCTCAACTTTAAAGCAAAATCTCCGAAAAACGATTATGAGGCATCTTGCATTATTCACCGTCTTATGACCTTAGATAACCGTCGCAAATTGCTGGACATGTCGTTGCTCCATGATGTTCATCTGGTAGGCTTGATACCCCTGAGCTGGTTCCGTACAAACCTGTATTATAGACCTGAGTATTTGGTATGAATTTCAATTTAATACCTCTACGCGTTTATGAGGAAATGGGTAGTAAGTTTAAAATTATTAAAAAAAATATATTATGTGATGCAACTAAAAATTTATGGTTTTCGTAATTTTTCCTTTATCTATGCTATAAGACGTTGCTTCATACCAAATTTCAAGATTCTGAGTTCACGGGAAGCACCCTGTAGGTTTTGATTCCCTTGCAAGTGTCGAAAATTTGCGGCATAAACGGCTGTATCTTTTGATTGCGTTGGCTTAGAAGTTTGATTTTTTCACAGCTTCAAGGGACAGTAGACCTGAGTAATTGATATAAATTTCAGCTTCATACCTCCACGCGTTCCTGAGAAAAAGGGTCTTGACAGACGGACGGACGGACAGACGGACAACAAAGTGATCCTATAAGGGTTCCGTTTTTTCCTTTTGAGGTACGGAACCCTAAAAATGACATAAAAAGGATCCTTAACGACTCAAACTCAAGCTTACATTGAATCCTCAGTTCCCTTCCCCCTCCCCCTACAAATCAAAAACTCAAACACACACATACACAAACGCATAATATTTGAGATCTTCTCACACAACAGATCTGCCTTTGTGAGTTTTACTGCGTGTTGTCAGTGATTTGTTAATCTAATTATTTTAGTTGAGTTTTTGCGTTTGGCTTTCTGCTTTTATTTATTGTATATTTGTGGGTAGCTGTTATTGGCCTTATTAACTGTATTTCATTACTTGTATTATCATTGATTATGTTCGCTGTTGATACCCCTAAGATATAAATAAATAGTAACAAGGATATCGTCCAAAAATTGCAGGATTTCATCCTGTAAGGGGGGAAGGGTGACCATTTTCATCGGGCGCGATCAAAATATTTTCAAGTGTTTGCTGAAAAATTGCGGGGGCGCTAGATAGACCAAACACGAGTCTTGTATACCTACTTGTATAATCCTTTGTGCGTGTTTATGCAAGTGAGATTTTGTATCTTTGTGTAAACGGAATTGATTACCTATGTGCGCCTGACAGATAAAGTTTCATTGTAATGCCCATAATCCCCACGCTGGGCATGCGGGTTGGGAATCGCAGTTCGGTGATCGGAATTCGGAAATTGTACTGCAGGGGGCGCTGCTGCCCACCCCCCGGCACCCCACGTTTTGCGACTTCAAAGCACAATAATGACATTGTGCGGTTTTAGAAAAACAGCAACCACAGAACATAACAACAATGAAAAAAAAAATTGGTAGGAAAACAAAATTTAATGAACGAGACAATTTCAAATCAATAATCATAAAGAACAAACAAAGGAAGACAACAAATTATGTGAACTAACTTCAATCCACTTCTTCGACGACTGGCCCGTTACCGCCTCCTCCTTGCTTTCCCATGCCATCGCCAACTCCGTGGAGTTTCTTCATCAGAGGACTGCAAACAGCCACAACATCCTTGAGCTTATCCTCGTATTCTTCCTTTTCAGCCAGCATATTCCCTTCGATCCAACGGAGCACCTTTTCGCACTTATCTTTGGCTTTAGAACATTCAGACTCCGATAGTTTATTACCAACGTCGCTTAGAGCTTGTTTCACGCCGTAGACGTAAGACTCCAACTTATTCCTCGCCGCTACCCGTTCTCTTTGGCGATCGTCGTCTTGTTTGTACTTCTCAGCGTCAGAAAGCATTCTATCTATTTCGGCTTGAGACAGTCTACCTTTGTCGTTCTTTATTACGATATTTTTGCTCTTGCCGGTGCTGTTCTCCTTAGCAGAAACGTTGAGAATGCCGTTGGCGTCAATGTCGAAGGTTACATCTACTTGAGGAACTCCTCGAGGAGCTGGCGGTATACCAGTCAGATCAAACGTACCAAGTAGATTGTTGTCCTTAGTCATAGCCCTCTCGCCTTCATAGACTTGCACTGTAACAGCTGGCTGGTTATCGGAGAAGGTTGTAAACGTTTGGGACTGCTTGCAAGGAATCTTGGCGTTCCTATCGACGATGTTGGTCATCACGCCACCAGCAGTTTCAATTCCAAGAGATAGTGGAGTTACATCGACTAACAGAACATCACGGATCTTAGAATGATTATTCCCAGTCAAGATAGCTGCTTGGACAGCAGCTCCATAAGCTACGGCCTCATCAGGATTGATGGACAAATTCAACTTCTTTCCGTTAAAAAGATTCTGCAATAAGTTTTGAATTTTCGGGATGCGGGTTGAACCACCGACTAAAACAATGTCATGTATCTTGGACTTGTCCAATTTGGCATCTTTTAACGCTTTCTCAACTGGTTCTAGCGTGCTACGGAACAAATCAGCGTTCAGTTCTTCGAATCTAGCTCTTGAAATTCTGCTATAAAAGTCCACACCTTCAAACAAGGCATCTATTTCAACATTAGCTTCCGTACTCGAGGATAAGGTTCTCTTAGCCCGTTCGGCAGCTGTCCTAAGTCTACGCATGGCCTTAGGATTGGACCTAATGTCCTTCTTATTCTTCCTCTTGAACTCGTCAGCCAAGAAATTGACCAGACGACTGTCGAAGTCTTCCCCACCGAGATGTGTATCGCCAGCAGTGGCTTTGACCTCGAAAAGGGAACCCTCATCGATGCTCAAGATTGAGACATCAAACGTTCCGCCACCTAGGTCAAAGATCAGAACATTACGTTCCCCCTTCAAATTTTTATCCAAGCCATAAGCTAGAGCGGCGGCAGTGGGCTCGTTTATAATACGCAAGACGTTCAGGCCAGCGATAGCTCCAGCATCTTTAGTAGCTTGGCGCTGGGAGTCATTGAAATAAGCTGGTACGGTGATGACAGCGTTTCCAACTTTAGTCCCAAGATATGCCTCTGCTACTTCCCTCATTTTTACAAGAACCATGCTGCTTATTTCTTCTGGTGCGAACCTTTTTGTCTCACCCTTGTATTCGACTTGTATTTTGGGTTTGCCACCATCGTTTAGGACCTTGAATGGCCAGTGCTTTAGATCCTCTTTGATTTTCGGATCATCGTACTTACGACCGATGAGTCTTTTGGCATCAAATATGGTATTAGCGGGGTTGAGAGCCACTTGGTTCTTGGCTGCATCGCCGATGAGCCGCTCGGAGTCTGTGAAGGCTACATAGGAAGGCGTGGTTCGGTTGCCCTGGTCGTTTGCGATGATGTCCACATTCCCATGCTGAAACACACCTACGCAGGAGTACGTGGTGCCCAAATCGATCCCTACGGCAGCCATCTTGAAATATCTATAAGAGGCTTTATTGGTTTTAGTTTAACGTGTTTTTTTTTGCAAATCAGTTTTTTATGTAAAATTTGTGACCAGCTTGTGACAGCTATTGTTTTGAAAATGGCATTATTTTGGGGCAAGTGACAGATAGAAAGTATTCGAAAGAATCTTTGAGCGCATCGGACCGGCCAGTAATATTTTACAGCAGTCATAAAATTTATCTTGTGACACTGTGGTGTAAATTATCGAGCTAAGGCTAAGAGGATTAGAGTGGAAAGTTACTTAATACAATTAATAGTAATTAATATTTGGCTCTATTATGTAATTGTCCACTGGATTGAACTTAAGTCGATTTTAACTTATTTTATGCTACTCCAGCTGTGTTTTGACATTTGGGAAACAATGCAAGTCGCGCATTTTTACGTCAAAAGTCGCGACTTTCCTTTCCAGTGCCTACATTGTCAATTTCTGTCATTTCATCGACACAAAACGCGTGACTTGCGTCATCGTACTACCTCAGAACAATAACTAGGCTGGCTGGACAACTCAACTCAGTGGACGTACATAATGGGGGTGGGCAGATTTATTTATCAGAGAAGTTATGCACAAATTAGACAGTTGGTTTGGGGCGATACTACGTCCACGTAACTCGTAGATGTTTACGTAATATCGCTCCAAAGTAACCAATGTAGTCTACGTATGTAATCAACTTTGTTGTTAACCTTTAGAATGCGGATGAGCAAATATGAACAGTTACGTCGTGTGCGGATGTTCATCTTTGAACGTCGACCAGCCACAAACTTAAGTTGATTTTAATTTTATTGTTCTGTGACTTTCGGTAAATTTCAGAACAATAACTATTAGGGCGATTGTGCGCTACAAGGAATTTTACTGTCCGAACATCCGATTTTTTACGGTCCGAAGTGGCATGAAAAAAACGGATGGTTGGCTTGTGCACTTGTCCGTCTTTACATAGTGATTAAATACTCTTTGCGTCTTTACTCGGATGATACGCCTCAGTTTAGGGCAGTGTGGCGAAACTTCAAAAGAAAAAAGCAATGTACGAAACACCCGTAAATTTTAATAGCGGTACAACCTGACTACAACCCGACTATGTCAGCCTAGCGCAAGTAGGAACTTAGAAATTTTTGTTCGCATTTAGCCCCGTTTTAATGGCGGACATATTTTTGTCTCACTCTTTAATACTACTTACTCTTTCTTTGCTGTCAATGTCAAACTGAAAACATAACAAATATGGCGGAACGCGGCACATATTAGAACGTTTTCTAGTTAAAATTTTTGTGTTTTAAGTTTGTTCAATATCTAGCTGTGTGTATCTTGTTGTACAGTGTTTAGTGATTTTCTTTTAATATTGGCATTGATCGGATGGTGTCGAACTTGTGCCATTTGTAAAATAAGATGCAGCCGATCAAAGGGTACCAAAAGAAAGTTTATGGGTAAATTTCCTAGGGATGAAGACCGGTAAGTATTTCTGGCTACAGTTTTTGTCATCTTGCACAAGAGCAAGATCATACATTATGTTAAATAACGTAATTAATATACTATGAGAAAAATACTCAGATGTTTCAATGTCTTAGTGATGTGCCATACACATATTCAATATCGATAAAAAATATCTGATAAGTACCTTGGTCAGAATTACTACTCAGTGTATGACGGGTGAATTGCTGTAAGCCATAACAATGTTTCAACGATGCACGATTAGTGGCTGCATTGAATGTTGTTTTTTTTTTAGATGCAGACAATGGGTGAAAATTGTGGAAGATCTTATATCGTACATCCCCATCGAAAAACTCCACCAACATAAATATGTTTGTAGAGATCATTTCCGGCCGAAAGATTTTAACAACGATTTTAAAAGGAAGCCGATTAAAGAAATGGTGAGTTGTGTTATAATGTAACACTCACTACATTTCATGAATAATTATGTAATAAAACACAAAATACGCCTTGCTTTACGTCGAACATTTGAATATATTTTGCTCCGTCATTTAGAACGCAATATTATTATTACGTCTTAATACGTAAATGACATACTTTGATAAACATTTTTTTACAGGGCTGTATCTTCTCTACTTATAAATGCGCCTCCTCTTCCTGATTACTTACTAGCTGAGTTTCCTTACCACGTAGCCACGTCGCATCACTTGAAACTGGTTAGTGATTGGAATTACTAAAATATTTTTTTTACTAATTTTTAACTTAAAATATTTTTTTATAAAAATGTATTTGATAGTTACATAGTCAATTATGCAGTTATGTGGTAAACAGGAACAAACTATTTTTTTTTCGGACTATTCTTGCAATTGTTTATTTTCAGATTCAGCTATACAAAAACCTATTAGTTGTCGAGCTTCACAAAACAACTCTGGTACGTAGACTTTTCATGTATCGCTGAAGTTTTTTGTAACTATAGTTTGTTTACTTTGATAAATTACAAAGTGTTATCATTTTCAGCACCTTGTACAGCAGCCAAAATATCAGCTGTTGCTATTGGTCCAGTAGGGTTTGACCACAATTATTGTGGCCTGGAATCTCAGCATATTTATCAGAACTATCCCGGTAAGTAGCATAGTTTACCAACAAATTGATAATCAATAACGACTCAACTTAACTTTTTTTGACGATTTCAGCACCTGAATCCAAACCACCGATTGATGAAGTTCGCTCAGATTGGACACCTCTAAGGAAAAACCAAATAGCTGCTGAAATAAATTCAATAGACCTTGACCACAATTATTGTGATTTGATAATCAATAATAAAATACTAATTTCATTTGTCGTTTTATTGAAAACATTGATTTTTATTAATTTTATTAGGCTAACTGCGGAGCCCCTGGATGAAAATTTATCGATATCGATAAATGTAGTACCAATGTAAGTGGACGTCCCTAATGCACAGACAAGTTGTTATGTTGGTAGCACTTTTGACGTTGCATTTTTGCTCTATTGGTTGGTATTGCTAACGGGGCTAAACTCATTACAAAAGCATATAGGGAGGTCCCGTCTCTTATTTATATGCTCTGTGGACTATGTTAGGAAGTTACAAAACGTCTCAGAACAATTATTGTTCTGAGTGCACATATGCATAAACACGTTTTTCATTGCTGTCATTTCAGACCGGAAAAAAACCGATCCGGAATAGCGAAAAGTAAATTGTCGGACGGTAAAATTACGTATAGTGCACAAACTATATATACATTATATGGAGTGCCATATCGGACCGTAAAAAATCGGACTGCCGGACAGTAAAATTCCTTGTAGTGCACAATCGCCCTTATTCTGAGGGGTAAACACGGATGTCAAAGACAGACATCCGTGGGGGTAAATGTATGAAGCTCGTATGCAGTCCACATGCAGTCTGAAGTAAATAATTGTCTTTAGTGTTGCCATATTAGGCGATTCATCAATGACATCAATGGCTATCTCGGGGGTTCAAAGTCTACCAACATTTGCAATTCGGCGCGATCGCCATGTGACCCGACCCCTTGCCATTTGCGACCATTTGATTTGCGAGCTAATGGACTGCCTAGGAAAATAAATCACTTGCATTTTTCAAGTCAAACGTGGTAACGAGCGCGAGCAGAGCACGAACAGAGCATAAACCGAGTGGTATTAATAATGTTCTCACAGTCTAAATATATATTGGATGCTACAGGGGTGGTTAGCAAGTGTTTTTAATGAAAGGTATTTCTAAGATCCTCACAAAGTGCTTTCTTTGGAGTGTTATGCTAATACCAAGTCGCCCATTCTAACCGCTCCATTGATGTTCTGCGCCTATTCACCGATAATCGCCGTTCTGACTATTGATTGTCTCTAGACTTTGTTTCCCACTATTTTATCGGTTTATGGCTGCTCTCCCACCTTAAAACCATTGGCTCGCCTTCCGCCAGCAGAGCGGGAAAACACTAAAATCACCACGTTGATTTAATTTAATAACATGAGACTAAAATTAATAAACATTATCCAGATATAATATTTGTAAACTACAATGTAACAAAAGATAAGTCTGATAAACCATGTGATTGCGTAGGATTTCTATAATTTTACCGGTCATTTAAATTGTAATTAATAATGGTAACCATGTAACTTTAAGATTAATTTAAGTTTTTCTGTTAGTTTTTTATTCCAAAACCCATGTTAGTGTCGTTTGTTTTATAATGTTATTGTATTTTTACTGGATTTAAAATTACTGGTCAGGTACTCCAGTGATATATAAAAGGGCCGCTTATTGTACGTGCCGTGCCTGCAGAGTTACCGCATTCACTTAGGTAGGAGAACGCCACGCCGCATCCTACTGTGAATATAAGAATATCCCGCACGAGGCTATTGCTTTTAGTAACTTCACCCTCGAATCCATCTGCGTCTCAGACAAAGTAGCTTCAACAAGAGTGTTTGATAACAAACGAACCTTGTCGCCTGAATTCCGTCATCAACAACACGTCTTTTAGTTTGGTGTGACTCTCTACAATTGCTAAGAGGGTCGGACTGAGCCTAAGGGGGCCCGGGTGGCATTTTGGCTCTAGGGGCCCGCCGCATACATACCATCAGGGAAATAGGAAAATAAATCACGTACATTTTCAAATGAAACGTCTTTCATTTCGGTGTCTGCTATCGGGGGCGCATAGGCCTGGGCCTGGGTGGCAAATGCCTTTGCCTCTATAGCCAGTCCGACGCTGCTTGCTAACCTCAAGCAACGAACACACTACATCATGTCGCATCGACGAGGGCTGAACCGCTGTAACTACTTATCGTGGGCGAAATGAGACTAGAAGAAGAAAAAAGAAGAAAAAAAACGCTGATTTTGATTTAGTGCCAGGTGTTACCCCACGAGCGTCACAGACTGCGGTGCGATACAATCATGGTAAATACTATATAGAGTAATACTTATGTTTTAAAGAATAATACCTATATGAATAGAATACGTATTATAAATATAGAATGAAAAATAATTAGTATTGAATAGTTTTAATTTAGTGACAGAATAAGCTACAATAATATACAAATAAAATTGTATACCTACATATAAATAACTAAGTAGCTCTAAATTATATTGAGAGAAAGATAAATGTAATTAAATGTAACAAATTCACACTCATCTAGGTATATAGTTGAATATGAAAAGAATACACGATATATAGACATATACCTACACTGTTGCACAACCCTAATATGCGTCCAAAACAGTATTCACTGGACGCTTCACGGATTGGGGGAGGAATGTCGTCCTAACACTTGGACGCCGTAAGCCTGAAACTGCCACGAAATGCCAAGGTCCGATGTGCCGGTGTTAGGATTCTTTTTTTATGCACATACTGCTGTCTGGTGAACCATTTAAGTTTTGCAAACAAATAGTTTGGGGTTTTTGTGCGTATTACACCAAAAAGTGGTTTGGCGAGGTGTAGATACCGACGAGCTTCCATATTCAGGAGCTTTGCTGCGTCCAAGTATGGGCGGACGTGGGATCTGGGAGGGATTTTGAAACAGAAACGTGCACTTGCACACGTTGGATCAACCTCTTTGTCCTACCTAGTATATAGCCATGCAGTATCACCATCCATCAGTAATCCAAGATTTTTTGCTTCCATAACCCTTTCCACTGGTTCACCCCTGATGACTATATTCTCGGAGGCTAAGGCTTGTATCATATTATGTATTTGATTTTTAGTGCCAAGTACCATGTACTTAGACTTGCCAGGGTTAAACCCTGGCAAGTACAAGGCAACTTCTGCCAGACCATGATGCTACGCGATCTAGATATGGCTATTGATGGATTGGACAGCGGTCTTTATGTCAGAAGGGACAGTAGAGATGTATAACTGTGTATCATTTGCATAAAGGTGACACATGCTGTTTTCCACGACTGATGCTATTATATATGCAGTATATAGAATAAATAAAAGATGTGCTAAAATAGGTCGTAAGTAGTAAGGAAGTAGGCGTAGTATAGGCGATTTTTGAATGGCAGATTTTAGTAACAAACCGGCCGGCATGCTGCATTCTTTCCTCTGGCAATACCTACCGGGCACAAACAAAACCATAGAACAATTAAACCAAAACAAAACACACTGTCTTTTTAATAGGAGTGGGTCGTTGTCCGATTTTTCGACGACGAAACGCAACCGTTTTTTCTGGTACGAAAACAGGTCCTCGAAACGGTCCTCGTTCGCAACTGGTTTCATTGTATGCGAACGAGCAAGGCGCAGAGGACGGTCAAACGAGTGCGAACGAGACGAAATCACGAAAAATCGGAAAAAATAAGTTGTTTTACACGATATTCGATTGTATACTCATAGACATAAAGATTACTTTATTGTATCACAGACCAAAACGAACGGAACGAGCAAGGAGCCGACGACGACGTCGTAATGATCTCATTACGTTCTAGGCTCTATTAATATAGCACTAAAGGACATATCCGCGTCAAACAATCTAAGGACTGGTCTCGCGACGAACAAACGCTGGCACTGCTTTAGAGTCTCTGGCACTGCTTTATAATGAAACGTAAAACGGTCCTATCGTCGCGGAACACAAAACGGTCTTATAAAACGGTTCGTCTTTGCGACGATCACGCCTACTTTTTAATCTGTGCAAAACAAAACACAAAAAGTTCGACGCTCTTGACGCAGAACTTCGACAACCGATTTCTATGCGCTGTTTTCCCAAAATATCTATTGACTTGTCTTCATTTTCTCAGTCACCTGCGTCGCACGGTTTAACTGCAAATTACAACTAAAACAAACATAACCTCAAACTTTATACAAATATACTAATAAAATACACATAACATAACCGAAACAAATCAAAATGCGCTACGCACAACTCGTTATCGGCCCTGCGGGCAGTGGAAAAGTAAGTAAACACCTATAATAAATACCCTCACTACAGGTGCAGAATCTAAGGAATTAAATTTATTTTCAGTCTACCTATTGTTCAACTATTGTGAAGCATGCTACAGACGGCAAACGCATAGTGGAGGTAGTAAATCTGGATCCGGCGGCGGAGCACTTCGACTATGAGCCGTTAGTGGACATCCGAGAACTCATTCACCTGGATGATGCAATGGAGGATGAAGAATTGAAGTTTGGACCAAACGGAGGACTTGTATTTTGCATTGAGTGAGTAGGTAATCAAAATATCCCTTTATCGTCATCATCCCACAGCAGGACATAGGCTATCGGTTTTATAGGTTTAGGCATAGGTTTTCGCAGGTCAGTCTTGTGCCGTCTGCATTGATAACTCCCCGCTACCCAGGTTTCGAAAGGATAATTATCCGTGATAATTATCTTGATAAAAATAGCTCGATAATTATCAATTGATAATAACAAAAATTTCATTTATGCACAGCAAACAAAATCAAGCAGCAAGATCTTAGTTGGCTATTAGGAATAGGTTAACAAATAAGTTCTGCCGCAGCTACAGCAGCAACACAGCCAATGGAAATAGAATCATCATCGGATGAAGATATTCCTTTGCCATCTTTGGTCAATCCAATTTAATATAATATATTTAGAATGTCGAATCTGATGGACACTTTTTACTTGAATGAATGTTAATTTGTGTTGGATTTTAAATAAAAATCATAAAATTTATTTGTTTTTGTTAGAATTGGCCAAATTATAATGTATTTGTTATCAAACAATATAGCAAATTAATTTCTTACACGGGTGATAATTATCAAGCAGCGTAATTATCTTCATAATTTCGAACCCTGCCGCTGCCATAACCAGGTTGTCAGACTATCTGAAGGAGAGCCTGCCCATTAGGGTAGAGCGATTTTTTTTTTTACATTTTCAATACGGTGGAGAGCGGAAGCGGTGCTCCGTACTAATACGTTCAGAATATATCAGGACAGCAAACACAAATTTTGACCGAAGTACTGCCGCATGACCCTTGAAAATTTAAAAAATCCTTAAAACATGGGATTAATGTAAAGGTAAAACAGGTACTTAAAATTGAGGAAATCGTATGTTTTATTGAATAGTTCAACACTGTACATAATAGAAAGTAAAAGGAAACAAAAAAAAACATACTTTTTGTTTAAAATAAAAACAATAAAAAACTTCTAAGTTTGTGAATTATTCGCTGTTTGGTGAGCTACAAATTCTTTTTTTGTTTTGAAAACCGGCATGATATTGCACGATTTTAGCTTGTTTCGGAACCATCCTTCACGTGTATCTGGCCCACATACAGCAGCACATGACTCAGTGACCAGCTTGATGCATCTTTCAGTAGCTTGTGAGTGGCATGGCATTTTAATAATTTTTGGCAGAATCTCCGTTTCCAGTGTTTCAATATTTTGAATCACTCTATAAATGACGTCGGTTTGTATCTATTTGATCAAAGGAGGCTCCGATACATAGCTCCAATCAATCAAATCTGTATATTCGGCGGCAGATAGGTTAAATAATGGTACTTTAAACACTCGTATCGGTGCCAGGCCCGAAGTCTGCTCTCGTATTTTAACTATCCGCCGTAGCGCTAGTTCTTTGATGTGGTTCCGATTGTCTGAAAGCATACTTAGCAAAATATTTTTGTTGTGGACGAAGTATCCATTGCGTTGAAGCACAGAGTCAACGATTTTCAGAAGGTTCGCTGGAAGGTACCCCGATAATTTTATCATTTTGTGCAGGTGTTTTGATCCGTACACGCAAAATGGTTTGGTTTGAATTTCAAACCATATCGGAGCATACACTCGGTTGACGAAGTCCGCTAAGATTCGCAAATTATGTGAAGGTTTGCTAGTAGAGACATATAGTCGAAGTATCCTGTTAGCTGTTGTCAGCCAACGTGAATGAACTATCTTTCCGGGGCTTCGCTTGGCTAAACTTACGTCGCACTGTCCTCTGCTAACTGCGTCACATGTTTCACTTAAAATAAAGCTGATCTGTACTGAGTACTACGTGATTTTGATATTTCTGGCAATTCACATGCGATTGGTATAAATTCAACAATCCTTCAACGCTTTGCCAATGACGCCTGTAAAACTTCTTGGTCATGTAGCTTTCCCATCAAGATGCGCAAACAGATGCCGTAAAGGAAGTTCGTTGGCATGCAAAAAACACACGAGCCACTGAAGAAGAATGATGGATGAGAAAGATGGAAACGATCTTCAACACCAAAGATTAGCGACGAATAATTACTTCTTAAACTCATTGTACAATTTTTCACGCTGTCCCTTGTCAAATATAGCTAGATGACTAATTGCACGGTCATCGATGCGACGCAAACAACTCCCGAAACCCTCCTCTCGGCTCTGACCCCAGAGACTCCCGAACGCTGAACGCTCGCCTAATGTTACCTCATATGGTAAAACAATGCGCGATTGGTGGATCAAAAATATTATGCCATAGGCCACACAGTGTAACTATTTTTATTTATATCATTATTGGTACTTGTACATAAGTGAATAAAGGCATTTTTACGAAAAATATTTTATTCTAAACCATTTCAAATGTCCAGAAGGTATACCTATTTTTTCGCAAATTTCGAAAACTTTGCATGCCATGCGGCAGTACTTCGAATAATATTTCGTATAAATGATGTACTACAAAAGGGTTACGTAAGTATCAGAGCACCTTTTGCGACATCCGCCACTATTCAATATTCAACAAAAAAAAAATCATACAAGTGCGCTCCACCCTTACTGCCCATGCTACGTTGTCCAGTCTGTGGTCGTTCCGTCCACTAAAAAATTCCTTCATCCTACTAGTGTCCAATGATGGACATACTTTATTGCCTTAAATGTAGAGTAGACACCATTTTATTGTACTCAAAATAATTATAAACCGATTGGTCTTTAAAAACCTAGAAATTCTCTTGTTCTTTAGATTAAAATAACCTTTTTTACTAAGTTTCTCGTATTTTCTTAAGCTAGTTTAGGTGGAGAGATTTGTATGAATGATGAGAATGCCATACAGTCTTAAGGCAGACATATCATCCTATGAGGATTGAATGTTAACTCCAAACTAAGTTGCAAGTATATACTATTTTAATTTCAATAGTCCCTTTAATCCCTGGCAAGACTGGAGCATCAATCAGAACAATTGTAGACTTATGTAGGTATATTGATATTTATATAAGAAGTGTATTAATATATTCATATTTGCACCGACTACCCATCTCTTATGTCCTTCAGCAACTTTCCGTTATAAGGTTGTCTGGAAGAAATTGCTTTTAGCAATAAGGCCGCCAATACTCTGTATCTTTACACGTTTTATAATATGTGCTCTGGTGGACAATAAAGAATTATTCTTATCTTATATGTTCCCCTTTGTTGAAGCGCTTGTGGCCTAGGCAAACCGAGTAATTGGAATCAGTTACTTGAGTTCAGCAATTACAGGCGCGGTCAGGTGCAGGAGGGGTGACCGTCCCGTAACTAACGCTAGTGGCATTTTCGCGAGCGCTTCCGTGCTTCGCAAGGCACGTTAAGCCGTTAGTGCCGGCTGTCACGTAATGGCAGTCGTTTAGCCATGTCAGAGGCCTCATGGGCAGCTTAATAACTTCTGACAGTAAGGCCCGCCACTGTCTTACAATTCTCCAACAACCCAGACTTGGCCCCCATGGTGGAGTATCGCCTAACCTTCCTGCGATGCAGGGAGAGACCCGTGCCCCAACAGTGGGGACATACAATGGTTTGATAACGTGATTTGTTCCCTGCCACCCTCTATAACACATTTAGGTACTTAGCAGTATTTTAATCTATTTCTTTTTGCACCCCACCTCAATTGTTGCCACTCCTGTAACTCCTGCAGGTTGACTGGTAGAAAATGCAATTAGCACTCCAGTCCTTCTTTTGTACAATAAAGAATTATTAATAACAATAGTAATATTACGCTGCATCTTGTGTACAATGGGTCCATCGGGTCATAGGTCTTCATAGCTCCTTGTCTCCCTTCAGAACGCTTCTGGAGAACAGCGACTGGCTGGAGGAGCAACTCGGAGACGTGGACGATGACTACATCCTGTTCGACTGCCCGGGGCAGGTGGAGCTTTACACACACTTGCCGGTCATGCGGCAGCTGGTCGAGTTGCTTTCTAAATGGAACTTCCGAATCTGTGTCGTCTTCATGCTGGACTCGCAATTCATGGTCGACGGCGCCAAGTTCTTGTCAGGTTAGTTCAATTTCCCTATGTAAAAATTGATAGAATTTAGAAATGAAAAGGTTATATACTTTTTAATGCACTAACTCGTGCTATGGACAATTTTATGAAAGAAATGAAAAGGTTTTATTCAAAGTAGCGCTGAAGCTGCGGCTTAATGAACGTTACAAGAAATCGCAGGTGATCTGAATGGCAGTCCGCACTACTACAGGTCGCTTATGAAGCAGACATTGGTTCCTATGGTTGTCTTTGATGGCATACCTATTGCCTATTCGACTACCGCTAGGAACTTAGGACTGCTTTTTGACTGTCATCTCAATTGGGCTGCTCATATCAGAGAAGTCAGCCGACGAGTCTTTGCGGCTTTTCATTCGCTCCGACGTCTCTAGTACTTCCTGCCCCGCAAAACCAAAATAATTCTTGCCCAATCTCTCCTTCTTCCTCTCCTTGACTACGCGGATGTCTGCTACTTGGATGCCAACAAGGAGCTGTTAGATAAACTCGAACGACTTCAAAACTTGGGTATCCGGTTCATATACGGTTTACGCAAGTTTGATCATGTTTCCAGTTTTGACAAGAGTTAAATTGGCTCCCAATCCGCCTTCGCCGGAATGCACATATACTTTCTCTTCTGTACAAAATCGTCCATAATCCTTCTTATCCATTATATTTAAAAGAACGATTTCATTTGTTGCACTCTGGAGTGAGACCAGTGAGAACATTAAATTCCCATCTTCAGATTCCTGTCCACAACACTGGAGCCTACGGGGATTCGTTTTCGGTCCATTCGGTCAGGCTGTGGAATGCACTGACGCAGAGTATTCGTACTAGCTCGTAATTCAGTACTTTCGGGAAACGGTTGAAAGAGCATTATCTGTCTATATCTTAGCTCCTTGATAGGTATTTATGAAAGTAGGTTCTTATTCTGTATTGTTTATGTATGTACGAGTATGTAGGTATATTTCTTTGATGGTTTATGTAGTTCTTTTCATTATTAGTTTTTTTATGTATTTGGGTAGATATCTATCTTGGCATGATTTTGTTATCTGTGTAAGTGTAAGTCTAATATGTAGTGTATGTTGTGCACGTGCATAGACCCGTTTCACATCCCCACTCCGACTCCCCAAGGTTTGCTGGAAGAAATCTCTTACAGAGATAAGCTCGTCTTTGTACATGTATTTTCTTTCATTGTATTTCTTTTTTGTGTTTTTCGTGTTCAATAAAGTATAAAGTAAAGTTACAATTCAAACTAGGTGTCTTTGGTGCAGAATTACTTGGTGCATACATATATACATAAGCTCACGCCTGTATCCCAGAGGGGTAGGCAGAGACCAGAAACTGCCACTTGCCACGATCCTGACAGATCACCTTCGCTTCATCGACGTTCATAAGTCGTTGCATGCACGCACGCCGGTTCCGGGTACTTTTTATCTTCCCCTTTGCTATTTGGTCGATGTATGTCCGCCTGGGACCTCTCTTACCAGCCCTTCCACTCACATTCGCAACATATATTTGTTTCGTCAATCTTTCTTCCTTCACCCTCTCTACATGTCCAAACCAACGCGACATTCCTTTCTCAATTTGTAGTCACTACATCCTCTTTCAGTCCACAAAGTTACTTGGTAAGCCTACATAAGCCTTTTTTTTTTTCTTGTAATGCAGCCTGTGCCTAGCAGTAGGACATGTATCCAGCAGTAATGAAATGAAAAGGTTTTATTCAAAGTAGCGCAGAAATTGCGGCTTAATGAACGGTAAAATTCAAATTAGGCGTCCATTTCAAAATCTAGATCATTTTTGAGAAAAAATGGACAAAACCTCTTTCACCTTAACAGAGTTTACATAAATATTTTAAAACATGAACTCATGCATTGTGCTGGCTTTAATTCCAGATATAATTGCCATCTAAATAATCCTTATGTTATAGTAGCCCTTTTGGCACAAAGTGTAGGTACTTACATAAGTAGGGTGTGTATGATGTGTTGATGAGCTGTAGACTGTGCCTGAAAGCTGTCATGTTGATGAGCTTTCAGGCAAAACTAAACTTAAGTAGGTACCTAATTCATTAATTTAACGTCTCTCAAAATCACCTATTCTTCAGACATGTTTGATGGGTATAGTTTTGGCATTGAATTTGAAGTAAGGATAGAAGATCATTCAATAGCTTTTTTCGGATCCTGGCGCTGACGTCGCTTGTCGGTAAAATTTGTGACTAACTTATTACATTTTCTGTATAATAACGAAATTTAACCACATTTCCCTAATAGTTTATTTTTTTATAAATTAATATTAAAAAATCCAATGATTTAATCAATAAGTTATTAAGATCGAGATAACTTAATTATTTTAATCAATCTTTCGTAACCCAGTCAACTACCGTACTTGATAATGAGTTGCTTGTGCCCAATCTCACTAGTCTATGCTACTCCACGTTAGATGGCGCTAATAGAAATAATTGGGCCACACAGAAGGGACTGGGGCGCGCGCAGACATCACTGATTAAACCGTTCGCAGATAGTAAATGTCACGGATATCCGTGGTAAATGTATAGAAATTTTCGAAAACGATACACGAAAATATACCTCATGGATGGTTCACAGATATTTCACATTTTGCAAAATAGGTGGAAGAAATATATTTTTTTTAAGGTTTCTAGTACAAGATCGATTAGGCTATGTTGGTACATCTTTTAATTTTTATGTGATTTATTGACAAATAAGTTGCTTAAAACTTTACTAAAAACGGTACCGATTATTATGGCAGCTTCCTATAAGAACTCGTGGTCGCAGTTTGTACCCCCTAGTTTTTGAATTCGCAACTTGCTGTTGAGGAACAGTCGACAGCATATCACCTTTACATTTTATAATGTCTTGGAATAATTAACTACATAAACAATAATTAACTATAGCCCTTTAAGTATAACTTCCAACTAAAACATAGATTTTAGGGTTCCGTACCAGAGGGTAAAAACGGGACCCAATTGCTAAGATGGTATGTCCGTCTGTCGGTCTGTCCCCAAGCTGAACGTAAACTCTCATGAACCGTGTAGCTACAGTTGATATTTTTATAGATGATGTACATATTTATTTAATGAAAGTCATTTCCATTTTAACCGACTTCAAAAGAGGTTATCACATCGACGCGTATGTTAATTATTTTTCACTATGTTTTCGCATTATCTTCGTCAAATCTTAACCTATTTCGATATTTTTTTTTGTTCTACTAGGTATAGCGTCCCATTGGTCCCATTTTAATTTGGTGAAGATGTCATGAAGACTTTGAGAGATGGAGAAAAGAACTTTTCAATGGACAGCAGCAAATAAGGCCTAATGAGGCCCATTCATAAATAATATGCATATGTTTCATAAAATATAATATAAAAGCTGTCCCAGGGTAATTTGGTGATGTTCTGATGAAGACTTTCAGAGATGGTAATTTAGAACTTCAAATTTAAGTAAAAAAAATCACTTTGTTCATCAAATACTTTCATTAAGTAGCACATTATCTGGTGGACATTGTTACGAAGTTCATCAGCTCAAATGTAGTTCTTGAGAGGTTTTAAGTTTCTAATCTAGATAAAAATATGCCGTTTTCAGTTAACCAGAATTTAAGTCAAAATATACAATTTTACTGTCGTGGTTATTAGTTCCTTAGTCAAAAATATACTATAGGCATGCGTAGTTATAAAAGTCACAATATCTATTTAGTTTCATACGAGTTTCACAAGTCAGTCAGTGATTAAAACGGTATAAAACGAAAATATGTTTACGCAGAGGACAAATACAGCGCTGGTGCACAAAAGTGTATTTTGCATGGGCCCTGTAATTTATAATAAGCTGTCTAGTGCATTAAGAGAACTGGACTTAGGCTTGTTCAAGCACAAATAAAAAAATATATTATTTAAAAACTGCTATCATACAATAATCGAATTTCTGACGGATAATTATATTGATTAAAATAAGTATAACAATGATATACTATTTGATATTATCCCCGTGACCTCTCTTGTTTGACATTTTTACTTATTATCGCATGGAATGTTATTTTTTTTATGTTCTTGACATTTTAAATTCTTGATGTTAATATAATAGGTCAATCAAATTAAAAAAAATCCTGGAATTAATTTCCAGAAAGCTGGATATCATTTTATACCATCATTTGATCTTAAATGCGTGTAATGCGAATTCGCACGGTCCCAGGAGGTGAGCTCAACTTTTGGGGGCCAAAAAACCGCGAACTTATCACACTTTCTTTCAGTTTTGTGCTTCTAGCTCGGAAACGGTACTTTGGACTGGAATCTTCGTTATTGCAATATTAAAGAGAGTTAAATTTTGCGTTGTATGATTGTCTTCTTCTTCAGGCTATATTATGGAGTCCACTGCTGGACATAGCCCTCCCTTAGTGATGACCAGAGCGGCCTGTCTTATACCATCATTGGGGGTTAATGCCCATAATCCCCACGCTGGGCATGCGGGTTGAGGATCGCAGATTGGTGGCATTGTACTGCAGGGGGCGCTGCTGCCCACCCCCCAGTTTGTGTCCCTCAGTCACCTTTTACGACACCCGCGGGAAGAATTTGGGTTGGTGCTATTCTTTAAGCCGAAACCACACAGCATGATTGTCTAAAACTTTAAATTCGATTTATTGGTATAGCCGAAATCAAAAGTTGTGAACCGGAACTTATTTACGTGCAAATTTACATTTTGCGAATTTTCAAGAACATATTTCTTTGAAACTGATACTCTTACTTCTATTGAAATACCCATAAGACAAACATTGTAGAGAATAAAATTTCACATTATACCTAAAAACTATTTTTATTTAATCTTTTCAGAGCACTCTCCACCAGCCTCTATACCACGTATCATGCGTCTGAACCAATTTTCAAAACATTTATTCCAGTCCTCCGCAGACACCTCTTCCACGGCCTTCTCAAACGCTGCTAGCGCGTCTTCCGGCGATGAAAACTGTATCCCTTTGAGCAGATTTTTTATTGTAGGCAGTAAAAAGAAGTCACACGGAACCTAATCAGGACTGTAAGGAGGGTCTCCTAAGACTCTGATCTGTGTGGAGTCCAGGAAGTCCCTCGTTTTGATCGCAGTGTGCGCGGGCGCGTTGTCGTGGTGAAGAATGACCCCGCGGAGCCCGTTGTTCAATCGCTTGTTGCTCAATTCAGAAAAAAACTTCTGGCAGGCATTTTGTGTTATACCATTCAGCGTTTAATGACTTTGTTTAATTTCAAAGTTACGTACATTTGAGAATTTGTAGTTGCAATACCACTCGCTAACGGTGAAGGAAAACATCGTGAGGAAACCCGCGGCCTGGTTGGCTCCGCACGTATTGACTAGTCTTTCCTGTGGGCTAGGCCGACTAAGCTGTCAGGATGGTATAGGTGCTGGGCAAGCCTACACCATCTATAAAACCATGTCCCAGGCACTACAGCGTCGGAGTGGGCCCTTCACCCATCTAGTGTGAGTGAAGATACCACTGGACGCTGTATAAATCATCTCATTAAGTAGATGCAAAAAGGCCAATATTATTATTATTCAGCGTTGATCCGGCTTTGGTCTCAAAGTGGAATTGAAGTTAGGTACCCCGTCAAAGTGAAGAAACTATAAAAAAAATCCTGCGCTCCTCGATCGCTTCACTTTCGTAGGCGTTGGTTCATTTTGAAACAACCAAACTGTCGACTGATGCTTTGTTTCTGGATCATATTGAGAAATCCAGGATTCGTCACCTGTCACAGTGTCGTAAACGCGCCGTGACGAGCCAGCATCAAATTTTTGTAACAAATCACGGCACCAATCCACACGGGCCTGCTTCTGAGCTTCGGTGAGGTTGTGCGGCACCCAGCGGAAAATTATTCTCCTTACGGGAAGGTGCTTGTGCAAAATCTTGTGAACACTTCCTGAACCAATCTGCAGTGTATGCTGAATCTTTTCGTACTTAATTCGTCTGTTTTCTTGAATTATTTTTTTTACTGCCAGCAAACTTTCTTCGGTGACAGCCGTGATAGGACGACCACTCCTTTGTTCATTCCCTCAAAGTAAGATGACCGCGTTTGAACTCGCTATACCAGCGGTAGATGGTTGTTTTTGAAGGTCCTTCATTCATAAAAGCAATTCGAAGTCGATCACATGACTCATCAGGTCTTAAGCCACATTTGAAATAGTATAAAATCATAGCACGAAAATGTTCTGAATGCCGATCCATTTTGGCTCTCAAAAAATGCGGAGGGAAATTTGAAAATCGAACAGTAGTATTTTTACTTTTAAATAAATGACGTTTTCATAACAACTACTAGTGGCCAATGTCTTATACATAAAAACAATTTTTCAAAACTTTCTGAGTGGTCTGGTATAGACAACTCAACTTTCAAATTCAGTTATTATCTAAGACTATATTTGCATGAATTCAAAATTATACTTTTTTTCATTTTGCGGATTTTCCGTTAGTATGAGGTGTGAAGTCTACATTTAAGGCAATTTGAGGGTAAGGAACATTTCAATGCAACATTTTAAGGACGCGGTCAAAAAACTAGAGATTCGAAGTAGGTATTGTGAATGAAAAACAATTTTACGCAAGTGATCTTTAATTAGTACCTTAGGAAGCAATAGAAACATTAAAAGCAATGTGACATTGATAAAATATATAGATATGCAGCACAGCATTCAAGTTTCCATTTTCTTAGTTGTTGAAATTACCCGATTCACAACTTTTTTCAGATATACCACTAAGCCTAATTACTTGTTATTTTCTATATAACTTGTTACTATAAATTCATCTTAGTCTGTACCTACGCTCTACTGAGCAGTCGTGGTCTTCAAAAAGAGGCTTCATTATAGGCTAATGTTGCGTGTCTCACGATGTCTCGCCGACGTTTACAATATTTACAGAATATTTCGTTGTATTCACTTCAAAAATAAATAATTTAATTAATAATAGTACCTACGGAACCCTTCGTGCGCAAGTCAGACTCGGACTTGGCCAGTTGATTTTTTTACTTACTATGCTTGCTTGCTAGATACCGATTTGGTACCTAATCCATAATTATACAAATTAGACATATTCATGCCTGCTCACACACTTGGTTCATTCATCGCATGGGTGCTATAAAACTATTATAACGAAGAACTAATTATTTTAGATCTTCTACAAATGTAGTTTGTTGTAGATTCAACACTAGTAATTTGTATCTCTTTACATTTACATCAGCTCTTCTAAATAGGTAGATCAGATTTCTGTTGGTAGAAAGTTAAAACAAACGCAATCATTTTTCGGGTTAGTATCAGATGGTCGTAAAAGCATTTGGTCCAGGCATCAACTTGTCCTAAAATTGCAACTAGACTAAAAAGTAACTCGTCTATGAAGCAACTCGTCAGAAATCCGTTAGACAAATTATGAGATTGCCCATGAAGTAACTGGTCTCTATAGATAATCGTCTTAAAATCACCTGGACAAATTCGCAATTCAGCTAAAAAGTTATTGGTCTCAAAAGCAACTCGTCAGAAACACAAAATAGTTATTTGGTTGAATTTCGGCACATGAATTTTTAATAGTTACGAGTATATCGGACATAAAAAGAAATTTGAATTTAGGCCAAATATAATTTATTTGTTTTATTTAATGTTCATTTTCATCAGATCATTTAGGCAGAATGATGTGTTTGTAAGAGAAAATGCGTTGAGTTTTAAAAAGGTGTGTTTTTGTTCTTATCTTATCTTTTTCAAACTAGTTATTATACTGATTCGTTATCAACCCTTGTTTTTCCCCACTGCTGGAGCACGGGTCTCTTCCTGCATCGCAGGAGCATTATACTGATTGATTTAATATTACTTTTGTTCTTTTTATTTATTTCTACGAAAAAGTATTAATAAAGTAGAGAAGTTTTCAGAAAATACGCGCTCCCGTGTAGATAAGTGTAGGTACTTAACCCAAATATTTCTACGTTTCCTCAGCAAAACTTCACCGAATAAGTCTGAATTTTGCCTCAGATTTTCCCATTTTTACTCATTTACAGTCATACTTCTTAATCTGAACGCTCAGGTACGATTGAAACAGGATTAATGTTACCCGACACCCATTTAAGACGAGTTGCTTCACGGGCGACCAACTATGTAGATCACTTGTTTTTGAAGACGAGTTGCTTAACAGGCGACCAACTATTTAGACCAATCACATTTAAGTCGGATAGATTATAGGGCAGTAGACAAAATAATTTTCTGACGATTTGCTACATAGACGAGTTACTTTTTAGTCTAGTTGCAATTTCGTCGAAATGATTTTATGGCAAAGTTGATGCCGTGACCAGTTGCTTTTACGATCATCTGATACTAACCCCATTTTTCGTCCAACGAACGATTGCGCTCGGGGTGCCAGGCGACGTTGCCAAGTAGTGCGGGGTGAGTACCTAGGCGACGCGTCGTTGCCAAGTTGCCCTAGCAACATCTCTGCATCCATCGCCGTGTGTGGGAGCGTGTTTTACTTTTGAGAGTAGGTATGTTCTGCGTAAGATTGTAAACGTAGGTAGTGGTTATATACTCTGATTGTAAGCACGTGATATGTGAGTAAGCTACCTATGCTCTGGGTATCTGCCTTAGTTAAAATTAATATAGATAGTAAATAATCTAGGAGCCCGCGCGACACATTAGCACACTAGCTAAAACGGCGAGGGCTATTGTCTGTCTTTGTGTTGTCTCACCGGCCCGGCACCGGCTCGCGACTCCGGGGCCGGTCGGCGCCGCACGGTGGGCTGAGAATCACGTTTCAAAGACATATGAACTTGAGTTTTCAAGTGTCACTTTTTCCTCTCGAAATAGGTTTTATTACTCATTATCATTACTATACTAAACAATGTGATGAGAGACTATTTAGAGAGCAAACGGATGTGTAAGAATTTTTCGAAGAAAAATTTGTATGGAGCTGACATGAAAAGTGGCTATAGCTCTGGAATCACAAGTTTGGCCGTAATATCCTTGGAGATGTAAAAAGTGCTATTTATTTGTGATTTTTCGGCATACTTTTTATAGCAGTGCCCTTTGCGATTTTTTTAAAATTAATAATGTGTATTTTATACTTAAATGACTAGTTAGACCAACTTTAGATATACCCTATACCATATGCCCTAGCCTATGAAATTAAAATTAGGCGTGTTATATATAATGTACATATTATCCCTTTATTTTGCAAAGGGATAATATGTACATTAGACGACATTCACCAAAGTAAGAAAGGTTTTAATAAAATACCAATTTTTCAAAATATATTTTTACTAATTGCACATTCACTGACCACGAACTGGCAGACGCCAAGTAGGACACCTACCAGTTCGCTCGACCGAAAATATCGCTGGTGGTGGCTGGGTGAGGATTGCTGAGGATAGAGTAATGTGGCTTGCTCTGGGAGAGGCCTATATGCAGCAGTGGACAAATACAGGCTGATTGATTGCACATTAAATATAAAGACCGTTTCTTTATCATGAATTCCCAAAAACGTTAATATCACTTTAATAATTCGTAAAACAAGTCTTATTATTAAACACATAATGTATATGCTCAGTTTTAATTTCATAGACTAGGGTACAGGAATATCTAACTACGCATAATCAGGACACAAAAGCATTAGAACTACTCATTTTAGTACAAAGTACACATTATAATTATATTTTTAAAAATCGCAAAAGGTACCGCTATAAAAAGTATGCTGAAAAATCACAAATAAGTAGCACTACATCTGCAAGGATATTACGGCCAAACTTGCGATTCTAGAGTTATAGCCACTTTTCATGTCAGCTTCATACAAATTTTTCTTCGAAAAATTCTTACGCGTCCGTTTGCTCTATAAATTGTCTCTCATCACATTGTTTAGTGTAGTAATGAGTAATAAAACCTATTTCGAGAGAAAAAAGTGACACTTGAAAACTCAAGTTCCTAGAGTCCCGCCGGTGCCGTCACCGGGGGTAGCAAGCAATATTTTTTCAAGTTATTTAAGCGTCTATCTTCATATTTTCACAATTAATATTAACAATAACATCATGTATGATGACTAAATCACCGAATTAGTTAATAACACCTGAGGTATACTAGGAATTGGAGTTTGATTACCATTAGGGGTATTGTAGTTGCGTATAAATGGAAGGTAAAATATTTTATGTGCTCATTGACATTTTGTCCTGCTAAAAAAACATACCCAAATCATAAAGAGAAAAATATGGAATCGCAAGTCTGACAACTAAACTTGACTTGTTCGTGGTTTTGAAGCAGTGTGGAAAGCTAAGCAACTACTCTACTTTGTTGGAAAAAGTTGTATCGCTATTGAACCTTCATCATCTGTCCGATGAAGATCTTGATATACTTCGAGAATTCTGTCGAAGATTCAGTCAACAAGTTACCAAGAGATGGAAGACAGCAAATAGAAACCAGGATATTTTCAGAAAAAAATATGAAAAGTGGCTCGTAATGTAATGAGTATTGACTGGCCATGTTGTGTTGTTTCACATATTATACCAGATGGAACAGCTTCGGTATGCCAAGAAGGCATAAGTTCTTGCACTGAAGTACCATTTGGATCTTTGGGAGCAAAACAAAGGAAAAGGAGGCTACAACATGAAAGTCATGAAGACACCGATGAATCAATCTGTGTTACAATAGAAAATTTGAAGAAAGAAGGAAACGAATGTTTAGGCAAAGTAATTTAAGAAGAATCCTGAAGAAGCAGTAAAAATCTATAACGATATAGAAATGAATAAATTAAAGAAAACTACAGCTACGCCAGAAAAAGCGCTAGGCCTTTTATTTTCTCTGGGATTATCAAAGTGGAAATATATTACACTGAGAGAGATGACAATGCGTGAGGGCTTAACAGACTTTCACCCATCGTATTACAAGATTCAGCAAGCCAAGTCAAGCTGTTATCCTCCCGATCAGGCTTTCATTATAAATGACACCATGGCGAAACTAGATCTGCAAGCTCTGTTGAATATAACCATACAACAAATTTTGAAAACCTTACCAGAACTGTCTGCTTACATGGGTAAAACACTGGTTTTGTTATCCAAGTGGGGTTTCGACGGTTCATCAAACCAAAGCAGATACAATCAAAGCATTGAAGGAGGTGAAACAGATGAATCTCTGTTTATGACAACACTTGTTCCGCTGCAGTTATCTAACGGGACTGAAGTTATATGAAAAAACCCGAAGCCATGCTCAGTTTTCTACTGTAGACCTGTACAGTTTCTTTTCGCAAAAGAAAGCGAGTCTCTCGTAAAAGAAAAAATGAAGAAAATGGAAGAGGAAATAGCTGCATTGGTGCCCTCAGAATGCAGAAATATAAAAATAAATCATGATCTAGTCATGACTATGATCGACGGAAAAGTTTGCAGTTATTTATCCGAAGCTCTTTCCAGTGCAGTTTGCTATTTATGTCTAGCAAAACCGAGCGAGATGAACAATATTGATGCAGTAATACGAAGAGAAGTAGCCAACAACATGTTAAAATTCGGCTTATCTCCGTTACATGCCCAAATTAACTGCATGGAATGTTTGCTACATATAGCATACAGACTGGAGTTGAAGACTTGGGCAGTAAGAGGAGATAAAGATAAGGCTGTCATGCTGACCAAAAAGCAGTTGCTGCAAGAACGATTCCAACAGAAGCTTGGTCTTCTTGTGGACGTGGTCAAACAGAGCTCTGGAACAACGAACGATGGAAATAACGCACGAAAATTCTTCGATGACCCAAAACAGACAGCCGAGATAACAGGAGTGGATGAAGAATTGATTAGAAGATTTGCAGTCATACTTCAAGCCATTACATCTGGTGAAGAAATAAACGTCGACAAGTACAAAGAATATGGCCGAAGTACTGCAGAAAGGTACCTGGACCAATACAGCTGGTACTATATGCCAGCTACAGTGCACAAGTTGCTAATCCATGGTGCTGAAATTATAAGGAACTCCTTGGTTCCTACTGGGATCTTATCTGAAGAAGCATCCAAAGCTCGCAACAAAGATTTTCAATGTTAACGAGAATTTCACTCGCGAAAGAACACCAGGAAGAATTCAAACGAAGATGTCATCAAAAGGATGCTTCTCACTTCTGATCCTTTTATTTCTTCAATGCGACCAGTTATGAGGATAGCTTTAAAGAAAAAATGAGTCAAGAAGCAGTGGATCTTTAGGTATTACAACGACATCATATTGAGTTCTGTAACGTCGAAAATATTGAAAGTGACACAGATTCCGAGAAAGAAACTGATTTATATGAATAATTTATATGATTTTTGTTTGCAATATGTTATTGTAATTCTTTTATTTATATTTTTTATACATTGGTTTCTTTACTTGTCTTTTATGTACCTATTTTAATGTAAAGGATTCATAGCTAGTATTTTATTCATGTAGTTTTAAAGGCTTATTTTTTATGTTTACATGATTTAACATTTTTAAAATGTATGTATGTTTTAAAATGTAACTTGGACTTATTTCATGTATCTTTGTAAATATTTTATGCTTGTGTTTTTCCTCGTGTACAATAAAGAATATTCATATCTTATTTTATTTTCATGTGTAAGTATAGTTTGTTCGCATATGACAATGTTTTAGAACAGTATTTAAGTAGTTATATTGTATGATTCTTTATAATTATAAAGAATCCTTAATTAAGGAAGGTACATAATTTGACAAACACAAAATATACGCTTAAATACCTTAAAAAAATATTTTAAATGCATTTAATTTTTTTTCGACCAAAGTCGCACGAGTGCGCCCATAGTGCAGTATGTCAAAAAATCCATAAAAATGCAGGCAATAATCGTGCTGAAGGAAATAACGGGCAAGTGTGCGATAATCAAGTTATGGCCAATTTTATAGTAACTTCCATACATTTTTTTTAACCAAGTGGAAAAAAGTACTTGCACAAAGGTAAACATACTGCACTTCAAATATGTTGAAAGATTAGCCTTCCTAAGTGGATTCCTGTGAAAAAAAAATTACAATTCAAAATTCGATCTCTAAGTCTATGGGGAGCGATTTTCAGCCCACCGTGTGGAGGGTGAGACTCGTATTTCGTATCGGCGTCGTAGGTGTAAAAGATATAACAAATATAGTCGACGGCTTGGACGATACCATTGTTATATCTACGCGTTTTACTTTACGTGTCGTCGTGTTGAAGTCCGTGTCAGCACTGTACCACTCACCGGGCGTAACCCGGCATAGACACCGGCACAATGGAAAAACGAAACCCGGCACCGGTGCCTGATGCCTGTGCAACGGCCATGCCGGTGTGCCGTGCCGGTCCGGGCCGATGAGTCGAAACACGCCCAATGCCGATGCCGGCGTGACGACGACGACGACGGCTCCCGGCGCGGCTCGAGCAGCAGGTCGCTAGCTGCTGCACTATAACGTCTAAGGCAGGCGGCTACCTCGTTCTTCATCAAATTTTAAAGAAAGCCTATGGTGTAATAATCTCAATTTCTGCTCAGCGTAAATCGTTTCGTAATCTTACTTTAAACAATTTAATAACTTTACTACATCGAGGGTAGCATAAATGAAAAATCAGTAAGTTTTATGGGGAATATAATTACAGGGAAAGTACACATTACCTAAACTTAAAACATAAAGTGTGTTGAACTTATGGGTAGTATCAATCAGGGAACGTGTCAACCGGATATTCTGAGCTTCACTTACAACAATTAATAAAATAGAAAATCTCATATTCAATAACTTATAAGTTTATAAATAACCCATACCATAATATTAACCTCACACCTGCATTCCAATGGGGTAGACAGGCACCAAGGACTGCCACTTGCCACGATCCTGACAGATTACCTTCGCTTCATCAACATTCATTAGTCGTTACATGCACTCACGTCAGTTCCGGTTACTTTTTATCTTCCATTTGCTAATACATTCCTTATCTGGTCGAAGTATGTGGGACGTCCCTTACCGGCCCTTCCACAAACATTCGCCATGTATATTTGTTTCATCAATATTTCTTCCTTCATCCTCTCCACATATATCACAGTACAATGAAGGTGTAGCTGATGCGTGCGTTTGCTTCTATGCAGAGTTAGCTGGCAGCGGCGCATATTAAAATCATGGGCCATAATCACAGCAGAAATTGGTAAAAATATCAGCCAGCTCCCATATGGATGGACAGATATGATTTTTAATGGAATACTAAATTGATTGGAATAGTTTGTAGCAGTACCTACCTACCTCTCGATAGGATACTGGTCTTAGGCCCTATTTCACAATGTTCAAATAAAGATAAAGATATTTATTGGGTCACAGACATCGGTATACATGTAAAGTTAGGCTAGTTTACAGGCAAGTTCCAGATAAGCTATCCGCAACCAGGGCTGCCGTTTATTCTAAATTTAAATATTTTTTTCTATATTGTGTGTGTTCGTTTATGGCTTCAAATTTAGAAAAAACAGCAGCCCTGGTTGCGGATAGCATATCCGGAACTTTATCTGCAGATTGTGAAACAGACCCTTACCCTACCCGAAAATAACTTAAACAAAATCTCGCAGCGTTGGGAAGTGTTTGCGATGGACTAGTAAAGGTTTTTCAATAACATAACATTTACATACAGGCACATACATTGCTTCTGGCCCCACACTAGGATACCCTGTGTCGTGGGAACCAGAAACAACGACATCACAAACATGTAAACATCCAAGACCTGGGGTTTTTTTTTGTTCCCAGCCAGGATTCGAACCCGGGACCTCCTGCATGGCAGGTAGATGCACTACCGTTACGCCACAGAGGTCGTCTAATTATTATTAATAATTGTTTAAACCAGCGTTTCTTACTCTTTTTTGTACAAGCATCTCTTATGGTTTTTGCCACCAAGCACAATTTTAAGGACCTCCTTAATAATAGAAGCAGCAATATATTTCGAAACATTTATTGTAGTACAGTCAAAAAATATACTTTTTTCATAATAAAATAGGTAAATGTGAAGGTTCGTGCTTGTGGGGTAGGCGGCGGCGTGTGTAGCAATTACGAAACTTTTGGTGGCATTTATTTATGATTGTTAAATGGTCTATTGATAAGACTTCGGTAGAAGTTCGACCATTTTGTTGCGAAGTCGCCCATAATAATACTGAGGAGAGTGCGAACATGCAAAGTTGATGTGCTGTCGACTGCACTGTGCAGGTAGGTCGGTGTGTGTGGTACCCAAATGGACTAAGGTACCTTTGAGGGAGTTGTCTAAGTATTGGCTTGATAAGATCACAATCAGCGACCACAGGGCAGGTCTATACACGGAGGATGACGAAGACTGGGTTACTGTTGCATGTTGAAAGCACTGATATCATTCACTAGAAGTTGTTGGTGGGTAAAGGTGGGTTACATTTCTTGCTGCTTGCTTTAAAATTCTGTTTTATAGACCCAATGCACTAATTCCGCAATATACTTTTTCCACAGATTTGAAATGTGTGATTTTTTCACATAGGTATTGTATTTTCTGAATTATCTCTCAAACAAACAATGTTTTTCCTATATTTATCCCATCCGTGGGTTGTCAATTTTATGGCAGATTAGATTTTCCCTAAGGACTTACAAGAACACAGAACAATTAAACCATACAAGAACCAAACGTAGGTACTCTGTGTCTAGAATTGAACTGTCAATTCTCTGCTCGCTACTGGCTACTAGAGTACACTGCTAAAATGTTTTACGTTTTGCTAGTCACCGCCAGATGTCAATAGTAAACTCGTGAAAACTATTAACAATGCCATCTAGCGGTTTTAGACAAAGCGCTCTACACGTATTTTTCGGCTTTGCGCGCATTTTCAGTGGCGGCCTCTGGGCCCGGCGCGGTTTTTTGGGATCCGATTTGCTTGTATGGGAATGGGTTTCTATGCTTACTTCAAATTCAATGGTTTTGGGTATCAATTTTACAAAAGTCGGGCATGGTTTGAAATAAAAAGTATTAAATAAAGTTTGAAATAAAGTACTTGTACTCGCTGCTGGGCACAGCCCTTCTCCCAGAGAGAGATCCACGCAGTTCAGGGGTGCGATCGCGTACGGAGTTGTCCGATTTAGTTTACTACGAACTGTCATATACATACACATTGGAGTTATCTAAATGCTCAACTCGATAGAGTGGGAAGTTAGGCAATACAAGGGCTGTTCACCTACAACTTACGTGAAATACAGAATTTATGAAAACAATCTATCTATATATAATCAGCCTACATCAACCCACTGCTGAGCAAAGGCCTCCTTTTTACTGCGCCATTCCTCACGGTCCTGTGCTAATCGATCCATCTCTGACCCGCAACCCTCACGATGTTGTCTGACCATCGTGTCGGTGGTATGCATACCAACCTCCTTCCCTCCCTTCGCCTTCTGGTCTCTGCCTACCCTTCTGGGATACAGAAGTGAGGTTATGTATGTATTACTTGTTAATTTGACTAAAGTCCAAGTAGGTCCAGGTTAGGCCATACTCCACCACGGGGGCCAAGTCCGAGTTGGTGGAGGATTGTAAGCCTTACTGTCAGAAGTTATCAAGCGCATACTGAGAGAAGGCTTGTGCCCCGCAGTGGGCCGTTTGTAGGCTACGTTAAAAACATTTTTTTAGGCATCGTTGGCGTAGAATGCAATGAATGATACAAGCGTGTGACTTGTGATGCGATCGTTGTTGCGCTCCAGCTATACTGCTTTCGCCAGAAATGTTTGATTTCAAGTTATCTCTGGCATGTACCAAGGACTTTGTATTCTAAGCTAGGTACAGTACTACACATCGTAAAAGCCCCTTCGGGAATCTGCGTTCGCGCAGACTAGGTAGAAGTGTAACGAAAGTACCCGAAGCTATAAGTACATTCAACATGATCTTTAACCGATACGGTTAAGGTGCAGAATTGACTGCCGCAGTAGCGCTACCTATTTCGCTCACGCTAATATTGCCAATCTAATAGTCACCTGCATCGATGACCTTGAATCAAGCAATAGCAACAAAGGCGCGCGGCCTGCCATAAAATGAAACTATATGATTGGTCGATCAACTTGCCGCACATCCAAAATCTGGTCATTTGCGCAGGTACATCCGGGAGACTTATTTCTTGTGTAGCACTGTACATTTGTGAAATTATAGTAGCAATACCACTCGCTGACGGCGAAGGAAAATATCGTAAGGAAACCCTACTGTCTGAAGTGTTAACGTACTTCAGCGCTTGCTGCGTACAATGGCCCAACTATGAGGCTAAGTGCAGATATCTCAGGTCTAGCTAACTTGAGGCTATCCCAAGCAAGACCGCTATTACTGTAGACTTTTAGTCCGGATCTACTTACGGGTGTTGTTATATACGATATAACACCCGTAAGTAGATCCGGACTAAAAGTCTACAATGTGTTGTGCTTACGAAAGTTTTAGTTCAAAAACCGCTTCTTCTTGTAAGTGTGGATACTGTTTTCTTCAGGTACAATGGCGGCGTTGAGCGTAATGGTGAACCTGGAGCTGCCACACGTGAATATTCTAACAAAGATGGACCTCCTCAGCAAATCAGCCAGAAAACAGTTGGACGAGTAAGTGGCTCTTGATTAATTAGATCAGACTATTTTACGCAGAGATCCTACTAATATTATAATTGTGAAAGATTGTTAAGAAATTTGGTTACTCACTCTCGCAATAACGGCTGAACGGATTTACATGAAACTTGCCGTACAGATAGCCAGATATCTGAATTGAGGAGCGGCGGCTTATAGCTTGTATTTTCTTATAGTTTCTATCTGTAGTTTCTTTCGTTGGCGGGGCTGCACAAGATTATACTGCAGCTTATATACCTACGTCTCAATTCTCGGAGAGAGAGATTAAGAGAGAGAGAGAGACGAAGAAAGAAAGAGACAGAGATAGAGTATGGGCTTAATCACCACGCGTGGCCACCGCGGATTGAAAATTTCAACCGCTGAGATATATAATATGTGAACACCTCAGATACATGGGTTTCGAAGTTTTCCTTCACCGTTAGCGAGTGGTATTGCTACCACATTTGTACGTAACATAGTAAAAACGTCATTACTACGTGCCGGGATTCAGACCCACGACCTACCGATTGAGAAGCCGGCGTTCTACCGCTCCGCTACCACCACTCTAATTATAATTCACAATATTAGTCGCCGTTAAACGTCATGTGTCACCATTTTTTTTATCACACACACACACACATTTACCTACCGGCACATACATTGCTTCTGGCCCCACACTAGGATACCCTGTGTCGTGGGAACCAGAAACAACGACATCACTAACATGTAAAAAATAATTTGGTTTTTTTGTCCCCAGCCGGGATTCGAACCCGGGACCTCTCGCACGGTTAGGCAGATGCGCCACCACGCAGAGGTCGTCAGTCGTCATTTGTAACTTGTTTTACCGTTTCTTTCTAGCTATCTAGACCCGGATCCCCACATCCTACTAGCCCACATGCGGAACGCCGAATCCAAGTGGCACCAGAAGTACGCCAGACTGACCGAAGCCATCGGCGAAGTAATAGACAACTTCAGCCTGGTTCGCTTCTATCCCCTCAACATAAAGGACGAAGAGAGCATAGGCAATATACTGCTGACCATAGACAATATTATACAGTATGGGGAGGACGCGGACGTCAAAGTGAGGGACTTTGAGGAGGAAGATGATGATGATGGGGGTGGGAATGACGAATAAATGTTTTTTTTTTTATAGTCACGCAGTTTCTGTTCAATATACCCCCGTTGGTCTAGCGGTATCACGTTTCATTACCATGCCGGTGTAGGTTCGATTCTCACCATGGGCCGCCGTACATTTGTACAAATTGCCTCAGTACAATAAAATAAATATTCATGGACATATTACACAGATCTCGTTAGCCCCATACTAAGTAGGTACAACTAAATGACTCGTGTTACCGGTGCTAACTCGACGATAGATTTAATACATAGAATAACATCCAAGACCCGAGATAAACTAGAAAAGTTCGTTTCCTAGCTTGCCCCGGCCGGAGATCGAACCCGAGACCTTCGGTTTTACAGTCAACTTTATGTGTGGCAACTGCGCCACCGAGGCCGTCTAATATGGGTGTATGTATGTCCATATACATCGTATAATATGGGTGTATGTATGTATGTCCATGTTAGTGATGTCCTTGCCTGGTATGTACCATAGGACGGTATCCTATTTTGGGACCAGGATAAGTGTTTGTATTGTGAAAAAAGATCTTATTCTGTATTGTACACAGTTATTACCTACTTTACATTTTTGGTCTTTCAATCTAAACGCCCTGCCCATCCAAACGATATGGAATCGCAATGAAACTTTGGCAATACGGTCTGTAGGAGTCTATGTAGCATTGTATTTGCAACCAATTTTGACAATTTGTGTCGGTAAGAGAAGCACTAATGGCCTAGTGTAACCGAGTGATAGGAATCAATCACTTCGGTTAAGAAACAACAGGCGCGGTCAGGTACTGGATGGGTTCCCATCGCTCTAGTGGCATTTTTCGAAGCGCTTCCGAGCTTCGCAAGGCACGTGAAGCGGTTGTTACCGGCTGTCATATAATGGCAGTCGATGTCAGAGGCCTTATGGGCGGCTTGATAGTTTCTGACAGTAAGGCCTTCCACAGTCTTACAATCCTCCAACAACCAGGACTTGGCCCCCGTGGTGGAGTATGGCCTAACCTTCCTGCAAGAAGAGACCTGTGCTCCAGAAGTGGGGACATACACAGGGTTGATATCATCATCATATCATTGTTTCGGCAAATTCCGACCAGGAGCTCTATTTTTGAATCACTCGTCTCGCGTCGAGCGCTCGATTTCTACTGATTTTCTTTCGACATACGAAATTCCGTATTTTTGAATCACTCGACTGCAACGAATGGTCCTTACCACTCGTCTCGTATGTCGATCGATAGATTGTCAAAATTTGTGTTAATTTGTATTGTGCTGCGCACAGATACCTACCTAGCGATAAATGTGAATTTGCTCCTGATAACTGTTGTAGATTGTAAATATTGCGATCTTCAGTGTAGAAAATGAATTTTGAAGAATATCTAATCTTTAATGGATATTTAGATTCAAAAATACGGAAAAACGAGATCATGCGACTTAGAAGACGAGTGTGATAAGTCACACTCGTCTTCTAAGTCGCATGATCTCGTTTTTCGACATAAGTGTCGCATTTGACGATACAATTTCATACGATTCAAAAATAGATCTCATGTTCCTTTTAAGTTTTTATGAAATCGCTTCCGCATTTTATACAACTCACGGGTGTAAAGGAAAATAACCGACAAAAGCTAACAGGGTCTGAATAAAATAGTCATATTTAAAGAATAAAAAGAATTTTACTATCAACTATCCTTTGCCAAGCTTTAATTTAAAAGGGAGCAATAGCATTTTTTTCAACAAAACAGCAAATAATTCCAAAAATATGTTTATTAACCTAGTTTCATACAATACCACTACAAAACACTATTGTACTTATTATACATATAGGCATTGTGATATAAATATTGGCAGTAGGTAGGTACTTAATAACGCGAAAATATGTATTCGATGGTGCCTTACGCCCATATTACAAGATCATAAATTTATGAACATATTTCACGCTGCCATTGCAGTTTCTACTCCATCAGATCTATCATAGATCTATGATGTGTAATATGGAGCTTACAATGAATATACAATAAAATTGTAACGTAACCTAGTATAGTTTGTTAGCTTTTAGAATATTCCTCGGCTACTATCGGATATATTCGTGTAATAGAAATATCGGAACTAATATGACACTTAATTTCTAAATCAGAACTCTATCGTCAGTACGAAAACCGGCGAAAATTGGCGAAAACCGAAGTCTACTCTAGATCCCGAGGTGTATTCTAAAAGCTAACAGACTATAGCTATGAATCAATCAGCCCATATTCGTCCACTGCTGGACTGCCGAGGACAAAGGGAAGTGGCGTGCTTGGAGGAGGCCTATGTCTAGCAATGGACGGAATACAGGCTGATTGATTGAGTAGTAAAGTTAAGTGAAAGGTAACTTTACCTTTACAATATAACACTAAAAAAAGCACTACGAGTATTGCTTTCGTATTGCAAAATAACTAACATTAAAATTTCGTGCCAAACTTAAAATAGCAAGTCAACTCAAGTCATTCTATATCGAGACATTTTCTCGATTCTTTTTCATCATTCGTTTCTACGGTATAAATGAAAAGAAACTAATTATTTACAAACTTCATAATTAGGCAATGGCATTATAGTAACCATATTAGAATAGACCCCTATCACATTTAAATAAAAAGCCAAAAACCAATGAATAATTTATACTAACAATGCCAGCCCTACGAAGAAGTCGAAGAAAAAAAAATTCGGCATCTCGCCTTTGATGTAAAGGTTAAATAAATGTGGCTTAAAGCTTCGTGCTATAAGTACTTATTCGTATTAGGAATTTCTTTCTTATTCCTACTTTACGCTCGGAATTCTTTCAATTCTTTATGACTTAAAAGGCTCAAATCTAACTATGTTACAGGCAGTATCTTGTACACACGATAGCATTTACATAGCTCTATCGCAATAGAAAAGGTGCATTTCGATTGTACAAGTTTATGTAGGTCTGCAATAAGTATAATTTTACTTATGTTCGTAGTTTGAAAACATCGCTGCATTTAGAGTATTTGGTGAGAAAAAATAATATCAAAATTTTGAAAAAACATTGGACGATTAACGTCACTTTATTTTTTTGTCTGAATCCGACCAGTAATGTTAACAAATAAAGCTTACAAAAGATTTTATTAAAATAAATGTTGCATTTCTAACATTAAAAATAATGTTGCTGTTATAAAGATACTAAAGATATGTCGATAATTAGATAAGATAGATATAATCTACCTTCAGTGCAATGTCAAACAATCATCCAGATTCATCATAATTTTTTTCTTTAATTTTAGCCGAATATTCTTAGTATTTCTTATTGCTATAGTAGCAATTTGAAAGCTCAGCTAAGACCTTATAGCTTCACAGAGCCAAAAATCCCCACAAAGCGGTGAAATTGCTCGGTGCAGCATGCGGCTTCAGCGAAGGGACCTTCCACAATACACAACTTTGTACTACCCTACTATTCAGTGATTATTTCATCTCCTGCTTAGCTATCATTCATAATATTCTATCTATCTGCGGGTACTGAGTCGATTGTTTTTACGTTCCACGAAATGCAGGAGCAGGAGAGCTCTGCTTCGTTTGGTGCAACCTCAATCCTCAATTCCAGCTCGATTTGCACTATTTTCTTAAACGTGACTTAAGTAGTATTAAGCCCTTTTCATACAGACTTAAAAAAAATTACTGTCTGACAGACGGCGCTGACGCAAACCCTATACGAATAAAGGAACACCAGCCGACCAGAAACTAAAGAAACCTGTTAGCATAATATGCAAAAATTCCACCCATGCCGGGACTCGAACCCGCGACCTCTGGCTTACCGTGCCGGATCTGATTGCTTCTAAATTCTGACCGAGTCTCGATTGCCTATAGTCTTGTCTAACACGTGACATTGGCGTAATTGTACTGGACAATCAGTGCAGCGAGTCCATAAAGGAGAATTGAATTGAAGGGCTCGCCAGAAGGAAGGCAGTCCAGTGCACATTGACAGCGCCGGCTCCTCGACTGGACTGGCGTAGCGCAGACTCACAGCGCCGGCTCCTCGATGGTACTCTCGTAGGGGAACCCGCGGGCGTCCGTGATGGAGAACACGAACTGCGCGCAGCCGAGCTGGATGAGCGCGCCGTGCGGCAGCAGCGCCGAGCCCTCCCACGCACCGGGCGCACCCGCGGGCGCCGCGGGGGGCGCGGTGCAGCGACACGGCGGCGGCGACTCGGCGCGGGTCAGGTTTCCGTTCGCCCTGCGATACACTTGCGAATTAAAACCGAACTACAGCCTATTTATCCTCGCTTGTCCAATTTAGGATGGTATTACTCTTATCAAATATCTTTGTCCAATGTACGATTTGATCAAAGAAATTGGAAGAAGATGGACGACTTTATCAAATGTCTTGGAAACACCGATATTTGATCAAATATTAATGACACTTAAATCAAAATGGCTGCAAACAAGATATCGTGGACGATTCCAATGACAAAATTTTTAATAAATACTTTTTTTTGTTTTGACTTTTGGTTTTTCATTAATAACATAACGATAATAATAGCACCACTTAAAGACGCAATACCAGCACATGAAGACGCTCCACCAAAAAATATTGGACAAAGTTATTGGACAAGTGGAATGGGCTTACCTCAAAGAAATTTTATAAAATATTTGACAGCAAAATTGGACAAAGATATTTGATAAGTGTAATATCACCCTTAGTTAGATTCTAACCTCAAAATGGACATTTCATGACAAAATAGAAATTTTCTCGCAAATTCGTGAACTTTGTTTATATATTTGGCAGCGTGTTATCTAAAATAGTGTCCCAAGTTACTTCATTGATCAGAATATGGCAGTTTTCGGGCATACTTTACCGGACCCGCGGTCAATTGCGACAAGTTTGTACAAAAACGGACGATTAGTGCAAGGAAAATTATCTCTATCCATCTATCTACGTTTGAAGGATTGCCATACAAACGTGTATAGATAGAGAACACTTTGTAGTTGATAGTGATTCTACGTCTGTAGTTGATTCTACGAACCAGACTACCATAATAGTAGTCGCTGCTATATAGTTGATGTGTTACCTACCTGGCGGCGGGTCGGAGTTACCTGGCAGCGACCACTAGAGACGTGCTAGTTACCTGACGGCGGCCACTAGATACGTTCCAGTTACCTGGCGGCAGATACTAGTGATGTTCTAGTTATTTGGCGGCGGCCACAAGTGACGTGTTAGTTACCTGGCGGCGGCCACTAGATACGTTCCAGTTACCTGGCGGCAGATACTAGTGATGTGCTAATTACCTTTCGGCGGGGCGCGCGCGGGCCAGCTGCGGCGGCGCCCCCCCGGCGGCCGGCTCCGGCGCCCCGTCGGCCGGCTCCGGCGCCGGCGCGGCGGCCGACACGTCGCAGGTGTACAGCACGCCGTTCACCAGCGTGCCCCACTCAGAGTAGTTGATCAGCTCAAAGTGCCGCGTCACCTGCGGAAGTGACGGTCTTAGTTTACGATCGGGAACCAACTGATCTCGCTTGACGTCACAGGATCTGTAAGAATGGTGGCAAGTGGCATACCCTGGTTACTGCCTCCCCCTTAAGAGAAACACGCGTTACTTTTTGTTTTCAGTGAATTTTCTGCTTGTACAACATGTACAATACAGCAATGTAGTCCTATCCTCGTGACTTTATCACAAATTCTTTTTGTATTTTTTATCATAATCTTATCAAAATTATCTTGAACATTTGCCGGTATCAGTCTACCGCTGGATATGATAGGCCTCTCACCAGACACGCCACTGAACTCGAACTTCGGCTCTTCTCATCCAGTCACTGCCCACCGATTTGCGAACGCACGTGTGCGATTGCTAAATCGTACAAGCTCGTCATAGAAGCCGGTGGCGCGTGGCGGGGTGACTCACCTCGTCGTAGAAGATGGTGGCGTGTGGCGGGGTGACTCACCTCGTCGTAGAAGATGGTGGCGTGTCGCTGCGACACGCGGCGGCAGCGCGGCAGCCGCACGTCGCAGCTGCCGGCGCCCAGTGACAGCCGCGACAGCCGCATGGGCACCGCGCGGCCCAGCCCGTCGCCCAGCCCAGACCTGGCCCCACACAAGTGGCTCTATTACGTTACATACTTACTAGAAATTATGTGATAAAGAATGGAGAATGAACTTAGGTCCGGATTCACTTACTTGACTAAACTGATTCGCTGTCAGAAACTAATTTCTGACAGCGGATCAGTTAAGTCTGCTGACGCGCCAGGTAAGCCAGGTTAGACGATCAACCGACGTCGCGAGCTCCGTTTCTACGCACCCTGATTAATCAGATATCAGAGCAAAACCTCAAAAAATCAAGTAAGTGAATCCGGAAGATAGTTAATAATGTGTAGTCTTTATGAAAGTTTTAGTTCAAGAATGGATCTGTTAAAATTTTTCTATAACATTAACATAAGTTTAGATGCTTCGGAAAGTCGAAAAAGTTTGTAAGTTTTGGAATTGTATCTATATTTGTAAAGTGTGCGTCTGTTGAAAAACCTAATAAATAAATAAATGAGTTAAAGGCGTGGCTCTTCCACAGTAGAGGGAAGTTTCCCGCTACGAAGGTCGTATGCCTGGAGATGGTGTGTTGCGGAGTGTTATGTCAGTGTGTCTGCGGAGTGTTTTGTCTGTGTGTCCGCGTAGTGTTATGTCAGTGTGTCTGCGGAGTGTTTTGTCTGTGTGTCTGCGGAGTGTTTTGTCTGTGTGTCCGCGGAGTGTTATGTCAGTGTGTCCGCGGAGTGTTATGTCAGTGTGTCCGCGGAGTGCTATGTCAGTGTATGGTATTCACCGCGCGGGTGTGTGCACGGGCAGCAGTGCGGCGCGTGCGCAGGCGTCGCCGAGTGCGGGGGCGGGCGGAGGGGGCGGCGCGGGCGCTGCGGGGGGGGCGGGCGGCGCGCCCCACACGCGCCGCGCTATCCGTTCATGGTCCTGCGGGGTAAACGGATTATTTACGACACTATGTTCAAAACACAAGAAAATCTTCGATTGATCAGCAAAATACATTTCGGTCAACGAACTGTAATGGCGGACTCGTCGATTTTCATTTCACAGAAAATATCTTTACGAGTGTTATTGAAATAACCCCAAACCTGACGATAAACTGTAATGTTGACAAATTAAATCACTTTCAGAACCAAATTTTCTTTTCATTTCCATTTTTTTATGAGCGTATTGAGGACGGCGCGCCGTGCCGGTCGCCGTGCCTCAACTCCCGCGTCGGCAGTGCCCCGTGCCGGTCACCGTGCCGCGCCAGCCCCCCCCGCCTCACCTCCTGCGACAGCAGCTGCGAGGGCAGCGCCACGTGCCGGTAGCCGTGCCGCGCCAGCCCCCCCCGCCTCACCTCCTGCGACAGCAGCTGCGAGGGCAGCGCCACGTGCCGGTAGCCGTGCCGCGCCAGCCCCCCCCCGCCTCACCTCCTGCGACAGCAGCTGCGAGGGCAGCGCCACGTGCCGGTAGCCGTGCCGCGCCAGCCCCCCCCCCGCCTCACCTCCTGCGACAGCAGCTGCGAGGGCAGCGCCACGTGCCGGTAGCCGTGCCGCGCCAGCCCCCCCCCCCGCCTCACCTCCTGCGACAGCAGCTGCGAGGGCAGCGCCACGTGCCGGTAGCCGTGCCGCGCCAGCCCCCCCCCCCCGCCTCACCTCCTGCGACAGCAGCTGCGAGGGCAGCGCCACGTGCCGGTAGCCGTGCCGCGCCAGCCCCCCCCCCCGCCTCACCTCCTGCGACAGCAGCTGCGAGGGCAGCGCCACGTGCCGGTAGCCGTGCCGCGCCAGCCCCCCCCCGCCTCACCTCCTGCGACAGCAGCTGCGAGGGCAGCGCCACGTGCCGGTAGCCGTGCCGCGCCAGCCCCCCCCCGCCTCACCTCCTGCGACAGCAGCTGCGAGGGCAGCGCCACGTGCCGGTAGCCGTGCCGCGCCAGGCGCGCGCGGTCCACGCTGCGCAGCACGAGTCGCTCAGCGCGCTGCGACAGCGGCGCCCGCCGCCACGCGCCCGCGCAGCGCTCGCCCGCCAGCAGCTGCCGGCAAAACGTTCAGAGTGCTTAGTGAGAGTTTGACAGATCCAATCGAATAACTTTACTACCGCCTTAATCGAGCATTGAGTAGTGAGTATGAATAAGTTAACCGTTCGAACTGGCAAAACGCTGTCACAGTACAACTCGCACTTACGTTTATTCGTGTTTTGGCTGTGAACTAACTAAACTGTGAACTTAACTTGTGAGTGAGTGAGTGCGTGCGTGCGTGAGTGAGTGAGTGAGTGAGTGAGTGAGTGAGTGAGTGAGTGAGTGAGTGAGTGAGTGAGTGAGTGAGTGAGTGAGTGAGTGAGTGAATGAATGTTCGAACGAACGAATGAATGAATAAAATAAAAGTTTCAAAAACCTATGTTGTACAGAGTGCTTAGTGCGAGTTTGACAGATGCAATCGAATAACTTTACTACCGCGTTAATCGAGCATTGAGTAGTGAGTATGAGTAAGTTGACCGTTCGAACTGGCAAAACGCTGTCACAGTACAACTCGCGTTTATTCGTGTTTTGGCTGGTAAACGTGTTCACTTCTCAACATAAACCATTACAACTCGTATTCAGCATGTAGTGACACATTGTAATGCATTGTGCTTAGTTAGCAGATTGGGCCGCGCGGCTTGCAGCCAAGCGCCCCTCGACAGTCGGTCCGATAGAGCCATAAGTGACGGTATCTTTTTCTGTATTTTTCTGTGTATGTAATCCTGTGACGTGAACTATAATATAGTGCCTGTGAGCGTTAAACTTTCGTGACTCTTTTATTCACATCTACACTGAACCTTCTAAATCCTTTGGTGTACCAGTACGCCAAAAGTGGTGACCCCGACGTGATGAAAAAGTGACCAAGACCGACTCCCCTGCGGACTAATTAATCGGCTTGTTAGTTCGCGGGGTCACGCATCAAAGCTGCAATATGTCTACGGACGAGAAAACCAGCGATGCCGCTGGGCCATCCAGGGTCCGGGACGGCGATTCACACACGGAAGAGAGTAGTGTCGCGATATCTGCGCGAATACCCGAATTTTCATTATTGGCGGAGCAAATAAAACAACTTACGGCCCGTATAGAGTCTATGGAATCGTTTAGATCGAGGCCGCGGGAGAGGCAGCATTCCCATAACCGGAAAGGAGGAGGCCGCAGTAAGGGCCGCGCCTCATCACGCTCAATTTCGAGACAAGGACCACGACGTACCCCGGCAGATCCGGATTGGCAGTGCTACTACCACTTTTATTACAAGGACAGAGCGGCGAAGTGCGTGCCTCCGTGTAGCTGGAAAAAGGAGCGTAAGGAAAACTAAGCTCGGTACAGTCGGCTGCGGGACACTGTAACCAGCATCTTAATAACCGCTTATGCGTGACAGATAGGAATTCAGGATTAAGTTTTTTAGTTGACAGTGGCGCGGATATATCCGTTTTACCCGTTTCGACAGTGTTGAAAGGGAAGAGTAATAGCGTCGAAAGCCAGTATAAACTGTACGCAGCAAACGGCAGTGAAATTCGAACTTATGGACTTAAAGTGTTAGAGTTAAATTTAGGGTTACGTCGTGAGTACCGATGGACATTTGTGGTCGCGGACGTCCGACGGCCTATATTGGGTGCAGACTTTTTGGTAAAATTCCAACTTTTAGTAGATTTAAGTCAGCGCAAATTAATTGACAAGTTAACTAGCCTTAATGTAATTGCCACAATATGTGAATGCGATGAAATTTCGGTAAGAACGGTCAGCAATAAGCACCCCTTTCATGAGTTATTGTCAAAATATTCAGAGTTAACTAGACCTCTCTCATTCAAGGAGACACCCCAACATGACGTGTTACACCACATCGAAACCTCAGGTCAACCCGTACATGCTCGCGCGCGACCATTGCCGCCAGCTAGGCATGCATCGGCTAAAGAGGAATTTAGGGTTATGCAGGACATGGGCATTTGTAGGCCCGGGAAAGGTGAGTGGGCGAGCCCATTACACATAGTGCCAAAAAAAGAGGGTAAAATTAGGCCATGTGGAGATTACAGGCGGCTAAATTCCATTACCAAACCTGATAGGTACCCAGTACCCAGATTACATGATTTTACGTATGTGTTGGCGGGAAAGAAAATTTTTAGTAGGTTGGATATTAATAGAGCTTATCACTGTATTCCAGTAGCAGACAGTGACATAGAGAAAACTGCGATTATAACCCCATTTGGTTTATATGAATTTCCCCGAATGTCTTTCGGCTTGCGCAACGCGGCCCAGACTTTTCAAAGATTCATGGACCATAGCGTTTTGCAAGGGTTAACGTTTTTATTTACATACATAGATGATGTTATAATCGCAAGTGAAAACTTAGACCAACATTACAAACATTTAGAGGAAGTTTTTAAAAGATTCAAGCATTTCGGAATAACAATTAATATTTCCAAATGTTGTTTTGGCCAAGAACGTTTAGAATTTCTAGGTCACGAAGTTTCGGCAGAGGGCATTCGACCACTCGAGGACAAGGTCAAGGCCATAATGGAGTTCCCGAAGCCAACAACAGTTGAGGACTTACGCAGATTTTTATTTATTTATTTCAATTGATTTACAGACAACGTGGTCCAGTGTTATATTAGTAACAATAAATATAGAACTTAGCCTAGGGTTAGTATTCAATATATAACAGTGACTTGGTGCGATTTATTAAAATCCAAATAAGTGGATTATCCAGCCGTGATGCAATCGCGTTCAGAATGCTATTGCCGCTCCCGCACATTCTGCTCAGCAATGATGCTGACTTTTTTCGCCAGATGGCGTCAAAACCATCTACTCGGGCCTCGGCAAACATTGTCGAGGCGCTGCAGAAGCGCGGTAACCGCATCAGAATCCTGAACGCATTGTTAAATTGAATACGCAGAGCGTTGTAGGCTTTTTGAGTGTACGTAAACCACAAACCCCCCGAGTACAGTGACGTACAAAATGCTTTGAACAGCGTAGTTTTCACTGCATCGGTACACCGAGAAAATCTGCGATATAGCATGTTAGCCCTGACCGACAACGCCCTGCGTTCTCTTTCCATGTCTGCATCGTCTTTCAAGTCCTCCGTTATCAAGTGCCCAAGGTACTTGAACTGTAGAACTCTTTTGAGTGGAGCCCCATTGAGCAAAATAGGTGGTATCAAAGATGGGCATTTGCCACGCGACTTAAAAACCATAAAGTTAGACTTCTTGGTATTATATATTAAGCCATGCGAACCAGCGTAGGACTCACAAACTGCAATAAGTTTCCGAAGTGCGCAGACCGAAGGAGCCAGCAGTACCATGTCGTCAGCATAACTTATATTGTTAACACAGATTCCGTCTACAAAGCAGCCGACACGCATACCGCTGAGCTGCTCGATCAGCGCATTCACATACAGATTGAAGAGTAATGGTGAGCTTAACCCCCCCTGCCTAACACCACACTCTAGTCTGCATGACTCTGACAATTCTCCTGCCCACCTCACACGGTTCTCCTGATGAAGGTACCAGTATCTTAACAGAGATGTCAACTCAGGCGGAAGCCCAGTCTTTTTAAGCTTTCGCCATAATTTGTCGTATGACACGAGATCGAATGCCTTCGAGAGATCCAAAAATGCTGCATATATAGGTGTTTGTCTATCTGTGTAGTACTTGACAGTATGCTTCAAGCTGAAGATAGCAGTTTCAGTTCATAGCAGTTTTTGGGTATGCTAAATTTTTATCGACCCCATTTGCCTAAGGCAGCCGAATGTCAGACAGAATTAAATGGTTTTCTTCATGGCGCCAAGCGCAAGGATAAAACATTAATTGCTTGGACCAAGGAAGCCGACGAGGATTTTGAAAAATGTAAATTAGTTCTCCAACAGGCAGCATTGTTATCGCATCCGTCCCCAGATGCACCTTTAGCACTTTGGACGGACGCCTCGAACCACTGTGTAGGGGGAGTACTACAGCAAAAACTAGGTGAAGTTTGGAAACCTTTAGGATATTTTTCTAAGAAATTAACTGATGCCCAGAGGAATTACAGCACGTATGATCTGTCGTACGTGCTGTAATTCCTCTGGGCATCAGTTAAGAGTTGGTAGCGATTTATCTAGCGATCACTCATTTTCGTAATCTTGTAGAAGGTCGTAATTTGGTTATATATACAGACCATAAACCTTTGACCCATGCTTTCAGCAAGCTAGGTACCGAGAAGGAGACCGCCCTCAGAACGCGACAGTTAATGTTCATTAGCGAATTCACTTCGGACATTCGATACATAACAGGAGGCGATAACGTTGTAGCGGACGCGCTATCACGCGTAGAAACAATAGCTTGCCCTACAACGATAGATTTCCAAGAACTTGCACGTGCGCAGACTGGCGACGCCGAGCTTGCGCAACTGCTAAAAGACGCAAACAGTAAATTGCAATTCAAGCGGATCATGTTGCCCGGTTGCGATAAACATATTGTATGCGAAGTAGCAGGGAATACAGCTTGACCATACCTACCTGTTACCTTTAGGCAGTTAGCATACGAGACAATACACAATCTAAGCCACCCAGGAGTCCGCAGTACCAGGAAAATGGTTACTGATAGATTCTTTTGGCCAAAAATAAATTCAGACATCAATAAATGGGTGAGGTGTTGCGTAAAGTGTCAAAGGGCTAAAATACAAAGACATACGGTATCGGATATAGGTATTTTTAATCCTGCCGATCGTTTTGAGCACATACATATAGATATAGTAGGACCCTTGCCTACTACGGAAGATGGTTTTAGATACATACTAACAATTATAGATCGTTTTACTCATTGGCCAGAGGCATTCCCAATAAAGAATATTACAGCTGAAACAGTAGCAAAAACATTATACGAAGGTTGGATTACTCGATTTGGTTGCCCTGTTAAGCTCACTAGCGACCAGGGTAGACAATTCGAGAGTCATATTTTCGCGGAATTACTGACATTATTTGGAGTTAAACGTATACGCACTACACCCTACCATCCTCAAAGTAATGTTGCAGTTGAGAGATGGCATAGGTCTCTAAAGGTTGCTCTAATGACGCGTTTAGGATCAAAGTCATGGGTGGAAGAGTTGCCCACCGTATTGTTAGGGTTGAGAACGGCTGTTAGAGCAGATACAAATTTGAGTGCAGCTGAATTAACGTATGGCACGAGTATTAAACTGCCAGGGGAATTTTGTGAAAACTCTAATCAACGAACAATAGACCCAGAAAATTATGTCAGTAAATTGAGAGAAATTATAAGCAGTTTTAGATCAGTAAATAGGGATAATATTTCACATCGGAAGATATTCATACACAAAGACCTGTTATCGTGTGAGTATGTTTTTATCAGGAATGACGCCGTACGAAGGCCCCTTCAGCCACCGTACGATGGTCCTTACCGCGTCATAGAAAGACAAGGAAAAGTATTCCAGGTGCAACTTGCGGGCAGAAAAACTCAAGTGTCTATAGATAGGCTCAAACCAGCATACGTTTTAGATGATGGTTCGGGAGATAATGGTGATTCATGCAGACCACAAGTACGTAGTCCCCGCGACCAGGTACCAGATTGTGATGGCACCGTATCAAATCGCGACCCGTTTGCCCCTCGCACCACGCGTAGTGGTCGCGTCGTAAAATTACCAGTACGATTTTTAGATCAGCAATAGGTATATATTGCGAAATTTTGATGTTTAGAGTAAGTGACAAGTAATTAGGTTAAAATAGACTATAAGTAATGTTGCATCAATTGTATTTGCCACTCATTTTTTGCACGCAACCAACAGGCGATCATACCAGTATTTTATTTTGTTCAAGGCGCAGTAAATATTAAAGTAAATACCAGTTCACACAATGGGCTGGGGCCAAAGTAAAGAAGAACAAACCAGTAATGTAGTGGTTAACCAGTCTCTTGCAAACCACGAGGACAAGCTCAACCTGTTTGGAGTTGCCCTCATTGTGCTAATAATTACAATCTGTGTGACAATACTATGCGTTTTAGTGTCACAGTGCAGAAGGAGAGTTAAAAAGTGGTTGCGGAAAGAAGTAAATAACAATGTGTGTACACCTACCATAAAGGTTGATCAGCCAGCTAAAGTGGTATATTCATAAATACGTCATAATTGCGTTTTCATGGTTATTATTGTGTTAAGTTAAGATTGTATTTTTTCATGTTGTATAACGTCATCGGCGAGTGTTGTGTTTATTTAAGTGTAACCTAGCATTCGCGCCAAGGCGCCGAGTATTTTTTGCAACACTGCATTTTTGAGCACGTAGGCACACCGACTGTCCCATAACAAGTTAGAGTCGTACAGAAGTCTCAATGTTACAAACTTTCCATACTATTGTTTCTGTGTAATTTCAGGTAAATTTTGGGGGTCAGAAATATTTTTTTTTTTTAAGGGGGAAGTGATGTAGTGACACATTGTAATGCATTGTGCTTAGTTAGCAGATTGGGCCGCGCGGCTTGCAGCCAAGCGCCCCTCGACAGTCGGTCCGATAGAGCCATAAGTGACGGTATCTTTTTCTGTATTTTTCTGTGTATGTAATCCTGTGACGTGAACTATAATATAGTGCCTGTGAGCGTTAAACTTTCGTGACTCTTTTATTCACATCTACACTGAACCTTCTAAATCCTTTGGTGTACCAGAACGCCAAAAAGCAATTTTAATTTCCATACTTGTCGCTAGGTGGCGCTTCCTCGATGCCATAGAAATATGAGTTTACATTAACGCGATCGAGTAGTTAAAAAACTCGCACAAAGCACTCAGGTTTCGTTAATGAGCTCGCTTTTGTGCCCCTTATTTCTTATGCAATGTCCTGTACCATGTTTCGGGCGGAATTAAGTATAAAAAATGTTGTATGCAACTCTGCAAATGACGGAGTTAGACAAAGCTGCTCCCCTGAATTTGGGTCAACATAGGTAAAGAAGAGAGCGGGTTACCGTGGTCTTCCAGTATGGATAGGATAGGTCTGATAAATGACTGTGACATAACGCAATTAGAAAACACTGGTACAAAATAGAATTAGAATTAAGTAGAATTAGAAACAATAAAACTACTACAAAGAAGTTGTAATCGTAATTTCAAAACGACGACTGGTTCAACTGGCATTCCTCAGACTTCGTCAGACGTTATATTTATACGCGAGGCAGGAATTTCGGAGTACGTAATAAACGAACATATCATATCGCGCCCCGTTACCTGCTGCAGCCGCTGCCACGCCAGCAGCTTGACCAGCCGCTCGTCCAGCTGTAAGTGGTCTGTTACCTGCTGCAGCCGCTGCCACGCCAGCAGCTTGACCAGCCGCTCGTCCAGCTGTAAGTGGTCTGTTACCTGCTGCAGCCGCTGCCACGCCAGCAGCTTGACCAGCCGCTCGTCCAGCTGTAAGTGGTCTGTTACCTGCTGCAGCCGCTGCCACGCCAGCAGCTTGACCAGCCGCTCGTCCAGCTGTAAGTGGTCTGTTACCTGCTGCAGCCGCTGCCACGCCAGCAGCTTGACCAGCCGCTCGTCCAGCTGTAAGTGGTCTGTTACCTGCTGCAGCCGCTGCCACGCCAGCAGCTTGACCAGCCGCTCGTCCAGCTGTAAGTGGTCTGTTACCTGCTGCAGCCGCTGCCACGCCAGCAGCTTGACCAGCCGCTCGTCCAGCTGTAAGTGGTCTGTTACCTGCTGCAGCCGCTGCCACGCCAGCAGCTTGACCAGCCGCTCGTCCAGCTGTAAGTGGTCTGTTACCTGCTGCAGCCGCTGCCACGCCAGCAGCTTGACCAGCCGCTCGTCCAGCTTGTCCAGCTGTAGTTCCGCCGCCGCCAGCAGCTGCTCGGCCTCCGTTCCTTCTACGCAAAGCTGCAGCTTCTCGGATTTCGCCTCCGCCTGATGGATAAGTATATTATGGACTTAATATTTTTTCGCTATCCCTTTCTCTACTACAACTGGAACCGAAGACAGCGGATAACATTGTACATTGATATTCGACAAGCAGAATGTAAAATATGTTGAAATAAAAGAGGAGGTAACCTAACTGCTGACGTGTTCAAATACCTCAGCGCTTGAAACCAATCCACGGTGGGCACGCGTTTTAAATAAGCTCATTCTCTCTGAGAAAAGGCCCGTGCCCTGCAATGGGACGTTTTTAGTTCTTTATTATTAGTTAATATAATAAAAATGAATTGCTAAATGTGTTGGTAAGCGCAAATCTCGAGATCAGCTGAACCTATTTCGCTAATATTTTTTTTTTAAATATTCCTTGAAGTACGAGGAAGTTTCTTACGGAGAGAAAAATAAAATATTAAAGAATCAACTGTATAAAAATGAATCGCTAAATGTGTTGGTAAGCGCAAATCTCGAAAGCGGCTGAACCTATTTCGCTAATTCTTTTATTAGAATATTCCTAGAAGTACGAGGATGTTTCTTACGGAGAGAAAAAAAAAGAAATATTAAAGAATCGACTGTTAGGCGGTACAAAGTTCGCTGGGTCAGGTGGTTTATTATACTTTTTTTATTGGCGGCCCTAGTTAGTTAAAAAAAGCCTTAACAGCAGTAGTGGAGACTGACCGTGCGGCGCTGATGCGGTGGCCGGCGTTTGGCGTCGATGCGGCGCCTTTTGGGGGGGTACAGCAGCCGCTCCAGGTCGCCCGACGACTCGCTGGAGGAGCCGGAGCCGGTCCCCGCGTCGCCCGCCTCCTCCGCGATGGCCTGCAGGTCGCGGCGGGCGTCCGCATCGCTGGCTCCTGCCGGCCGCGGGAATACGGGCTAACAAACGGTAACACGAGCCGTCGCGGCTTGGTAAACAGGCTAACAAACGGAAGGACAAGCCGTCGCGGCTTGAAAGCAGGCGGCGAAACAAACCTCGCCTCGAGATAGGCTCGCCTTTGTACGTGTTATTTTTTATGTAATGTTCTGTTAAACGTTCCGTGCGCAATAATATAGATCTCGGCTGGTTTCGATTCTTTATAAGTAAAAATTTTCTTCGTTGTTGTTTCTATTTCCTTGCATGTATTTTGTTTGTTTTGTCCTTGTTTTATTTTGCTTTCGTTCCGAGTATTTTGTATGTCCTCTAGATACTCTTGAGTTTCCAGCAATTTTAATAAATGCTTTTGCCCTCGACAGCCATAAATATAGACACTGTCATTGGCTTGGTAATTTTGATTGCAAATATTTAATTTTGAGCTAGGAAGCCTGATAACCTAAACAAATTCTTATTAAATGAAATAAATTAAAATGTGTGAATATACCTTTCAGTTCAGTATTGGTGGCATGCGGGCACTTCCCGTCCGGTTCGTGGTACTGCGGGCAGTCCAGGTTCATGCAGATCAAGTGCTTCTGGTCTGTCTCTTCTTCAGACTCGTCATACTCGCCGGCCGCGCGGAGACGCTTCAGAGCTACAAATACCAGTTTTTTACTTAATTTAGTCACGCCTGCATTCCAGAGGCTGAAGGCAGAGACAAGGGTTTGCCACATAACACGACCTTGAGAAACCTCAATCGCTTCATCAACGTTCAGGCTGGGCGCATGCTGAGACGCAGGCGACGATTTTTATGACGAAGGTTTTTATTTAAGAAAGATTAATAGTTATTATTATTTATTAAATACTCCAACAGTCTTTTCACATTCCATTTACTACTTCTACTAATGTATAATTTAGTGTGAAATACCTTTGCAGGAGTACACAACTTTGTAGTTAGTCTAATCGATAAATCAAAATTTAGTGCACTCTTCTAGAGTGCACTAAATTTTGTATAAGCTAAAGCAGTAGGAATAGGAGAAGTCGTGAATGTGCTGCCTGGGAGTGAGTTCTTTTTACGGTAAGATTACTCATAATTAAACAGCGTGTTGCAGAAATGTCTGAAGAAATTTGAGTGGGTTGTTCCACTCATTCCATTTGCCAAAGCTACACCGGACTTAACTTACCCAAGCTACATTTTCCTAACTTACCCAAGCTACATTTTCCTAACTTACCCAAGCGTCATTTATGCAAACAAACCTAAGCGTCCTCTGAGCTAATAACACAAGCGTCATCTGACCTAACTTAACTAAGCGTCGTCTGATCAAACTTAACTAAGCGGTCTGACCTAACTTACCCAACCTACCGCTGATCTTACTTTTACCCAACTCAAGATACACTCGACCATACTTACCTAAGATATGCCTGAAGCAACTGACTCAAGCTACACATGCTTGACGTAGCTCTAGGAGTGTTTTAGTGGAATTGTTTTTGTTAAATAAGACCGTTAGGCTGGGCGCATGCTGAGACACAGACCACGCAGCACAGCGCAGCACAGTTCAGTACAGGGCAGGGCAGTTGAGGCAGACATAGGTCCCCACCGCATACTGCGACGGAACTATTCGCTCCATTCCTTGGCAATTCTCACCTATATTAACTCTTTTAATATGTTTTTCGAATAGTCTGGATGATTTGTATCATACAAACAAGGTTCACAGCGAACTAATTCAATTAAATGTTCTGTCATTGCAACAAAATTGTTACTAAACACGCCTCGAAGTGCACGCATCGCGCAGAGATCTGTACTGGCACTACAACGAGACGCAGAGCAGGACAGACACATGTCTGCGTCGCACGTACCTGCGCCGCAGCGTACGTAGCTCAATGAAGTTCCATGCTTTACAAAATATGCACTGCCCTGCGCTGCGCTGTACTGCGTCGCCTGCGTCTCAGCACTTGCACACCTGACCCAGTTATCCCGAGATGCCTACAAGCTGGCTTACCCAGCCGACACCTGATGTGCTCCCGGCGACTGGGCAGCAGTGGCGGCGGGTGCCGGTAGTGGTAGCGCACCATCGGCGGGACGCACACGCGCCCTTTCACCCCCACTGGCAGCTTCATCCTGGATGCACCAAGGAATGATTTTATTTGTGTATACCATAGTTTATTTTGTCAGTTAGTAAAAACTATTTAAGTACCTGTTTCAAATCTGTATGCAAACTATTACTCTATATTACATGTAAGTTTTCTATTCAGTATGGTATTTCCCATGGTTGCGCCACGCCGCAGTCTGTACCGCACGCGGAGCAACTGGCACTGACTGAAAATCAGCGCCGAGGGCTTGCCCTTCAGCATAATGCTGAGTCAGTTGCCGTTTATAGCGGCAGTGACAAGCCGTGACCTTTAGCGTTCTTTTTTTATAATGTTATGTAGTAATGTGTCTTAAGTTTGTTTTGTTATTTTGGCGTGTGTACTGTGGCTATAATAAATGTTATTTTTCATCGTCTTCTTCTTGAATGAGACGTTTCTAGGTGTTTTAAGCCTTTTTATAAATCGTAATCGTAAATAAATCCAAGTACGACATTGCGTCAATAGCGGCAAAATGTCGCGTAAAAGTTAACAAATTAATTATGTTGCTAAAGCAGTACAAACGGACGGAAAAAAGATCATAACTGATTTGTACTAATATTGTTCAGAAATGAAAAAAAAAAAATTTATGCTAAATATTGTCTATGTGAAGGATGGATGAATGGGAGTACAACAGTTAAGGTAAGATTTAAGGATAGAGAGTTAGCGAGGGAATTATGACTATTGTTTCCATAAAATTTTGGCTACTTTCTCTGCTGAAAATAAGCTGGTCACCTAAAATGCTAATAATGTTTTTACTAGTAGAATTACACATTCTTAACTTTAATATACCTACATCGTTTTTCTGAAACATTAAGTCACGAGATAGAGGCACTCCTGTACCGTGGGCCTTACCTGAACAAGGGGTAGTGGTTTCTAGCGCGCCGGATGAAATCGACCTTGATCTCCTGCTGGTCCACGGGACCCGAGAATTTGTCCCACAGCGCGACGCGTTCTGTCGCCGAGATTGAGTTCACTAGCTTCCAATCCTGGCGGGAAGAGTTAGATAAGTGAGTTCTGAATATCAACGGTCTGCTCCAAGCTAGAGGTATATTCGGTAAGGAAAAGTAAAATAGATTAGATTAGAACATAAAATACATTAAAAGGCTTATATATCTAAGTTTTGCCACATACAATTGGCGGTCTTATATGAAACATACGAGAACCCGTTTTCGCGTGCCACCAGGTGAAAAGAGGTCATGTGCAAAATTTCCCTGTTATAAGGATAAACCCATGTACCTAATCAAATTCCACTCAAATTCAATATTACATTTTATACATGTTGAAGGCAAGTCAAGACCATCTTCGAGCGTGATTAATCACAGAGAGACATTGAAAACACTATTGAAACTGAAAACCGTCTTTCATTCACAAGCTTTCTCTTAAAAAGAAAAAGAAACAAAAAGTAAAACCCCCAGAAATTGCCCATTTTGTGGCAAGATGTGGCAGAATATACTGGTTGCCATTTTAACAAGAAATAGAAGTTGTCAACAGAAAAGTCGTCACACTTACGATGTACTGTTCGACGTGGTTCGGACACATCCAGCGGCCGGTCGGTAGCGCCGTCAGCGGCGGATCCAGACAGTCCTGTAGGCCAAAACACGTTGTCTTTGAACATTGAAACACGATATTTTAATTCTATTTGAACCTTATCAATCATTTCACGAGTATACTACAGTATAAAGTTACGGATATTTTAATTTTAGTACACGTACATACAGTGTTATTTAGCTAGACTCACTAATGGTGTCCTGCCTTTTCGCAGAACATTGTTACGCTGATTATCACTTTTCTGATTATCGCCAACCAATGTTTCACCAATTTTTTACGTTGACAACAAACAATTTCCAAATTTTTGTATCGCAACGTGTTATTTGGTAGGATTATTGTTAAGCTGATTATTATAATTACACAAGATGTTCCCTCTTCATACATTGAATTTATTATAAAAAAAAGAAATGTGACTATTCCGCAAAATTATATTCTTCGAAACGTCAGTTGACAAAATGGTAATCGGCCGAAAATGTTTCTGCGAAAAGGCAGAGAACCCTCACTGATAAATGTGAAAGTTTGTGAAGCTGTACAAACATCTTCACATACTTCCACATTTATTAGTATTGTTAAATTTTTTACTTTAGTATGAAGATGTTTGTTACGCAATCACGCAGTAGCGGCTGAACGGATTTACTTGAAACTCGGTACAGATAGACAAAGACCTGAACTGAGACATAGGCTACTTGAGATCTCGGTAATGCGACCTGCACTAATCCCGCGAAGACGAAGTCACGGGCACCAGATAGTTTGTAATAATAAGTACCAGGTGGAATAGCAGCGGGCAGTAGTCGCACTGCAGCAGCGCTGCGGCGCGGCACGTGCCGCGACACGCGAAGCAGCTCTTGGCTGGCAGCGGCACGCAGCCCCAGTGGTCCACCGTAGTCACGCCGCCGCTGCCGTTCTTGCCCGGGTCTGGATACGCAATTTAAAGGTCAGTAAAGGTCAACAGGATGGTGTCAACCCTTGTATGTCCCCACTGCTGGGGCATGGGTCTCTTCCTGCATCGCAGGATGAGACCCGTGCCATACTCCACCACTGGGGCTAAGTCCGGGTTGGTGGAGGATTGTAAGACAGTGGCGGGCCTTACTGTCAGAAGTTATCAAGCCGCCCATAAGGCCTCTGACATGGCTTAGCAACTGCCATTACATGTCAACCGGCACCAACGGCTTAACGTGCCTTGCGAAGCACGGACAGCAAAGGTCAACAGGGAATCCCCCAATTCATCCGAAGATCAGCGTCATGCTTGTCCAAAATCCTGATATTCTTAAAACATATTTTTTACAATTTTTTAAATTTCATAGTCACAGACACTAGTCCTACAAGTTGACAACCTCTGTGGCGTAGCGGGAGCGCATCTGCCTACCATGCAAGAGGTCCCGGGTTCGAATCCCGGCTGGGGACAAAAACAACCCCAGGTCTTGGATGTTTACATGTTTGTGATGTCTTTGTTTCTGGTTCCCACGACACAGGGTATCCTAGTGTGGGGTTAGAAGTAATGTATGTGCCTGTATGTAAATGTTATGTTAAGTATGAAACATTTCGGTAAGGTTGTCTGGGTTTTCCCAGACATGTCATGCAATTCACAAAACAGAAAATTTGTTGTTAAACACAAACTCTAATTGGGCGTGTCCTATATTTTTCTATTCTTAATTTATATTTTATACCTTTGTCAGTCCCTGGAAAGGGGCAGGGCACCATCATCTCGCGCGGCAACTCAAACTGCTTGGGGTTCATGATCCTGGCCGCCTTTACCAGTACTTCCATTGGAGTTAATTCCTTCTCTTCCTTCTTCTGTGCTTCCTTTTCTTTAGAATCTTCTGCATCATCCTTGGCTTCCTTATCCTCTTTAGACTTCTTGGAGTTGTCAGGTTTGTTGCGCAGAGATCTAGAACAATGGCTTTGTCAGGATACAATGTTCACACAATAATGTTAGCAAGCTTTTGGGTAAAATGTGATGCATAATTTATATCAGTTCTTTTACAGAGGATGGTTATACATTTAAAGCTGTTATTCATTTAACGGCTTATGTTAAAACTGTTTATGATATTAGGTTAGTTTCAAACCTATAAGACCTATTGGTTAAACCTTATTTTTGTCTCACTTAGACAAAAATTATCTAGGATACAGGTGTGAGTTTACATCTATGTAAAACAATGACAAATGGTTGGTAATTAGTAAGACATCATTAGTGCGTTACACTACAATGAGACATGGATGCTTCACATGACATGTTTTTTACACCATTGGCGCCCAGAAGGTATGATATTGTGTATGATAGACTTAAAACAGCAATAAAATTATATCGCCACGTTCATGCAAGTTTCATTGTACTACAATGCATTAACAGAAGGGCCAAGTTGAAAGTCCAAGGGACTTCTCAACTTTTCACTCAGCACATAAAAATTGATAATTCTATCCCACCTAGTCCTACGCTCACTGTCTGACTTGCTGTCTGCGGGTGAGTGGGCCCGGCTGCTGCGGCTGCTAGGCGGTTTATCGGCCTCCGTCCCGCGGCACTCCTTGCAGAGCCACTGCCCTGCCGGGATGTCGTTCTCCTCCAGCGGGGGGTCACTGTGGAGGTTTCTTTGTTTTTAGGGGTAGCATTGGGGTTGCGAGGACTTCCATACTAGTTGAAAATTAATGAGAGCCACCACTCTCATAATGCAATTGTTGAACATTTGCCTCATATCTGAAATTCTAGATTAAATTTCAGAATGTACCAATGACTTACTTTTTTAAGTTAAATACATTGTATGCACACCAAAATTTGTTAATTTGTCTTTGAAGAAAAACTGAAGTGTTTGAGGCATTCACATCATAAGCATTTGATATCACCAATCTGCAGTGGGCACACAGAGATTAACTGCATAGATCTCTCTGGGAAGTCCCATGTTCTGCAGTGAGATACATAATGTTATATAATTGGGGTTCAGGACAATGCTTGGACACCTACAGGAAAGACACAAGGCAACTAATATTTTTAAATGTAGTCACATTTTTATATCTTACCTTGTAACTATGTTAATTTCATATGGCTGTGATTTTGACTAAGCTACCTCTCTGTGAGAAAACCTTTGCTCTGCAGTGTATGTTAAGCTGCATAGATTTACACAAATTTTAATGGTTTCAGTCTGGATGTTTATTCATGTTGATTTTTATCAGACTCTGGTCCTTATGTTGTTTCTGTCTTACTTATTGTGTTGTGTAGATAAGTAATATATTATTTCAGATCTCTAGGTTATTTTTAGTCTTTCTTTTCAGTTCAGCTGGGTAGTAGAAAAAGCGGGTGGATATTATTGGCCTAAACTGCTCACCTAGCCATTTTAAATCATCTTATAATCATGAAGGCTCTATAAGCAGTCACAACTTCACTTCATCAACTTACTAGCATCCAAGATGGAAGCTGGCGGGACACCGGTCGCAGCAAATGAGGTCTCCGCCTTCGCTGCACGCATCACAGGAGTCATGGTTATGCCCCTTTCCTGGCCTTTTGTAATAAGGATGCTGGGACTTTTTCTGCTTCTGGCCATTCGCTTCCTCGTCCGGAGGCTTTATTAGTGCCCGAATGAGCTAAAATTCATGAAAAACACTAGTTACTTAGCGAAAAGCTAATGGAATTAGATTTGGCGCCATCTTAGGTGAAGTTTACAATACGGTTAAAGGGAAAAATGGTTGCTCAGTTTAGATTGCTCGTAAGCTCTTACCGGCATAAGACCGCCCGAAGTGTCCAGATCATAGCCAACGCTGGTCATTGTTGCAGCCAAATTTAACGCCGGTTGTTGATTTTATTCCGTAAATAACGAGATTTGAAGAGTTTTATGTAGGGTCCAAATGCACCACTTTAATATCGCTCTCTGAACACTTTAGACTACTTTAGGGATTCATTTTTGGTTCCTATGGTATATTCAGAACTTGCACTGTAAATGTAAATAACAACGGACACTGTAAAATTGTGAATAGAACGGAAAATAAATATTTTTGCTGATTTTCAACAAATAATATAAAATAAGGAAAATGGCTGCCAAGCGCACATTTGACACTCAATAGTGATGTATTTTATTTAGTTATTGTTCTGCGGTTTTGTTAAGAACCTATCGATTATGTTTTAGTACCGCACCGGAAATGAGAATGAACTTTTACAGAGTTACATCCGTTGGCAACACTGAATGAATGATCACAGAAAAAAACTGTCAAACAATTGTCACTATTTGTCACTGTCAATCAGGGATGTTATACGTGTCATAATTATGGTACATGTACCATAATTCAGTTGTCTGTACCATGTACCATGATACATCCGTTATGGTATGCGAAAGTACCATAATTTTGCCATTTTTTTGATCACAATCACTTTTGCATCACACATTTTCATCTTTCGCTTTTGCTGTAGACGAGTTTTTTTTATACACCGATATCTAGCAACACTAAAAATCATTCATTCATTTCGTGCAGTAAGTTGATAAGAACGTTCATATCTGTGATAGTTTTTGTAGTCTGTGAATTGTAAGTGAACTTCACACGTGAATTTTCAAAAAGTTGAACTTAGAAGTAGCGAATAGCACAGACTAAAAAGAAAAAATCGAGTAGAGTGTTTTTTTGAACAATTTATGAAAATTCGAAGAAATTTTAATACTTAAATTAATAGGACCTGCCTAATTTATTAAATCTGTAAGAGTTTTCCTACCCGTACCTTATTTTTTTCAAAAATACCATAATTTTGAGCGTCTGGTGCCATAATTCAAAAGTTGCCATCTAACATCCCTGCTGTCAATCAAAGTGTCAAGTTCGCAAACGAACGAAGCAAGCGCAATATTGCGTTTCTTATTTATTTCTACAAATTAAACTACAACAACCACCAAATGTGGACTACGACGCTCAGCAACTATGCTGGGTGATATCCAGCTGACCAAACGTCTCATTGTTATCGCTTTAGTTCTCCTCATAGTTTTAATTTTGAAGGAATACGTTTTTGTTTATCCGCTATGAGCCAGCAACGAGTAGCTTATTTCTACAACCCAGACGTGGGGAACTTCCACTATGGGCCTGGGCACCCCATGAAGCCGCACCGGCTCTCTGTTACGCACAGCCTGGTACTGAACTACGGGCTTCACAAGAAGATGCAGATTTATAAGCCCTACAGGGCGAGTGCACATGATATGTGCCGATTTCACAGCGAAGACTACATAGAGTTCCTACAGAATGTTACTCCTCAGAACATACAAAGTAAGTTGACCTTTCTACGTAGTTTAATTTTGTATGTAAAGTTTGTGCGGGTGAAAAACATTTGAATGGCTATTTGCTGACTCCTAGGTGCCGTATAGACTAACATAAATTTTGGTAAAACTATAGGGATTGTCGGAAAAACCCAGGGTCAGTCTCATGGTATATGACACTCAATTTCTTGAACATTTACAACTGGTCTTTTTCAATTTACAAGAGGCCTTTGCTCAGAAATGGGCAGCCAATTAATAAATTATGTACTATTAATTATTTTTGTAATTAAGAAATGACACTTTAAAATAACATTTCATAATTCAAATAATATAATTTAATGCATGCTATTATATTTGTTATTTAAGATATTGGCAAATAAAGGCTATTTTCATTTCATTACTATACAAAGGAGATTGACCATTTTTGTATGAACGTTGGACCAAGTGCTGCCCAACATTGAAACATGGTACATAATGTTTCTTAGACTAATACCAGACTGTAACCCGAAGCGCTTTAGAATCTATCCGAGGAGTACTGATAAAAATATATTTTTCATAGGATTTACATTGACGAAAAATCATAACCAACAGCTGTTTTTTTTAAATAAAACACGGTATATTTAAAAACCTATTTAGAGGCTAAAAATTTCACCCATGCCGGGATTCGAACCCGCAACCTCTGGCTATCCGTACCAGATATGCTGGTACGGATAGCCAGAGGTTGCGGGTAAAATAAAAAACTACTCCCACGCCTGGGCAGCATTTGGTCCAAAATGGTCAATCTCCTTTACTTTTATGTGACTTAGAAAAAAAAATTACATAATACATGCCGAGATTCAAACCTGCATCCTCGCATGTGGTTTGTCCTTAATCTTCCCCAGGTTACTCCAAGGACTTGCTCCATTACAATGTGGGAGATGACTGCCCGGTCTTCGAGGGACTGTTCGACTTTTGCTCCATGTACACGGGAGCCTCTCTCGAGGGAGCCATGAAGCTCAACAATAATGCTTGCGACATTGCTATCAACTGGTCTGGAGGGTTGCATCATGCAAAGAAGTTTGAACCTTCTGGTGAGATTCTAAATGCAATTTTTTCATTTTGTAGAAAACTAAAAATATTGTCATTGTGACTCACTAATTCAGGACCACCCTGATAAGTAAATTTTTGCTGGTTCTAATTAGTACTTGTGGATAAGTGGGTCAAGTGGTTTTTGAATGGAAACAGATAGCAATCAGAAGTAACAGACATTTGATAGAAATGTTACTTTAATGAATCTTCAGTAATAAAACTGAGAAAATGTCTGTGCCATGCAGTCGGATGTATACAGACTTTATAGAAATAATAATTATAAAACTTATACTTAATTATGTTATTTTATTACAAAGTTTCGAGAACAGAGATAACCTATTTGGAGTACAAACAATTTCTTCCCAGGTTTTTGCTATGTCAACGACATAGTCATCGCAATTCTGGAACTCCTCAAATACAACCCGCGGGTGCTGTACATTGACATCGATGTTCATCATGGCGACGGGGTCCAGGAGGCCTTCTATCTCACTGATAGGGTCATGACTGTAAGGTAAGAAGACGAAATTTAGCTTCCAAAATCTCATCCGAAATATATTTGGAATTGAGAAAGGAGACTGTCGATAATCGAATGAGCCATTTCTCAAACAAAACATTGTTATTCGATAGTTTGTAGCCTATAAAAAATTTACAAAAAATATGTCATAATACTTATACCAAAGAAACTATTTGAATTTGAATGTATACCAGAGTACTTATAAAACATGTTAAGGATACAATTCATAAAGATGTGTATTCTTCCATTAAATTGTCTGACACACACTTTGATTTATTTTACATTTGCTCTTATAGTAGCACTATAATCACACCAAGGTTAACCTAGCCACTTAACCCTTCTAGCGCCCCGCGCGCTCGGACAAAAGAAAGTTCAGAGGTACCGCATAGTGCAGGGTCATTTCACACCGCCATTTTTTTGCATCTTTTTTGTGAACACAGTTCCGCATTTCTCAAATTAGAGAAAGTACTACGTAATTATTCAATAAGTGTTATATATCACTACAATCTGCATAAAATGCCCTATCCGGTTATTATACTTGTAATGCTAATAAAATTATCAATAAACTTACATGATATTCAAATGACGAGATGAATTTCACTATCCACGCCATTTTGACACTACTTTGAACTTTGTCTCACTATTTTCACTAATTACTCATTCACTAGCACTGAACTAACACTTATAATATGATCTGCATATTATCTATTACTGTTTACACAATTTTCATACTGTAATTCACCAAAATAAAGCTATAAATGAATAATTACCAGGAAGAGGTAAAATGACACTGACCGCCCATACAAGCGGCACAATCCGGGCTAAAAGTTCGAGGCTTTTTTCACTTTCTTTTCCATCAAATACAAAGAAACTATTATTTGAAACATAATCTACACACTTTTCCCAGTAATTTGATATATAACACATGAACAAATACGCAGCGTTGCCTTCTCTAAATAACTTATAAAACTTTAGCGAGCGGAGCAACTCACGACGAAAACGCAAAATGGCGTCTGACCTAGCAAGCTCATGTGGTTTCGATGATAATTCAATTTTTTTCCACGTCACGTCATTTGATTGGTTAGCAAAAGTAATCCTTACTAACCATTGGCCAATAAAACAACAGATATTGTCCATAGAGAATGCACAGAGCATAGATAAAAAGAGTCCAATCTGAGCGTTGCATAGTGTACATACGTCTGTACACTAAGCGCTTGGGGGATTGCGCGCGGCCGGGCTGATTAGTGTACAGACGTATGTACACTAAACGCGCAAACTTTACCCTTCCCGCACCTGCAGCTTCCACAAGTACGGCAACTACTTCTTCCCGGGCACCGGCGACATGTACGAGATCGGCTCGGAGAGTGGCCGGTACTACTCGGTCAACGTGCCGCTGAAAGAGGGCATCGATGATCAGAGCTATGTCCAGGTGAGCTGTTAAAGGTGCTGTTGCATCCGGCATACCGTCTCGCAAAACATTTTGATAAATTTACGATTGTTTGAAATATAGACATGTATGTTTTCTTATAAGTACGTCGTTTTTGATATCGTAATGTTGCTTCTAGAATTATTGATTTCAGTATTTAGATCAAAAATATGACTAAATAATTTTATAGTCCAGCAAAGGCTCAATGTGGGCAGGTGGGTTTGAGACAGATGGCCACTAAATACACGTAGTTGCTTACCTGTTTCGCGAGAACTAATATTTAAGTATTACACAAATAAAGTTCTCTATTATTTATCTACATCCCCTCTTTAGTCCAAGTATGTTTTGTATTATGTGCCACAGGTATTCCGACCTTCCTCCCTGACCACAGGTGTTCAAGCCGGTGATCCAGAACGTGATGGAGTTCTACCGGCCGACGGCGATCGTGCTGCAGTGCGGCGCGGACTCGCTGGCGGGCGACCGGCTCGGCTGCTTCTCGCTGAGCACGCGCGGCCACGGCGAGTGCGTCAAATTCGTCAAGAGCCTCAACGTGCCCACGCTGGTCGTAGGCGGCGGCGGGTGAGTCTTGCCAGGGGTCTCTTACAGTTGTATAACTGCAATTCGTGGTGTACTATTACAATTTCATGAAGATAGATAGACAAGACAAGTCATTTGTTTACACTTGCATAGACACACTTACTTAAATGTACAAATGAGTATGGTGGATATGCGAGACACAACAAACAAACAAATATAATAAATCATGTTTTTGCGTAGCCGATTTTTAATCTGGCTCGATCGACTTAGCGATGTACATCGAATAATTGTTGTAATAAACCATGAATTGGAGTTTTGGAAAAAGGACTCAGGGTGGTATAGAAAATGGTGCATTTGACCCCGGAGGGTCAAAAAATCGTGTACAGTGACATCAGATGGTGTATGGTTTGGAATGGATGGTTTATTGTGAAACAGGATGGTCTATAAATGGTATTTTGTGGTCAAATGTGATGGATTGTGACGTCGGATGGTCAATAGAAAAAAAAAAACATTTTACTTGTCACAAAGCGGAACACATAAAAATAACTTCTAATTAAGTGATCTTAACCACCAACCCGGACTTGGCCCCCGTGGTGGAGTATGGCCGAACCTTCCTGCCATGGAGGAAGAGACCCGTGCCCCAGCAGTATACAAGGGTTGATACCATACCAAAAAAGTTATCTTTATGTGTCGTGCTATGTGAAAATGAGTGAGAATGAGAACAATGGTAAACCGGATGATCAATTTATGATATATAATTATGATAATACTTATGATATATATATATATATACATGTATATATATAATTTATGTTACACCGGATGGTCTTCAAAATTTCCCGCCACGCAGATGGCATGCCTGGCGCCGGCCGGTCCGACTGTTGTTCGTAGGACGTAATATTTATGATATGTCATGTGAAACAGTTTGCTTGCGCGATGCAGGAATGACTGAGTAAGTAGTGCTTAGACTGATTTTGTGTAGGGGTGCTGCGAGAGTGATGGAAAGTTGACATTTTTCTGTCGAGGGTCACCACTATAGGGAAGAGCTATTACTATAGGTGATCGTGGAACATTTTTCTTGTGCGATGCCTGAGTGACGAGTGTGTAGTGCGCGCGTAGAGTTGACATGTGCTCGGTATATTGTAACACCGGATGGTCAAATATGATTGATTGTGACATTGGATGGTCAAATATGATTGACTGTGACACCGGATGTTCAAATATGATTGATTGTTACACCGGATGGTCAAATATAATATGATTGTGACATTGGATGGTCAAATATGATAGATTGTTACACCGGATGGCCAATATGATTGATTGTGACACCGGATGGTAAAATATGATTGATTGTGACATTGAATGGTCAAAAGAAAATGTCCTTGAAGATGTATGTAATAATTATTAGTGGAAACTTCACTGGTTTATGCAATTCAAATTGTTTATATCTAATAATTGTTATTGAACCGTTTGTTTCCTAAAATAATAAAAAAAAAAATGGTGATGGTCCGTCGACGCCCGAGCATTTTTTTCTCTAGTTGTTCATATTCACCAGCTACACGCTCCGCAATGTTGCTCGCTGCTGGACGTACGAGACGTCTCTTCTGGTGGACGAGAATATCTCCAACGAGCTCCCTCTCACCGAGTATCTGGAGTTCTTCGCGCCTGACTTCACGTTGCACCCCGAGATTAGCAGGTGAGGTGTTATAGCGTCTGACAGCGGAGATAAAGCGGGGTATTTTTCATTTAGCCTATAAACGTCCCACTGCAGGGCACAGGCCTTCTCTCAGAGAGAAAGTATGGGATTGATTAGCACGTGTGCCCAATGCGGATTGGCAATTTTAAACGCTGAGGTATTTGAACACCTCAGATACTCTGGTTTCCTCACGATGTTTTCCTTCACAGTTAGCGAGGTTTTTTACTACGAAAATAATTATGTGTATTTCTATTATATTTAAATGCAAAAGTTTCACTTCATTATGGGGTTTTTGCCGCGCTATTTTTTTCACAATGTTTTATAGGTATCTGAACCTTTTTTATATACTTACTCTACAGGGTTACCTTTAGAGCGCGCGTAAAAAGTCCACATTGGTCTGTTGGTCATTTATGACAACTTTCGTTCAACCACTTTCGATTTTCTTGTTCAATTTTCGATATATCTTGTTTTACGGTTTTTCTACTTTATAGTAAAACGTATGTTCTTTTTTGTAATCGCAATCAATAGGCGCGGAGTCTATGTTTCCTATGTTAAGAGAGCGGCTTACAAAGCGGCTCCCATACAAACATACTTTGGTTTTGCTTGACAAGCGACATGCTGGATCTCAGTATCTGTGCACAATAGCACACCGAATATCTACGCATTTTAACATCCTATAGCGGTGGTGGCCTACTGGGTAGAACAATGGACTCGCAAGCCAGAGACCCAGGTTCGATCCCCAGTGCGAGCATTTGCTTTGTAATTTTCAAAGTATTTCTTGACGATTAGCGATACTCAATAGTTATATGTATATTAAATGTGTCTAATCGCGATTATTAATTATTGACTGTACCCGCCACTTCAGTCTACCCTCGACCACGGTAACTATAATCTAATTTACCTAATAAATAATCGCGATTTGACCCGTTTAATATAACTATTTTCAGAGTTTAGTAACCCTACAAATTGGTAGTAGCTAACTATCAAGCCACGCTAACTATGAAGGAAAACATTGTAAGGAAATACTATTTTTATTTTTAATGCACTAACCCGTGCTAAGGACAAATTTAAAAACCTATTTAGAGGCTAAAAATTTCACCCATGCCGGGATTCGAACCCGCAACCTCTGGCTATCCGTGCCAGCGCTCTACCAATTGAGCCAATGGGCGACTCACCCATTCACCCATACTCTGCCTGTACGTAATACAGAGCATAGTGTAAAGAGGTTCGAAATTTCACTGATGCCGGTGAGTCGCCCATTGGCTCAATTGGTAGAGCGCTGGCACGGATAGCCAGAATTCGAATCCCGGCATGGGTGAAATTTTTAGCCTCTAAATAGGTTTTTAAATTGTAAGGAAACTCACAGCTTGGTGGGCCAGAGTGGGCACCAGACCATTCTAGGTGGTCACCCCAAGACCTTAAATAGTATCATCGTCACACTCACATTTCTTTGTTCTATAAGTAGTGTATTGTTAACATAACATAACCTCAGGTAGGCAGAGACCAGGGACTGCCACTTGCCACGATCCTGACAGATCACCCTCGCTTCATTAACGTTTATAAGTCATTGCATGCACGCTCGCCGGTTCCGGGTACTTTTTTATCTTCCCCTTTGCTAATACATACAATACTCCCCTATTTGGTCGTATGTCCGCCTGGGACGTCCCTTACCGGCCCTGTTATTGTTCTGTAAGCATATTTGTTTGTGGCCATAAGTCATTCATTCATGTCTGAGCTAAAAGTCTGACAATGATGCAGACCCGACAGCACTACGAACGCCAACTCCAAGCAGTACCTGGAGGCAATCACCAAACACGTGTACGACAACCTCAAGATGTGCCAGCACTCGCCTGCCGTGCAGATGACTCATATACCGGGTGAGTACCTACTGCGTTGCGATCACGTAAATCCTCCACTGTATGGAGTAGTCTGATTTAGCTTGCTCCGAACTGTCAAATACAGACATATTTTGACAGTTTGGGAGTAGGGCTAATTGCTTAGCCCGATACTGTGGAAAGGTACATGACACAAGGGTGGGCGGCGATTCATAAAACAATTCATAGTTATTTCTCTCAACACTGCACAGCCGATTAGTACAGTGGGCAATGTCCTAAGAAAGACGCTTCGTAAACTTAATTAAGATAAGATAAAGTTTATTCGTCCAAAGAACGTATAAATCACTTACATTGTATGGTACATCGATTTATTTATATGTGAAGTAATAGTTGCTTGGTGTTCATAGTAGGCTACAAACTTGTGTTATGAAATACCACATGCATTAATTCACCTAGGTGCATTGGATACAATTTGTACACCTTAATCACCTGGCTAAGTTCTGTTATTATTATATTTTTAGGGTTCCGTACCTCAAAAGGAAAAAACGGAACCCTTATAGGATCACTTTGTTGTCCGTCTGTCCGTCCGTCCGTCTGTCAAGACCCTTTTTCTCAGGAACGCGTGGAGGTATGAAGCTGAAATTTATATCAATTACTCAGGTCTACTGTCCCTTGAAGCTGTGAAAAAATCAAACTTCTAAGCCAACGCAATCAAAAGATACAGCCGTTTATGCCGCAAATTTTCGACACTTGCAAGGGAATCAAAACCTACAGGGTGCTTCCCGTGAACTCAGAATCTTGAAATTTGGTACGAAGCAACGTCTTATAGCATAGATAAAGGAAAAATTACGAAAACCATAAATTTTTAGTTACATCACATAATATATTTTTTTTTAATAATTTTAAACTTACTACCCATTTCCTCATAAACGCGTAGAGGTATTAAATTGAAATTCATACCAAATACTCAGGTCTATAATACAGGTTTGTACGGAACCCTCGGTGCGCGAGTCTGACTCGCACTTGGCCGGTTTTTTTACGGCATAATAGGTATAGTGCGTTAGCTTTTAGAATATACCTCGGGCTCTAGAGTAGTTAGGCTTCGATTTTCGCCGGTTTTCGTACTGACGATCGATTAAGTGTCTTATAAGTTCGATATTTACACGAATATATCCGATAGTAGCCGAGGTATATTCTAAAAGCTAACAGACTATAATTGTGAGAGCCTGGGCTGAATATTTAAACTGATTTATTAATTATTCATTTCTGAAGCGTCAAAAAAGAGAACCAGTCTACGGAACCGGAAGTACCTACGTCATCAACTGATATCCCACGAAATTCCCAGTGCAGAACCCGGCCCGGAAACTGTGGGCCGGTTTCTGCACTGGGAATTTAACTAAGTGTCGTTCCATCACACACGTTTTTGAGAAACTTTCAATTTAGAAACTGGACCTGTTTCTAGTGCTACAATGACAAAGCACAAGAACTCTTGAAATAAACAACTAAATAGACTCTCAACTTGTGCAAACGTAAAATATATATTTAGTTTTTTTACAGATTTGGCATGTCAATATCTTGGCGATTTTTATTCAAAAATATTAAACCTACTTTCATTAATGTGTGAAACGAACGTTTGAAGGTTGAAGTAGACACCAACTTTGTCACAAGAATGTTTAAATGAATATTATTAATTATATTTACTGTTGTAGCATTATAATTTACCCACCGAAAAATGGATTTCTCATAGATAAGGAATTACGGGACTTCGAGAAATACTCGTAGTTAGCCCTCGTGAACCCGTTAACGGGACCACGGGCAAACACGCTATTTTTACGCCTTTACTTCAAGAACCTCTGTAGGTATTGCTTTTAGCAATAAGGCCGCCAATTGTACTATGTATATTTGCAATTGTTTTGTATTGGTTGTTTTTCCAGTGTACAATAAAGAATATTCTTATCTTATCGTTCCAATCATTCTGTACAGTGAACATAGTCTAGCAGATACTCAATTATCCATTTAGCGGTAATCTTAATTCTGGACGTTTTGGCAACGCAGTTACCGTGGTCACGTGCAGACCGAAGTGGCGAGAACCCCCACTGCAATATTTGACTGCACTCGCCACTTCAGTAATAGCGCTTCGGGCGCTACGTTACGCCACTAATGGGAAAAAATCAAAACTATAATACTTTTTTTTCAAAAAGTGAATATTATAAATCTTAATCGCTATTTTACGGTCAATAACTTAGGACTTTTGATTTGCGCTAAAAACGGCCGTTCTTGGCAAAACTGCTTTAAAGTCCTAAATTGTAAGGACCTACGTTCTAAAAATTATTGCTATTTATTAAAATTTATCGTGTTCACTGTTTTCAACGACGCGTTGTAAGAGATATCTGTTTTTTTCTATGGTGTCGCTAGTTGGTACCGCGTAGCACCTTAAGTTCCCGTGGTCACGTAGACTCCCGTGACCACGGAAGCGCTGCCGCAACACCAGGGATTAAGTTTACCTCATAAGCAATCGGGACTCATAGGGTCGGTAGGTGCCAGGGGGTGGGCAGCAGCGCCCCCTGCAGTATACAATTCCACCAATCGGCGATCCCCAACCCGCATGTGGGGATTATGGGCGTTACCCCTCAATGGTGGCACAACCTTGTGCTATTGCACTCATTAGGGGAGGGCTATGTCCAGCAGTGGACTAATATAGCCTGAAGAAGGAGAAGGGTCGGTTTCTGAATTGAGTAACGTTCCGTCACGAGCTTTTGTGGGACATTCGATAGGACAACATTACATTTAAGTATAGGTATACTTATCGAATAGGGCCGGCTTCTGAATTGTGAATTTCACTAAGTAAATACAATCTGTTAGCTTTTAGAACATACCTCGGGTATTATCGGATAGAATCGGTTATATTACAATAAGGTAAGGTTTATTTTGCATTGTTATTTATTTTTTACTTTACATAACTTTTCAAAATAGTTATATTCTTTTTAATGCTCTAACCCGTGCTAAGGAAAATTTTAAAAACCTATTTCAATAATGCCAAATTTCACTGATGCCGGTGAGTCGCCCATTAGCTGTTGGAAAGAGCGCTGGCACGAATAGCCAGAGGTCGCGGGTTCGAATCCCGGCATGGGTGGAATTTTCAGCCTCTAAATAGGTCTTTAAAATTTTCAAAATAGTTAGAAAAATTTTATACAGAGCAGGAAGTACACTCGTGCTTTCAGCGAAAACCGAAGTCTACCTACTCTAGAGCCCGAGGTATAATCTAAAAGCTAACAGACTATACTTAAGTAACGTTCTGTAATGCTCTGAGAAATTCGATGAGACAGCACTGCATTAACAGTTAACTATTTAATTAGAAAAAATCTCCATTCAGAAACTGACCCGTATAAAAATGACCACATCTGCCACCCGCAGGCGACTTCTTCCCCGACGAGTACCGCATCAAGGAAGAGCCGGACCCCGAGGTCCGTCAGAGCCAAGAAGAGGTCGACAAGGCCGTGGAGCCCAAGAACGAGTTCTTTGACGACGAACGCGACCAGGAGAGGGACGAGAAGCCCGAGACGAAGGACCCATAGCATACGGCCGAGGGTCCGACCGACCCCCTGGCCTTATGATGCATGGAGCCCACCGTTGTGGTGCGCCGGTGCGATGAGGTCATCGATGTGGACGCCTACGTCGCCGACAAGTAGCCGGGGTTGCGTTCGAGTCTGGAGAAGTTGGGCTTAGGGATGAGGAGTAACCACCATTACGTCTAGAATGCTATTTCAATATGGGCTACAATGATTGCGCTTTATTACGGTTCTTTGACGGTTTTATTTATAAGACTGAGTTTACACGTTCAGTCTGGCGTCAGTCAATTCATTGGACCATTCATCAGTGGACTGATAGACCAGACTGACGGGTATTCGAATATTTTGATGCTTCATCAGTCTGGCATCAATCAGAGCTTGATCAAGGTCACGGACTGAACTGACGCCAGACTGAACGTGTAAACTCCGTATAACACGATTCGTCTGAAGCACTCTTTAGACGAGTTTTATTTAATCTGTGGTTGCGTTTTCTCCTTGTAAAATATCCGACGAAACACAGACCACTTTAGACAGCGTTTTTGGAGTGTTTTAGGGGATTATGTTATTATAAAACAAGATCGTCAAAAGTTTGCTGCAGCATTTATGTTCAAATCTCTTAAAGCGCTTGATTCATTTTACATATATTGTTATATATCTTGCAGTAAGATCCAGGGACATACGGTGCTTTGTCTCACTCTTTTTAACTACAAAGAGCGAGATGACGCGACTCCTGTCTCTGTATCGTAGAACTACTAAGATATTTGTGCTTGATAGGAATAGGCAAAGTAGTGTGTGATTTGGGACGAAGTGTAAAGTGAAGTGAAGACATTTTCATAGTTGAAACGGAAAACAATTGTTAATTTATTAACGACTAATGTATTAGAATTAAGGTTATTTTATTTATACATAATAATTCAAAAGTAATAACTGAATTGGTTTTTTAAGTCCGTTTTTTCGCATTTTGTGACAATCTTGATGATGTTGCGTATGTTATAATAAGTAATGTACATATTAAATAATTAGGCTAAAACAAATGAATTATAGGTTTATTTTTTTTATACATCTACCTATTTCAGTCTTTTATTTATGATCTGGGAATCAGAAAATCAGAAGACGAAATGGGGGAAAAATATGAGTATATTCTCAACCAAATAATATAACAATGTCGGATGTACTTAAATATGCATGTAATATAAATTATATTGTAATTAATTGCATTGAATCTAATAGCTACCTAACTTCAAATCAAGGTTGTTTTCATGGATGTACTGCTGCAAGTCGGCCATGTCTTTACTGCAGTCCACGGTCACCGTCTGTAGGCTGGGACACCGCTGGATCAATTGCTGGATTACACTCTTGGACACCTTAAGTGTACAATCCAGCCACAAGTAGTTGACATTCTGTAAATATCCAAGTCGTAAAATCTGCAGTAACGTTTCGTCTATGTTAATTTTTGTCTGATATTTGAGCACTAGCTTTTGCAAGCTCTGCGTACACTCCAGGAAAAACGTAAGTATATCGTTTATGTTGAAGTTTTCATTGCCTATTGTCAGTGTCCGTAATTCACCGAATATCTTTGTTGTCCTTCTGAAATACCGCGGTATGACAAGTCGTTTCGTCTGTGTCATGAGACAGAGGGAGGTGAGGTTTGGGCAATACGTACCAATGGCTAGTACTGCTTCAAGATTTAAAGAGTTCTCAATTTCCCACAGCGAGAAATGTGTTAGATAACAACCTTTGACGACTAGGAGGTCGTGCATTGACTGAGTGAAGGAGAAGAACGACAAGTCTAACCTTTGTAACCTCAAGTCACTGGTTGCGATCTGCTCCAGAATAGCATCTCTGTTGTGTTCCGACAGGTGTGTTACAGAGAATTCCTTTAGAAAAGGACAAATTTTCGCCAATTTTCGAATGCCATCTGCTGAGGCAAAATGGCAGTTGATTTTACGAAGACTCAAAGGGCCTATGTCCAATCCCGTTCCGATTAACGTTGAACCCATATCACAAGACTCTATCCGTAGCTCTTCTAAGTAGGGAAGCTCACTGACCAACATTATAATACCACCTTGGGAGACGCATCTACCGACCCTGTTCGCCCGTTCATTCCTCGGTTGGTCCATTGTAAGTATTCGCAAATTTTTCAGACCAGCAATGGAGCACAAACCAACATCGGACACATTCCTAAAGAGAACGGAAGCATTGAACGGTGACTTGCAAATATCAACACGTGATACAATGTTTATTTCCTCTAGCAGTGGGCAACTGAGGCCGATGACTTGCAGGATTTCATCGGTGCAGATGAATTTGAGGTCAAGGACAACCAGTTTGTTGAGCGTAGGGAGGGTCTCAGACCAGAAGTGGGTGGGGATAGCGTTGTCGAGGTCGCTCTTGCGGAAGACGGTCATGTTTGGATGCAGAAGTGCTTGCAGCTGCGTGCGTGGGTTACCGCGGTAGCGGACACAAGTGCGCTCCAAGCATAGCACATCGAACAACCTGGAAAGTAAGAGAATAGAAATGTATACTTGTGATGCAGCAAAGAATTACTTTTATAAAAACATGAATTCTATTAAGTACACTATTTTTATTTTTAATGCACTAACCCGTGCTAAGGAACAAATTTAAAAACCTATTTAGAGGCTAAAAATTTCACCCATGCCGGGATTCGAACCCGCAACCTCTGGCTATCCGTACCAGCGCTCTACCAATTGAGCCAATGGGCGACTCACGACATCAGTGAAATTTCGAACCTCTTTACAATATTCTCTGTATTACGTACAGGCAGCGACATCTGACTTAAGCAAATTGCATTACTTACAGCCCCGACTACCTACTTTGCAGTTAGGTTTAACATCGGAACGATATCACTGTACCCACATGATTACACTATTTTTATTTTTAATGCACTAACCCGTGCTAAGGAACAAATTTAAAAACCTATTTAGAGGCTAAAAATTTCACCCATGCCGGGATTCGAACCCGCAACCTCTGGCTATCCGTACCAGCGCTCTACCAATTGAGCCAATGGGCGACTCACGACATCAGTGAAATTTCGAACCTCTTTACAATATTCTCTGTATTACGTACAGGCAGCGACATCTGACTTAAGCAAATTGCATTACTTACAGCCCCGACTACCTACTTTGCAGTTAGGTTTAACATCGGAACGATATCACTGTACCCACATGATTACACTATTTTTATTTTTAATGCACTAACCCGTGCTAAGGAACAAATTTAAAAACCTATTTAGAGGCTAAAAATTTCACCCATGCCGGGATTCGAACCCGCAACCTCTGGCTATCCGTACCAGCGCTCTACCAATTGAGCCAATGGGCGACTCACGACATCAGTGAAATTTCGAACCTCTTTACAATATTCTCTGTATTACGTACAGGCAGCGACATCTGACTTAAGCAAATTGCATTACTTACAGCCCCGACTACCTACTTTGCAGTTAGGTTTAACATCGGAACGATATCACTGTACCCACATGATTACACTATTTTTATTTTTAATGCACTAACCCGTGCTAAGGAACAAATTTAAAAACCTATTTAGAGGCTAAAAATTTCACCCATGCCGGGATTCGAACCCGCAACCTCTGCAATAGTAATGCAATTTGCTTAAGTCAGATGTCGCTGCCTGTACGTAATACAGAGAATATTGTAAAGAGGTTCGAAATTTCACTGATGTCGTGAGTCGCCCATTGGCTCAATTGGTAGAGCGCTGGTACGGATAGCCAGAGGTTGCGGGTTCGAATCCCGGCATGGGTGAAATTTTTAGCCTCTAAATAGGTTTTTAAATTTGTTCCTTAGCACGGGTTAGTGCATTAAAAATAAAAATAGTGTAATCATGTGGGTACAGTGATATCGTTCCGATGTTAAACCTAACTGCAAAGTAGGTAGTCGGGGCTGTAAGTAATGCAATTTGCTTAAGTCAGATGTCGCTGCCTGTACGTAATACAGAGAATATTGTAAAGAGGTTCGAAATTTCACTGATGTCGTGAGTCGCCCATTGGCTCAATTGGTAGAGCGCTGGTACGGATAGCCAGAGGTTGCGGGTTCGAATCCCGGCATGGGTGAAATTTTTAGCCTCTAAATAGGTTTTTAAACATGAATTCTCTAAAACACCACTCAATTGCAGTTTAGTCTATGACAGTCTTTGCCGTTGTTAGGGCGTTCAGACGTCAAGTTCTCCTGTGTATGTAATTAATTAGTCCGACCGCTTTTCGGCCCCCCTCTATCTTCGAAGCCAGCTTAATTAATTAGTCCGAGCACTTTTCGGCCCCCCTATATCTTCGAAGCCAGCTATGTCTCAGGTCGAAAGCAAAGTACTCAGGATGTACAGATCCGAAAATTGCAATTTCGGTGCTCACTGATGGATCATCTAATTGAGCTAGATATATGAACTTTGGAATACAAAGTTTTTAATGAATAAGCATTAAAATACGCGTATTGTCTCACACAAGTATTGGTGTCAGTGGTGGGGTGTTCGTGTCTTGCTTCTGCTTGAAAAAGTGGGGGGGAGGGCGGTGCGTTAACTAACTGCATGGTGCTTGTGGGATTTTTGGCAGAAATTAGCAAAGTAATTTTCACATTTTAATGCTATTATGGATTTACAGAATAATGAGTAAGCAACGGGAAAAATCCAAAATCACTAATAATATAAAGGGTGACCATGTTATTAAGGGTCATAATTTGAGGGCTTAACCCCTCATATATGTATAATGAAAGAGTCTGTACCACGGACAAAGAGCGAGTTAAAACATATCTTGATTTTGGCTAACAAAAAAAAATCATTTTCATAGCAACAACAACAAACCTTCATTAATTACCTTAGCACATCATGCATGTGAAAATAATAATAGAAAATTGTTTAAAATATAGAAAGTAGGCAGTGGTACATTACTATCACATAAAGACACAAAACCAATGAAAAATTTATAATAGCTATGCCTGTCAAAGAGTTGGGTAACTAGTTACGGTGAAAAAGCTTTGTTAGGGGAGAGGATGTGTTCAATTATTAAAGTGATGTATCCTGCATTTTCATAAAGTTAGTCTGCTACAGTAAAAAAGACACTTTGTACTCTTAGTGTGACAGTTTAATATAATTCCCATTACTTCATTAGAATGTTGAAATTAGGAAAAAATATTGGGTTATACAGGATCGTAATTTGAGACAGCGTTTTAAAGAGCAACCGCATAATCTCTTGTATCTTCTGTAGACAGAGAAATGCATTAGGAGGCATCATATTATAATCATTTGCTTGTTTAGGCTACTCTGCACTTCATCTTGATTAACATTCTTGACAAGTCATGAAATCGTACCACAAATATGAAAAAAAAAAAAAACTGGCCAACTTCTTGTGCCAAAAATATTATGCGGAACTTGCCAAGTTGTGCCAAACTATGTGATTTTTATTTTAGGATTTTTTACTCTTGGCCAGTTTGCATTTTAAAATTATTCAGCATCCTCTAAAAGCTTTATTTTTTGAGACTAGTTAGCCAGACCTTTTGTGGGTTTTATAGATTGGTATATCGTCGTTGCGCCTGGAAAAACCGATAAACGTTTTTTTTCTTAACTTGACTTTTTTAACGTTTTAGGCCTAATTTGCCACGCTCGACATGCCTGTAAAACCCGTTATGTGATATCTGAAATAAAAACGAAAATTTCATTTTCCGCTATGTATCTTTCAAACAAAAATACGCGCTCCAAACCGCTTTGTGCCATGTTGACACTTAGCGGTTTTCCATTTTGACATCCGCGAAGCACCTACATGCAGCGTTGCGCGCACGGTTGCACATAGCGGAATATCATTTCGCGCCAAATCTTGCGCCGGGTATCATTTCTTTTGATTTTGTCGTGAAGTGAATAATTTTCAATTGCACTGGTACATTAATAAACCTGAAGCAGCTATTTTACGTATAGCAGAGGTGAGTATTATTTAAAACTGTTGATAATTATACTGATTAGCTGTTGATGTTGTATTTTAACTAAAATAACAGAATCTTACCTAAAAATCACATTGAAATTTCATCTGTTTGTACTTTAGTGCTTACACAAGCTTGTGTTTGTAGCAGGTATATAAGTGTTATGGTAGAAAAGGGGGTAGGTATGTACCTATATCTAATCTATTTTGTGCACTATACAAAGTAGTTTGGAATATAGCTCTGTGTTGGTACTTAGGTACCTCTATCTCTATAATATAAAGCAATGCAGTTCCCCAAAAATGCAACTTCTAAATTATCTGCTAGCTTTGTTAAGATGCAGTAATGACCGATTTAACCTAAATTTTATTGGTAGCAACAAAGTACACAGAGTACCTACCTATCGGCCTTCGTACTAATATAACTACCTATTTACACCTACTATTCAATGGCTGGTTTTAGTGGTGTTATTGTGTGTGAATTTTATGCTGACACTCCTCTCTCCCCCTGCGATATGTTCATTTAATAAGTACGGTATAGCTGTGTTAATACTATGGTCGTGCATTTGGTCAGTGGGATTGTTCTCTCTTTTCTATCTGTTTGCTTCTCTTATGGTGGTTTGCAGCTTCCTTTTTTTTGTTTCAGACTAAATTTGCTTTAGAATGAAACGCTTTAGCAGATCCCGGATTATACTTAGCATGGCTAATAAAGAAGACATACCTGCAGTCACACAAAATGTAAGATACAGTATTGATGACGAAACCTATGCCCCAGAGCAGATTCTAAACAATATAGGTAGTTCTGATATCACAACGTCGCATTCGCAAACTCATTCGATTCCACAACAACGGGGTGATTTTCTGGATTTAGATAGCCAAGTGACTTCTTTGCAATTACTGTCGAACTGTGCAAATGAAGAAATAAGTTGCGACTCAGATGTATTGTTTGAAGAAGTAGAGCACGAACTTTTTTTCAACAAATTGGAAACAGAAGAACCTGTTATTCTCGCAACAAATACATCACAAATCGAAAATCACTTAATACCAGCCAAGCCTCATTCTTCTCAAGCAGAGGCTAGCAATCATACCACACCTGGCACTCCCTCGCATTCTCGAGCAGTCGTAGCCGACGATCATATATTATCTGACATTTCATCGCATTCTCGAGCAGTAGCCGACGATCATACATCACCTGGCATTCTCTCGCACTCTCAATCAGTTGCCGAAGATCATACATCACCTGGAATTCCCTCGCATTCTCGAGCAGTAGCCAACGATCATACATCACCTGGCATTCCCTCGCATTTTCAATCAGAAGTCAACAACCATGCAGCTTATCACATAGCCTCGCCCTCCCAAGCATCGTATCACACTACGGACTCGCAAATTACTGACTGTGAAGAAATACATTCCAACATGATTCTTAATGCCACTACAGGACTTTTTGAAAGTTCACCTAACATTTCTGCTGAAAGTGATGTCATTACACACCAAGAATACGGAATAAAGGACCAAAGAAAATTAAACCAAACTCTCCGATTATTTGGGAAATCCTATAAAAGTAAAACACAAAAGACGATCCCTGAAAAAGTTATGCAATGTGTTCCATGTCAACATCGAGCTTTTGCGAATTCAGAAAGATCCTTTCTCTGCGGTTCTGTAACAGAACAAGCCCGAAAAGATGTTTTCGATTATTTTTGGTCGCTTTCTTCATGGGAAGCAAAAAAATCTTATATGACTGGTCTTGTCACGGCGAGAAATATTCATAAACGGCGCAAGGTATCGGAATCTTCTGAAGAAACTGCAATCCCGAGACGGCAGAATGGGATAGACTGCTATTTGCCGAAACATGATGGCACTAAAGTCAGAGTTTGCAAAGAGTTTTTTTTAGCTACACTAGCTATTAAAAAAGACTTGTTTACCGACTGGCTTAATCCAAACCAAGAAAAAAACGACATTAACAAAATTTTAAAGCGAACAAACAACAATGTCGGTCAAACCAATGCGAAGAAACCTTTGAAATCCGATTCGGTAAATAAATGGCTAAGCGAACTTCCCAAGGTCCCAAGTCATTATTGTCGTTCAAGTAGTTCACGGATATACGTTGACGATTCCCTGCAATCATACTCTAAAATGCACAAGGAGTATTTAAAATGGTGTCACGAAAAAGATTTACCGTCCGTCCAAAGAAAAAAGTTTGGTGAAATATTAGAAGGACAAAAGATTTCAATTTTCAAGCCACGGAAGGACCAGTGCGACACTTGTGTTGCACATAAAGAAGGAAACTTGAGTGATGAAGAGTATCAAGTTCATATTTCTAAGAAAGACGAGGCTCGCGAAGCTAAGAAAAAAGCAATTTCTGAAGCCTCAAATGATCATTGTGTCGCCCTGTGCCCTAAATTATTAGTTTCAGCGCAATACTATAAGCAGAAATTGCAAATTCATATTTTCACAATTTATATAAATAACAATAAAGATGTGGTTGTTTATATATGGCATGAAGGTGATGGAGGAGTAACGGCAAATGAATTTATAACGTGCATTATGGACTTTGTGCAAAAGGAGAAAGATGAAAAAGGGTACAAGAAGTTCACTATAATATCCGATGGTTGTGCATATCAAAATAAAAACAAAGCTTTAGCAAGTGCTTTTGCAGACATTTCAAAGAGGAAAAGTTTGGATATACAACAAATAATATTGGAAAAGGGACATACGATGATGGAGGTTGATAGTGTTCATTCCACACTCGAAAAACTATTCCAAGCACCGTTGTTCTCTCCCAATGATTATGTTAACCGAATCCTTCAAGCCAGACCTACTCAACCCTACAAATTAAATCATATTGACTATACATTTTTCAAAAACTATGACGAATTACCAAGCAATTTCACATCAATCCGACCTGGGAAAAAAACAGGAGATCCGACTGTAACGGATATCAGAGCTCTTTTGTACAGGCAAGGTGAGGTTTGGTACAAACTTATGCACAAGGATGATTGGAAATTATTGCCTGAACGAAGGAAACAAGATTTGTACCAAACACCATCTTCGCTTGACTTCGCACCATCTTTGTTCAACTCCAGTTGCTTAAACCTTACATGCATCGTGACTATCATAGCTTTTATGATAATTTGAGGTTTTAATAACTTACGCTTAAGCTTTTTATCTCCCGTTACTTACAAAAAATGTTAAACACTTAATCATTGTTCCTGTCACTATCACACTTCGTCATAAAGTCAAATAGAAAATAGTGGCAGGAACAATGTTTAAGTAAGAAGTCTTTTTATTAAACATACTTACCTAATTATTATTGTTTGCCTTTAGTGTCAAAATGTGTCTTTACCTAATGATTATGTCTTGCCTGCATTTGTTTCTCATTAAATCTTTCTGAATAAATGCTATTCTTTAATTTAAGTTTTTTAATAATTTTTGTAGATGTTAGTTCATATGGACATTATCGTAATTAATTTTACTTATACCTTCTTACTTACACTCAATTACTAGCAAACTTAACACCTAACTAATTTAATTTCATCTAACTAATTTCATTTCATTTAATTCACCTAACTAATTAATTTAATTTCATCATTAAACTACCTTTGTTTCTTCGAAAATGTTTGCATACGGGAGGTCTTGTTTTAATGTGTCATTATCCAGTTCTAATGTAGAAGTGAATTTCAGAACTGACATTATAGGGGAAAATCCGCTATGTAGAGGAGTAGGATCATTTTAGTTCCATATGAAGAAAAGGAAAAACCGCTTTGTAATGAAAATCACAAAGCGGATTTTTACGACTCAAAAATAAACAGTTATGTGTCAAAATTAAAGAAAAAATTATCTGTGTCCTAACATAATGTTTAATTACAAATATTTAGTACCACAACAGATCCATGTTATCTTGTTTTAATTTTCTGTATACTCAGTTTTTAGCTTATAGACCTTAGTTATAAAAAAAAACGGTTTTTGGTCTCTCCTGAAAAGTTGTGATTTTATCTTTATCGGGTTTTCCAGGCGCAACGACGATATGTAGACTGCTCATACTGCATTTGAGGAGTGTTTCTTATAAACTGACTAACACATTGTGACATTGGCCAAATTGTACTGAATGATCAGTGCAATGGGTTGCTGGGTAAAGTTGTGAGTCCATAGCAGAATTGAATTGACTGACATCTTACACTCCTCACTGTTTACTTCATCTGTGATTACATCGTTTTTTTGTAAAATTTCGACTACAGTTTATTTGCGTTTTAAAAAATGTGTTTTTATAAATAAGGCCGTAAGTGCACTAGACAAAGAAGAAAGTAACAAACCTGGCGGGAAGTATGGAGACGAGATAGCACTTAAGAGAATACGCCTGGCGTTCGCACAGATAGAACTCATCATCGGGGCAACTTTTCTCTAAAACGTAACACGCGGAATTTATCAAACTAATACAACTTTTCACACAAATTCTGAACAAGCTATTTGGTTGTTTACGCGGAGACATATCTACGGAATCTCGCGCATTTGAACAAATTAATCTACTTTCTCTGCATTCGAATTGACTATTCCGATGTGGGAAACTATTGTCTTACGAAATTATTGCTTTGCTTTGAGATTTTGTAGCGAATTGCTAAAAAAACGAAATGTATTTTGTTTAGTTCCACTCTCGAGTGCTTTTTGTTTTGACAGCTCGCTCTTTCATTCACTCAATTTTATTTTCGCTCATGTTAGTCTGTTTTCTATTACCGGAAGCTTAGTAATGATATGTATATTTTATGTCCATGGAATAGTGTTCGATATTATAATTCGATACCTAAAATTTTTCGAACGCCCAGATTTGAAAACTTCGTTTCTTGTTTCCGAGAATTTTCAATTTTAATATTGTTTTCTTGTTGTAAATTTGTAATGGCAACCAGCCTAGCGCTTTCGTGCTTCGCAAGGCACGTTAATTTACTATCCTCCACCAACACGGACTTGGCCCCCACGGTGGAGTAGGTATGGCCTAACCTTCCTGCGATGTAGGAAGAGACCTACCCCAACAGTGGGGACATACAAGGGTTGATGTCGAATAAGCCGATGTGGACCAATTCTGCAACTCTGCAAGTCTCTTGTCTCGTCTTGACACGAAAGGGAAAACTTTACTTTTTATTTATTGTGATAATTTTTATATATTATTTCTCTCTTTTTTATGTAGCTTCTAAACGGTGGGACACCTGAGTGGTGTGTTTTTCACCTGACACCTGTTTTTCAGATAATTTACTTGTATAGGTGTTACTCACTTTTTTGTTTATTTTGTAAATAATAGTTTATGTAAAGTGTCTATCCTAGGTTTCTGGTGCAATAATAAGACTTTATCTATTGTTAACAGCTGTCACCTGGCCAAAGTAAATACAAAAAAAAAATGTCCGCTGTTAACAGTGGATTAACAGATTGTTAGTGTACGAGAAAGGGTATGTGTGTAAACGGTTAGCTCACAGGCAGTCATTTATATTCCTACCTTCTGATAGGTAACAGGCGGGATTGATACTCGATACAATCGACAGCTAATCATTTTGGGTACCTGCCTAACTAGGCATGTACATTAAAGATTGATATGCTGTTGACTGTAAACATGTTTGAGAAAAGAAAGTCTAATGAAGTTACATTTTATTTTATTCGTCATCCCGTTGCAAGAGGTTTTATTCTAGCACTATGAGTAGGTCATTAAAAATATTATACAATTATAATAAATAACATCGTATTTCCCCTATATTAACATCTATCTAAACCTGTCTCACTAAAGTATTAGTTAATTTAGATACTTAAAATTTTTCTTAAGTATGTTTCTTATGTATTAAAGTGACTTTATACATAAAATTTTTTGAATAAATACCTATGATCTGTATTATTTACTTATATATTTCTACGTATCTTTATATAATATCTTTAGATAAATATCTAAGAGTTGTGCTAAATATTGTTAAATTTGAATAATCCCTAAGTACTTAATAATAGTTGGTAAGTTATCCTATTTTTATCCACAATTCAAGGAATATTTCAATTATTAATGTAGGTAGTAATAAAATTGTACCCAATATACCTCTTGTATTTTGCAGACTGTCAATTTGTGACGATAAGTCGATAAAAAAAACATATTTATATTTTTTTCTATTGGCAACTAATATTGGCAACTTGCTTAGTTATGCATCATTGTAGTTCTGCCATAAGACCATTATGTAAAATTTTAATCAAACATTGATAAAAAAAACTAAGTGCTGATATTAAATTCTATATTTTAAAATGTTTAATAAATATAGGTAGGTAGCTTTTGCGGCTTAAATGGTACTAAGAATTATAATTTGATTATATAATGCAATTGTGTTTCGCGTATAATTTGGCTGAAATTAGGATACGTACCTAATTCAAAAGGAACTTGTTTTAGTCGATTAGGTAACAATGATTTAGCACGCTACGTATAAAATTGTTAGTGTAGATTTTTTAGTTTGTGCCATCTCATAACAGATGCTATCTACGATTCTAGGGCTAATAATCTACAGATAGAATAAAATGATTTTAAGTATAGATGGTTCGAATTATTAAATAACGTTTGAAAGATTCCTTCTTTACAATTAACATAAAAAAATAGTTTAAATTACAAGAATGGAGCGCATAGAAAAAGTATTACAAAAAATGAGCAAAAATTTCTTAAGCAATTCTCTAATTCGTCGATTGATCACTTCAAAATACAACGCTTTATTCATCTATCCTAAAAACAAATAAACCAAACCAGTCGAAGTCCTCATAAATTATAATAATCACCATTAATAATTGACTGGCAACACTTAGGTCGCCATTTCCGGTTTCCAAGTTCGAATTGGAACTGCAGAAACTGCCGCCGCGCTCACAGGTGGTTAGATTTGAATCTCCCGTTTCCATCGAGTTCTTCCGTGCGGTTTCTAAGTCGGATCCGCTGTCGTTCGGTCCGTCCGGAAAGCCGGATCAGAGTCTCTTGTGCGAGTCAGTGCTTGAAGACTTGAGGGAGCCGAATCTTCTGCCTTGCCTCGTCGTTTCTCTGTCAAGACTAGCGGCCCTAAGGATGAGGCCTCTTGAGGCGGGAGGGGGCCTGGGCGGCTCTCCCACGGAGCCTACCCTGTGCTGCCGAGTCTGGGTGAGTTCTATGAAGGAGGTCTCCAGGGACTGGTGGGACTGTCCGCTGACGGACTGGGAGAGCAGATGCGTGGTGGATGACGAGTTGGAGTCGTCCACATTGGAGTAGTCCTCGAGGCTGTCGTCACGCTGCGGGGTGTCCGATTCCTGCAACAAGTGACGTTTTCCAGTCTGGTTATTGATGGCGGTGGCATCAACCCAAAACTTTGCCGGGTCCTCACCCGGCAAAATTTGGGGTCTTGAAGTTTTAAATACTGGGCTCCAATTGAGGACTCTTCCGAAAAAATTACAAGTAGTTATAATTATTAAGTGAATCGGGTTAAATTATATGTTAACGATAATTTCCTTAGTGTGTAAGAATTTATATTCGGAGATTATCATTCTACTCGTATCTTTGTAGCCATGTGAAGCCTAGTGATATCATATCTAAATAATGTTTCCTATAATTTGCCGATTGTCACTGACAAGTAATGATATAAATTTATGAACGCATCGTAAGACGGAGTTTACACGTTCAGTCTGGCGTCAGTCAATTCCATCAGTCTGATAAGACTGACGGCAGACTGATTGTCTATTCAGTGGACTTTATTATATTTTGATGCTTCATCATTCTGTCATCAATCTGAACTTGATCAAGGTCACGGACTGAACTGACGCCAGACTGAACGTGTAAACTCCGTCTAAAGATTGTTTTTGAACGATGCCAAAAGTTGGCGCGCTTCTTTTTTGACACTTCGGGATAGAGATTAGAGATAGAAATGGCGAAGTTGAGCTTTGTGAATAATCTAGGAATATTAGATTAATTAAGTGTATAAATGTTTATAATTTGTAATAAGAATAGGTATTTGGGACAAGATGGTTAGAGTGGAGTTTCTTTGCTGCCTTCTTCTCCACTACAGTTTGGCCCTGAAGGTGGCTCAGATATTTTAACTCGTATCGTAAATAAATATCTGAACAGTGCCTCATTTCAATCATTTCCACGCCTGGTCCCAACAAGTGGTTACGACAATTTAATCATTACCTCCTCCAGCTCCCGCAGCGTGGTGGGGTAGTGGTGACGACGCGCCTCCTCCCGTTCCTTCTCTCGTTCTCGCTTCTCCAGCTCCTCAGCCAGCATCATCACCTCCCAGTCGCCTCCACTACCTGCGGAACGAATAATCGATTAAGATACGCTAAAACGAAAATTAACTGAAATACTTCATGCCTCTCGCTCACACTACAAAGACGGAAAAGTTGTGTGAACGAGAGTCATATCGTTGATCAGCGACTTTTTTTACGTAACTGTACTAAGTATACTGTCTCTTTTATCGCGCATTAAAGAACATGTCAGGATAGGTACTCGTGTATCTCAGCACAAATACTACGTCCAACAACGGCTAATACGGTTAACTTGCACAAGTTAGTCTGGTAGTTACTTAGTAGTTTTACCATCCTTCTATTAGTTGGGCTTTCACGATATCTCCCTAAGTCTGGTGGGTGGCCTCTCCTCTATCTGGTGGGTAAAAGTCGAAAATCGGATCGGAAGTGTTCACCACGTTAGTTAAGTTTTCTACTTCGAATTGTAAACCGATATAATTAATATCTCATTAGCAAATAGATATGTAGGTATATCTGTATTTTATCTTTATATTTCACGCACAAGTCCCATTGGCAACCTCGTCAGAAAAAAAACATATTTCAAACCGTTCGTGTCACGAAAAAAGATACCTTTGATCTTGTATCCCTCAGATTAATAATCTGTCCAGTCTAGTGTAACATGGACCTGAACTGTTGAATTTTATTTAACTTCATAATACTTTTGTGAATTTAGTTTCTCGTGTACAATAACAAATACTCTACTCTACCTCTGATAGGTGAGACGCTTCCGTGGCTTGAGCTGCCGGCTCTGCAGCGGCGTGAGTCTACAAACTCCTCAAATACGGGTGTCCGCGGCATGGATTCCGAATCACTGCTTGAAGACGTCGAAATTCTGCGGAACATCGAGGTTTTATTGAGATTTTTACCCAGAAATTAACGTCGGGAATTATGGTACCAAATTACGTGGTAGCTAATGAATAATCGCGATTAGACGCGTTAACTATATAAATAAATAAATATTCACGGACATATTACACAGATCTCGTTAGCCCTATACTAAGTACAACTAAATGACTTGTGTTAAAGGTGCTAACTCGACGATAGATTTAATACAATAAATACATACAAAACATCCAAGACCCGAGACAAACTAGAAAAGTTCGTTTCCTAGTTTGACCCGGCCGGGGATCGAACCCGAGACCTTCCGTTTTACAGTCAGCGTGCTAAACCACTGCGCCACCGAGGCCGACTATGTAGAAGTTAAACATTTGTAGTTTCAAAGAAATCTGTGACGCTGTCAGAGCGCTGGGAAAATTATTTAATCAAGGCTTACCCTCCTCAGTCCTGATCTTGAAAATAACAATACATATCGCTCATTTGGCAGAATATTGACGCAAATGTCCTTTTTCCAATTTTACAGGAGAGACCGTTGTTTCATTCAGAAGTGTTAGAACTTTGTCAAAATGCCACAACGACAGTGGCGCTGTCACGCGATAAAAAACAAAACTACATTACTGTCATTTTTTCCCCAAGTGTAAACAGTTATTTCGGGTGTTTTGGCATACTTAACTCAAATTGGCAAAAAAGTACATTTGCGTCATTATTCTGCCAAATGAGCGTTATGTTTAAGGTAATTAAGAAGTTTTAAGAATATTTACTTCATTTACTTATACTACTTACTGTATTGTCACAATTTGTGTCACCCGTGTTGATCGAAATAAAAAATAAATTATTTAATTAAGTAATATCTATCTATTGTTAAGGAGATTAAGATGGACAGGATACGTTAGGGTGACCGAGTACTGACCGGTAAGCATGCCCCAGTACTGACCGCTAAGCATGCCCGATGAGGCTGGTGACAGTGGACGAGGTAGCTCAGTCTTTCCATCAGCAGGTAACGCTTGGTTCATGGATTGGATAATATCACTTACGCTATATGTATATCTTACGTGTCACTCCAGCTGCAGTCACTGCCGATGTCGAGAACGACCTCGTTGCAGTTGTGCGGCGGCTTGTGCGAGCCGCGGTGGTAGCCGAAGAACGAGCCAAGGCTGAATTTGCGGTGCTGACGCTGCCCACCGTGGTCCACCGACACTGCAAGACAGATTTTCAAAAAATAGAAACTTTATTATTAATGCACTAACCCGTGCCGAGGACAGTTCAAAAACCTATTTAGAGGTTAAAAATTCCACCCATGCCGGTACATGGTCATGTGGGTACAGAGATATCATTCCGATGGAAAAACCTAACTGCAAAGTAGGTACTTGGGGCTGCAAGTGATGCAAATTACTTCAGCCAGATGTCGGTGCCTGTACGTAATACAGAGATTATTTATTGTAAAGAGGTTCGAAATTTCACTGATGCCGGTGAGTCGCCCATTAGCTCAGTTGGAAAGAGCGCTGGCACGGATAGCCAGAGGTCGCGGGTTCGATTTCCGGCATGGGTGGAATTTTTAACCTCTAAATAGGTTTTTGAATTAGAAACTTATGCAGCGGCCTATTTGTAAGGGCGTGGAACAGCTTTCCAATAGGGCCAACATTGATAAATTTTTTTCCACGTAGTATTAAGAGTAGTACCAATCCTAGACACTGTCGTGTGCCGGTGTGCCGTGCAAGCTTCTGCCTCTAGATCAATGATCAATATTGGTATATTCTTTTTCTTCTTCGGTCCTTCGCCTAGGGGAGCATAGTGTCACAGATTTCCACTTCTGATGGTGGTGCGTGGCAGTTTTCGATTCGGGTCAGTTAGTGCCGATCGACTTGGCCTCTTGGTCTAACATCTTTTCCAGATGGTCCTTGGCCGCCCCCTCTTTCGGGGGCAATATTAGTATGATCGTGTTTATTTTCATGTTAATTTGCACGATACTATGCTAACTACATGGACACTCACGAAAGGGCTGGTCCGCCAGTTAAAAGTCACTCAGCGAGCTATGGAGAGAGCTATGCTCGGAGTTTCTCTGAAGGATAGGATTCGTAACGAATGCATCCGACAGAGAACCAAAGTTATCGACATAGCTCAGAGAATCAGCAAGCTGAAGTGATTATTTTTGTTAATTGCATAATTTTACCCTATATTATTTAGTTATGCTCTATTTATCATACAGTCCGACTTATATCGGTATATAAATCACACAGTAACGTGTACACAGTCACTCACTCATTCACACACACAGATACACACACACTCTCTCACTCACTGACATACACACAATATATTTCATCTCAAGACTGATTGTTTTTATTAATTACTTTTTATTTATTTAGATTTTAACAGAAATGTAATTACTTACCTTCTTTTAGTTAAGTTGAAGTATAGACGTGTCCTAACTACAAACACTCCCGGACAACAACTCTGGGAATAGCGAATGACTGAAAATCAGCGCTGCACGCACCTTACGAGCCGTGATAGCATTAGCTGAGTCGTTCCCTTTTGCCTCACTAGACTAGTAATAAATAAGATGATAGATAATGTTTAATGTTAATTTTAAGCTAGTTTGTGAGTGGCAATAAACATATTTTTATTCTCCTTCTTAAGTGGCAGTGGGCTGGCCGTATCTCGCGAAGAAACGACAACAGTTGGAGTAAACGTGTTCTTGAGTGGAGACCGCGACTATGCGGAAAGCTAAAGACAGGGCGCTATGGCGCTCATTAGGGGAGGGCTATGTCCAGCAGTGGACTACATAATATAGCCTGAAGAAGAAGACGAAGAAGATGCTAACTACACTGTGTTATGTTCAATTGTCTTTGCAAATAGATAGTACAGATCCAACTTACTTCTTTCCTTACTTCGTCCCGTGTGATGCATCCCGGTATCAACCGACAGCGTCTTCTTGATCTTGGACTTTGTGTTGTCGAGGTGACTCCCAAAGAAGTGGAAGGGGTGGAGGCCGCGCTTGCTGCTTCGTAGACTAGACTGTTCTGGGCTGAGGAGCGAACGGTCTTCCGACGTCATCTGGGGTGACATTGGCCTGAAAAAGAGGATTGGAAATTTTGACATGAATAAGAAGAACAAATGATGGCACAACCTAGCGCTATGGCGCTCATTAGGGGAGGGCTATGCTCAGTAGTGGACTAATATAGCCTGAAGAAGAAGAAAAAAATTACTTTGTAAACAGTTTTTTTAAATTGATCCTCTGTCGACTAGTTGCAGACCTTGGTTTTACTGTCGTTCACGTGAATTTCAACGCTGATATCAATATTTCATATTATTTGCATATTGTTAGAAATGTTTGTTCTATATGTGATTAATTTAGTCGGGAAACTGATATGTATACTTTTATATTTAGCTAATTTATTATTTACCTGGTCAGATCCTGCAGCTCCATGTTTTCCATATCGCTCTGGTCTTCCCAAGATTTCCTCTGCTTCAGTTTGGCCGCTCTCTTCCTCGAATACGTTCCGGCTTTCCCATCAAGGTTTAAGTCCAACCTTTTGGACTTGCTCACCGTCCATTCCTCTTTACTCGAGGAGGTCTTATCACTTCTGCTAGTGAGGGAATCAGCAAGACTTTGCAATTCCGAGTAGGAAAGTTTATCCAGTTCAATTCCTTCGGTCAATTCAGCTAGTTTTTCCTCGGTGAGGTCTTGTGAGGAAACTCTTTCCACAACCGTCGCTTGTCTCTCAATAGATGTTTCTCTGTGCGGGGAGTCGTCTTCTGCACTGACTGTTGGTGGTGAGGTCGCGAATACCGTGTCTAATGAGTCACCTCTCTGGAAAACAACGGTTAACTTAGTACCGCCATTGTTAATATTTTTTAAGACAAGAACCTTAAAATGTATCATTTATTTTTATGTAGCTGACCTAAAAGTTATCTATGCCAAATTATTTAGAAAAAGTAAAAGAATTTCTAAACTGGTAGGAATTCATGGTAAAACTACATACCATAAATCCTTCGTCAGTCCCGGAGACATCTTCACTGCCTGAGCTCCCATTCTTTTTCATCAGCTCGCCTGGAGTCAGTTGGTCTTCTCCCGAAGTCATCGTTTCACTCTGTGGCGTCCCAGGACTTAGACCGGGCAAGCCCAGCCTTTCCAGCTCTTGGATACGCTTCTGAAGTTGAGATATGATTTCGTCCCGCTTCCTTACTTCGTTTTCGAGACTGTTAAATCTGAAATTGTTGAAGGGTTTAGGGATTTCTAACAGAGGCGGCAAAAGAGTTTCCCTTAAAAATTATTTCCTTTACCTTTCTTGAAATTTTCCCTGGACGTCATGCAAATGTCCCTGGATAACCTGCTTGATCCCAAATAGCACTTCGCCAAAATATTCCTGCTCTTCTAACGATCCTGAAAGAGAGCATTCGTCGTTAGACTGACTTTAAATCTTATCAACTATACTTTAAGTAACGGACTCACCACGTAACAGCTTTCTTTGATTAGCAACAGCTGATATCAAAGTGAGTTTTGGTTTGTCTGAAGGAACTTTTATTTCTTCTGGCCTCAGGGATTTCAAGTTATACATTGGATTTAGGTTTTGTTGTATTTCAAACTCAGATTTTACATCGATGCCAGTTCTTGCAAGGCTCTCGTTTGCGAACGTTTGATTGGTGTCTTTAACGTTTTGTTCAGCAATATCTAGAGGTGGTGGCGTGGTTACGATTTCTGGAGGGGAATCTTGTGTTCTTTCTGGCATTGGAAACATTTCAGGTGTGATATCAGCGGGAGCACTGGAGGGAGGTGAAGGTAACGTGTGACGATGGAACGTGACACTTTTGGCAAATTTCGAATGTCTTGCAGCATACCCTTCTAACGTCGGAGCTCTTATTAACTTTTTCAATTCACTGCTTCGTTCAGGACTCGGCACAGGCGCTACATCCTCTGATAGTTTTTTCAGAATTGACTTCAATGTTCGTCGTTCTAAAGTCTCGTTCGATTCGTGACTGCAAGAAGAATCAATTGATTTTCTTTTGAATTTCCTCTTGTCCATTGTGCTGCCTTCTGAGTGGCTTCTAGTCAGTGTATCACAGAGTAGATCCTCAGATGAGCTGGTGCAGTCTAGACTCGAGCTTCGGAACTTCACTACCTTTTCTAGTTCTGCCAGCTTTTGTCGCTCATTTAGAATTTTTAATTTCTTAACGAATGGCAAACCACCGTATTCTGGCGATAAGTCATCTATCGAGTGGTAGTTCTTTGCTCTAGGTAGAAGCATGGGAGACGGTGATGATTTGAGTTCGACAGGTTTTCCCATAGCAGTTTTTTTCGGCGATAAACTTAGTAAATCTAATGATTTCTCTTGGACGGGTTCCAAAGGGCCTGTTAAGCAAATCTTAGGGTTATCTTGCTTAACACTATCACTATGTACTTCGATATTATTATTGTCTATTTTAACAAGCTCCGCTGTTGTTACTATAGGCACACTTATATTTACAGCCGGTTCATTTTTCACTTCTTCTTTTGCTAAACTTTCTTCCTTTTTACTTGTTTCTTCAGAGCTAGATTTACTTTGGGATTTAGTTTCTCCTAGTATAGCTGCTCTTTTTAATTTCATCCATGGTTTTTTTGTTTTAGGCTCGTCTTTCATTTCAGGCGGTTGTATTGGCGTTATTTCTGCGGTAATTTTCTCTATTGATGGTAGTTTAATTTTTTCTATTGCCACAGTCTCCGTCTCTTTACTCGAAGCGCCACCTTGTAGCATTTTCAGCTTGTCTCTAAATGACGTACCGACCGCCTTGGCTGGAGACTTAATTTTGCTAACAACGGAATGTGGTATGGATATAAGATTACTTTCAGTTTTCGGCGTAGGTTCTACCATTGCCGCTGGCTTCTCACTAATATCCTTGTTCAACGGTTGACTGACAGCCGTCCCGTCACTTTGGACTTGTAGAATCTTATCCTTAAAACTAACTTTGGGTTTTGAAGTTCCATCACTTGAGCCGGACGAATTTTTCCTAGAAGTTTTCGTTGTCGGACTCTGTAATTTGCCCGGAGAACTGGACTCGGAGCCTTTTCTCAGGGGACTTAGTGTTTTAATTGTAGGACTAAGAGGACTTTTGATGGAGCTAGGGCTAATGGTGTCTGAGCTCGAAGGTTGGTTGCTATTAGTTGGCGTCAGCTGGTTTTTATCACGCTCCTCCTTCGCTTTCAAGAGCAGCAGTCGTTGAAAGAGCGGAAGACCAGCTCCGATGACCTCGGGCTCTCCGTCAGCCGCCGAGCTGGTGGAGGGTGTTGGCTGAGGAGGAGGTGAGGATACTACTGATGATGTGGAATGTCGCTGCTTGGCTGCTTTTTCTTCTCGATCCTGGGAATAGAATAAACCTTATTAGGTGTAAAGTTGAAGTTGTAATTTTGTGGCTTTTGTTGGATAGATAGACAGAATAGGTGTTACTTATTGTTTCACGTTTGCAAAGTGTTAATATATGTATGTATTTGTCAGTTTGGAGTCGATTCAGTTGAACGATTCATAAAACGGCTTCACAGTAGGGCCTCAGGATATTCTGTTCAATCGATCAACTCAAAAAAGTTTATTTAAAGCGCACAGAAACTGCGACTTAATGAACGTTACAAGTTAAACTTAAATGGACCCCTTTTCAAAATCTAGATCACTTTGGAGAAATATGGACAAAAAGCCTAGCAGATTAAGCAGATTAAACACTGACATGTCGTGAGTAGTTGAGGATCAAGTTCTTACCTGTTTTTCCTTAAGCAGTTTTAACCGGGACAGCAATGGCAGGCCAGCCCCAATGGGAGACACGCATTTCTCTTTGTCTCCTTCTTTGCTACCAGATGTCGTCTCGCCATTGTCCTAAAAAATCTCCTTGCTTTAAAACATTCAATTAAGCTGCAACTCGGCTATTGATTCAATTGAACAGTAATGATCTTAACTTAAAGTTATTAGTGGTAATGTTGAAATCTTATTAGGTATACGTATAGGTGGCAACTGATGTATTTGGTTTAAGATGACTCAAGAAAGGATGGTCAGAGTGGAGTTTATTTCTCTGGTCCATACGGCCCGAAGGCAGCGGGTTACATTTTACATTGTACATTGACATTCACCAAAGATAATGTAAATTATCTACGTTGAATTTTGATTTGATTTGATATAGGTACCTAAACGTAGAAATCGTAGAAACTGAATACGGAAAACCGTTTGCATAGGATGAGTTAAACATTGCACCCACAAATGGCTGGAACAAAATAAACCTACAGTGTTGCGAAGGCGTTGTTAGCAAAACACATTGGCTAAATAGATAGCTGTTTTATTGTTTATTTAATGGTCCCAGATACACCATTAGCAAGAAAACGAGTTCCCACTTCCTCATTTGGCACCTTCGCATTGATTACAGTCCGTGTAGCACCCAGAGAGGACTTACACCATATTGGTCAAATAGCAAGCCAGTATTGAGTATTCTCAAAATCAAATTGCTGAAAAGGCATTTCTTAAATTGCTAAAAAGGCATTTCTTGGGACAAGGAATACCTATTTATATTCTTTTATGTCACTTATAGTGTTAGAGTCTTACATCATGTCGCTGCTGCGAGTCGTCACTGGAGACCCTGGGCATGCGCCGGAGCACCTTCCCCTCGCCCCTCTCCCCCGCCAGCGCCTGCAGCTCAAGCGACTCGCCCGAGCGGCGGCCGGCGCGTGAGCGGCTGCGGATGGCGTTCCGGATGCCCTGGTGGTCGAAGGGAACTTGATTTGATTTCAGTACGGTTGATGAGGAACCTAGTAAAAGCAAGTAAAAGGTATCCCAAACCGAGCGGCTGCGGATGGCGTTTCGGATGCCCTGGTATTTGAAATTACTTATTGAAATTATATACATAGCAAATAGTTATGTGATGAATGCATTTTGCTAAGCTAAATGCAGTGAGTGCAGTGCATGCATCATCACAGCGCTCAATTTCTGCCCGTCCCTGTTTCGTGAGCTGTTTGTTCTTTATGTTAAATTCTATTGTGATAAAAACCTATTTAGAGGCTCAAAATTCCACCGATGCCGGGACTCGAACCCGCCACCACCTCTCGCTAACCGTACCAGCGCTCTCCTAACTGAGCTAATGGGCGACTTACCGGCATCAGTTTCATCAGTGAAATTTCGCACCTCTTTGCAATACTCTCTGTATTACGTACAGATAATTTATTTGCACGGGTATTGTGATTTTATCATTTATTATGTATTTTTTTATGTATTATTTTTTTTATTTATTTCATATAAAATATTATTATTATTAACTAACAAAAAATAGAAGACTATAATTGTAACAACATTAGAATAAACAATTCGGCGCCGTCCGGTCGCCGGGCCGGGTAAAATAGTAATGTATGAACGCAAATGACCGCTTTCACATGCACAACGACCGGCCGGCGACCGGGTGTCAGCCGTGCTTAGCCGGTTTTGACCAGGCAGCCGGCTTCGCAGTAATGTATTGAAGCTATGTTATACAAATCACCTAGGCTATACACGTAAATATTGTGTTAACCCGTCCTTTTTATTAGTGTATTCGCACATGTTGGACACAATGTAGGTACAGTAGATAATACAGGAATAAAAACGGATGCACCTATCAACAGCAGGGACGTACGTTTACCTTCACATCACTGCGGAGTTTGTGCACTATCCTCTTCGGAGCACTGTCTTCGCCCGCCATTTTGTCTGGACTCGCTTCTGAGGACGTGAGATTAATGTACAAATAGTTTAGTTTAGTTTATACTTTATTGTACACGAAAAACACAAAAAAAGAAATACAATTAAAGAAAATACATGTACAAAGGCGAGCTTATCTCTGTAAGAGATTTATAAGAAAATGAAAGAAATAGTGTGTCAAGAAAAGTTCAGTTTTGTTGTGTATTAAGTAGGTACCTACTTAATTATAAAAATGTATATTATCACAGCTTATGTAATTATTTCAATTTCATTATCATTGTTCTTTCTATATTGTTTCAATATTGCTGTAGGTACATTGTTAGAATTCGATTTAGTTCACATTAGAACAAAGTAATCACGATGAAATCCCGAGTTTCTAATAGTTATTATGATATAATTAATATCGGCTGGTTGCCGTTACAACATGAAATAAATAAATGCCGAGCGGGTATGTTAAAAATGTGAAAAAACTGTACCTCTTTTCGACATAAATGTGAATCTGTCAATGTGAATCATACGTTTTTACAATTTGAAAAAATAGAGAAAAGCAATTCGATTTTACCGACTGACCTTTACCGTGTTTTCTTGACCATTCCTTCGCCTCTAAATAAATGAATGCCGCAAAAAGCGAAAAAGTGTCAAAAATAAGTCTCTCTTTGTCAGTTTTTTCGTCTCCTTTGAGAGAAAACCAAGATCAAGAGTTGGATTAGCATTTCACACGGTTGCAGCTGTTTTAAACCAGTTTTAAGCACTGTTTACATTTTAAAAAGCAGTTCGGCACCGCGGCATTTCTCCAACTGACCTTTGGCGTGTTTCCGCGACATATTCTTGGCTTCCTGCAGCCGTTTCCTTCCCAGGTTCTGCAGGATATCCTGCGCTTCTGGATAGTCCTTCATGGCCGCCAGCACATCTTCCCGCGAGAGAGAGAACAGCTCTGAATAGCCCACCGAGCGGACGTCCGCCGTACGCCTGTGCAACGAAAGTAGACGCTTATTGTAACCGTCACCCGGTTTCGTAAAAATCATAGATTGTAGTTCTATGAAAATGGTTTCATTTCATGGTATACTGTGACGATTCCATGTAGGTAGGTAGCCCACAAATTAAAAATGTGACTCTGTAACGCTATGCACCTCGAATTGTAAATAATAAACTACGAATAAAGTAGTTTTTTGGACCTCGACACAGGGCTGCCACATTTAAACCAAATCAGGCCCGGTGATTTAGAAGTTATTTTTTGTTAGTCTTAAGAGGCTAATCTAAATTCGGTAAGCCGAACCTTGAATCTATTTTTACGGGAAAAAATATGCTGAAGAAAGTGAAAATTAAAAAGGCTTTTTTCTTTTCTTCTTCTTCTTTATTAGTCCACTGCTGGACATAGCCCTCCCCTAATGAGCGCAATAGCGCAAGGTGTTGCCATCATTGGGGGGGATAATGGTCATAATCCCCACGCTGGGGTTGGGCGCATGCGGGTTGGGGATCGCAGTTTGGTGGCATTGTACTGTAGGGGGCGCTGCTGCCCACCCCCCGGTTTGTGTCCCTTAGTCGCCTTTTACGACACCCGCGGGAAGAATTTGGGTTGATGCTATTCTCTAGGCCGACACCACACAGGATTAGTTTATTAGTTAATTAAAATAAAAGCATTAAAACAATATAATCGTATATACAAGAGTGACACATGACAAATGAAATGTGTTTTATATGTCGGTATATATTCAATTTCCAAGTTAGCTGCAGGCTGCGGTGTTAGTGATAAAACTGTTTTAATCCAGTTGTAGCAAATTGGGAAGGTGAAAAAGCTTGAAAAGTGGGCACCTCACGGATTAAGTGAAGCAAGTCGTCACACGCGCGTCGACTGCTGCGTTACATTAATAACCGGCACAATAATGAAGGGATTTTAAATCGATGAAAAGTGGTTTAAGTATGATAATCGGTAATGCTCATCGCCATGGCTGGACCCACAGAACATTTTATGTTCTGTGGCTGGACCCTAGCGAACCAGCCAAATCATGCCCCAAGTGCAAATGGACTCAAAAAAAGTTAATTGTGTGCGTTTGGTGCACCAGTGCCGATATCGTTCACTACAGCTTTTTTAAATCTTTCCAGACGATCACGGCAGATGTCTATTGCCGTTATCAACCCTTGTATGTCCCCACTGCTGGGGCACGGGTCTCTCCCTGCATCGCAGGAAGGTTAGGCCATACTCCACCACGGGGGCCAAGTCTGGGTTGGTGGAGGATTGTAAGACAGTGGCGGGCCTTACTGTCAGAAGTTATCAAGCCGCACATAAGGCGTCTGACATGGCATAATGATATGACAGCCGGCACCAACGGCTTAACGTGCCTTGCGAAGCACGGAAGCGCTCGGAAAAACCACTAGCGATAGTCACGAGACGCTCACCCATCTTGTACCTGACCGCGCCTGTTGTTGCTTAACCAAGTGATTGATTCCAATCACTCGGTTCGCCTAGGCCACGAGCGCTACGATGTCTATTGTCAGCAACTGCAAACCATGATGGATGAGCTAGCTGCTAAACAATTGAGGCGTTGCTCTAGGCCACTGCTGCTTCAGGACAACACTAGACCACACCCTGCACAACATACGGCTACCAAATTAGAAGAGCTTCAATTGGAACATCTAAGACATCCACCGTACTTTGCTCCAACAGATTACAATTTTTTTCTAAATTTGGATAACTTCTTGCAAGGCAAAAAATTAAACTACGATGGGGCAGTGTAAACAACCTTCAAAATTTTGATTGTTTCCCGTGCGAATGGTTTTTTTTGTAAAGGGATGAATGAACTACCTATGAAATTGTAAAAGTGCATATATAGCAATGCAACATACTTTGATTACTTAAAAATACGACTTTATGTTCCCTCATGCAAAAAGCCAATTGAAGGACCTAATAATAATAATCCTACGTACTAAAAATAACAATGCCGCTGCAAAGCAGAAAAATCATAAAACTACAAAATAAAAATGGAAAATTTAACACAAAAATTCTAGTCACAGACGTTGGAAATGACAAATTAACTTTTTTCACTTTAAAATAAGTATAGAGTCTATATTATGCTATATTTTTACAGACAACTTTTGAAAAGCCACTTGCGCAGCATGAACCCACGACGTTCATGTCCTGCGAAAGGCTGCGTTCATTGATTTGTATGAAGTCTATGCATGACTGATTTCTCAAGCGATAACGTTGGAATCGGGGTTAAAGCTGTTTTTGTCTTGGGGGCGCTTGAACCCCTCGCTGCGCTCAAGACTCGTCTTAATTCCCTCGCTTCGTTAGGGAATTAACTCATAACACCCTCGCTGCGGATCGCTGTAGCACCGGCTGCCGGAGTGATCTTAAAAAATCACGAAGGTTAAGCCAGACAAGGCGCGTACAGTGCATGGATATGTAAACCGTCTATGACTAACGTTAGTGGCACTTTTCCGAGCGGTTCCGTGATTGGCAAGGCACGTTAAGCAGTTGATGCCGGCTGCCTTCGATAGATGGCAGTCTTGGAGCCAAGCCAAGATACCTGAGGGCGGCTTGAAAACTTCAGGAAAACTTCACTTCAGAAAACGACAGTAAGACCAGCCAACTTGGCCCCCGTGGTCTATGGCCTATACCTTCCTCAGCGAAGAGACCCGTGTCCCTCGGTGGGGACATAATGGGTTGATGATGATGACCCTCGCTGCACCCGGGAGTTAAATCTGGAGTCCTTCGTTACGTTCAGTATTCAATATCGCGCCCGTGACATGAAACAGCGTTTTATCCCCTCGGTGTATAATCTACTATTATTGCACCTACTCTGGAAATAAAAACAACAAATACAAAATATGATAGATAATACCGGAAACGCTAACAGTGATTTAATCAATGTCTTCGTTCTCATTACGAAGGTCGTTGAAAAATCGTATAGCTCTAAAGTAGGAATTTTCTGTAAAGTTTGGGCGAGGTAATAGTAAAAATAAAATTAATTAGGTTTACTAATTAGGTTTTCAAAATTGTCTTTAGCACTGGTTAGTGCATTAAAAAAAAGAAATTTAATCATGTGGGTACAGCGATATCATTGCGATGAAATGAAATGAAATGAAAAGGTTTTATTCAAAGTAGCACAGAAACTGCGGCTTAATGAACGTTACAATTCAAACTAGGTGTCCATTTCAAAATCTAGATCATTTAGGAGAAAAAATGGACAAAAAAACTCCTAACTTAGTCTTTTCAAAAGTCCTTAATTAACATAGTTTACATAATTATTTTGAACATAGAACTCATACATTGTACTGGCTTTCATTCCAGACCTCATTGTCATCTAAATAATCCTTTATGTTATAGTAGCCCTTTTGGCACAAAGTGTGCTTAACATATTTTTTGAACCGCGATTCAGGCAAGCTTAATATATCTTCAGAGATTTTATTATAGAAGCGTATACAATGCCCCATGAAGGATGTATTAACCTTTGCTAGCCTAAATAGTGGGAACAAAAGTTTATGTTTATTTCTAGTATTTACATTGTGTTGGCTACCTAAAGTTTTAAAGTTACTGATATTTTTCCTAACGTACATAATGTTTTCATATATATACTGACTGGCAACTGTCAGGATGTTAGTTTCTTTAAAGAAATCTCTTAACGAATCTCTACTACCCAGCCTATAAATGAATCTGATCGCTCTCTTCTGCAAGACGAAGATGGTCTCAATATCTGCTGCCCGTCCCCACAGTAGTATGCCATAGGACATAAGACTATGGAAGTAACTAAAATAAACAAGCCTAGCAGTTGCGACGTCAGTTAGTTCCCTAATTCTTTTGACTGCATATGCTGCTGAACTAAGCCTATTTGCTAATTTTTCTATATGAGGACCCCATTGAAGCTTTGCATCAATTGTGATACCTAGGAATACAGTTTCATTCACAAGGTCTAATTTGTCATTCCCCAGTAAAACATTGCTGTCTACCGTTTTGACATTTGGAAGAGTGAACTTTATACATTTCGTCTTTTTTGAATTTAACAATAAGTTATTAGAAGTAAACCAATTTAGTACCCGAGAGAGAGCATTATTTGTATTGTCAAGGTCATTTTCTTGTCTCTTAATTTTAAAAATAAGAGACGTGTCATCTGCAAATAATACTATCTCTGACATATTTTGAACCATGAACGGCAAATCATTTACATATACGAGGAAGAGGAACGGCCCCAAAATCGATCCCTGTGGCACTCCTATCCTGACCTCTGACCCTGAAGATTTAGTTCTATTTATATCAGCTCTTTGAACTCTCCCTTCTAAATATGATGTTATAAGTTTTAGGCTATTCCCGTTTATACCATAGTGCTTTAATTTTAAAAGAAGTGTTTTATGGTCAACGCAATCAAATGCTTTCGACAAGTCACAGAATACGCCTATAGCATCCTTGCGCTCTTCCCATGCACTAAATATATGTTTAACTAACATGACGCCGGCGTCCGTTGTAGAGCGCCCTTGCGTAAAGCCGAATTGCTGACCATGGAGAAGTTGATAGTCATTGAAATGTGTAAGCAGCTGACCTAGAACTATCTTCTCGAATATTTTACTCAAAACGGGTAGAACTGAGACTGGTCTGAAATTTGTGGGATCTTGCTTATCACCACTTTTAAATAAAGGAACGAGCCTACTATATTTCATTAGATCAGGGAATATACCCTCATCTAAACATTTGTTAAAGATTTTGGCTAAATGGGGTGCTAGGGTATCGATTACTGAGCTAACTACTGTTACTGACATACCCCATAAGTCCTCAGTTTTTTTAAGCTTTAGCTTTTTAAACGATTTAATCACGGTATGGGCTTCAATATAGTCGAACGAAAAATCGTGATGGCATGGGGGGACATTGTCTTTCAAAATACTTTCAGCAAGAGCTGAAGAAGAGTCTAAAGGAGCTGTCGTTACAATTGGAACATTTGTAAAGAACTGTTCAAAAGCCGTAGCAATGTCTTCATTTGAGGTTATTAATTTATCATCTATTTTAAGTGAAAGTTCGCGATCTCCTGATTTGGATTTACCGGTTTCCTTATTTATAATAGCCCAAATTGTTCTGGATTTATTAGACGATTGAAGGATTTTTGATTTTATATGCTCACATTTTGCTTTGTGGCAGACGGCCTTAAATAATTTTGAATATAGTTTAACATACTGTATAAAACTGGGGTCATATGTGTATGTTTTTTTCTCATATAGCGCATATAGTGTGTCCCTGCTTTTTCGGATGCCGGCAGTAGCCCATTCACTAAATGCTACTTTATTTCTTTTTGATAATAACTTTTTTAATTTAAAAACTTTTTCAAAACTACCTGAAACAACTTTGAATAAATCTCCATAATGAGCATTTGCATTAAGGGTCTTATTATTTTGTGTAGGTAAGCTACTTTGTATGTAATTTCTAAATAATTCCATCTTTTTTGCTGTAATGGGCCGATAAATTATATCTTGCTCCTTTTTTTTAAAATCTGCTTCAAAGTGGACAATTTGACCATTGTGGTCTGACTTTAAGCAAGTTACTGTAGAACAATGCGAAAATTCACAGTCGCAGAATACATTGTCAAGACAGGTGGCTGTGTTTTCGTTAATCCTAGAAGGCTCTAAGAAAATATTAACTAAATTAAAAGACTTGAAAATAAGTTTTAATTTGTTATTTAAAACGGAGTCTACCAGCAAGTCTATATTAAAATCTCCACATACTATAACTTTCTTGCTACTACTTGAAGCTACCTTTAAAACATCCTCTAGTACGGATTCAAATAAACTGTAGTCACTGGCGGGGGGCCTGTATACGCTTACTACAATATGCTTAGCCAGTTCAACACATGATAGTTCTACAACTTTTTCAACAGAAAGTCTGCTAATATCTTTTCGTTCTTTATACTTCAAACTACTATTTACTATTATTAAAGATCCACCATGCAATGCAGACTTTCTATTAAAGCAACTGGCTATTTCATAATTATTTACAGAAAAATTCATTTGGGACTCTAGTAGCCAGTGCTCAGTGACACAGAGTACATCTACTCTATGTTGTTCTAGAAATAACTCTAATTCTAGTAATTTACCAGAAAAACCGCCCTGTAAATTTTGATTAGCTAAGATAAGTTTTTTTAAGGGGGGCTTTTCTGTTGTCTGCGCTGATAGTTTAAATCAGCAGTCAAGCTTAACCTACTTATACTAGGTTTTTTTAAAACCTCAGAATACAGAGGTTTGAGTGTAGAACTTCTACAGTTAGCAACTTTAGTTGGTCCCTGTTTTATTGTCTCAACAATAATGGGGTCATAAATATTGAATGCCAATAATTTGGCAATCTGTCGTTTCGAAGAAAGAGGCACATGCATTGTGTCCCTAGTCAATATAAAGTTTGGAATAAAATTATTCGTATCAAAATATAATACTTTGTCTCGATGGCCAAAGGTCATATTATATATACATAGATGTAAAAACTTAACTGCAAAGTAGATACTCGGGGCTGCAAGTGATGCAAATTACTTCAGCCATATGTCGCTGCCTGTACGTAATACAGAGAATATTGTAAAGAGGTTCGAAATTTCACTGATGCCGGTGAGTCGCCCATTAGCTCAGTTGGTAGAGCACTAGCTCGGATAGCCAGAGGTCGCGGGTTCGAATCCCGGCATGGGTGGAATTTTTAGCCTCTAATTAGGTTTTAAAAATTGTCCTTAGCACGGGTTAGTGCATTAAAAAAAAAGAATATAAAAATAAAATACTCAGACCGGTACAATTCGTAAAATTAAATGTACTATCGCCCACGCTCCAATGAAAATCGAACTCACGATTTCTTCATCATGAGTAAACGGAGTTAGTAGATCAAAAGACAAACGCAATGGAAAAAGATGTTCAGACTTAGCTTAGTCTGCCTGCCGGGAATACTCTAGAGCATTTCTTGGCTTGTCTGATTTCCCTTGTGTAGACGCCTTGTTTATTTTGTGGTCTGACAACACCAAATATTGGCCTCTTTATATACGTAATGAGATGATTTATACAGCGTCCTGCGGTAACTTCACTCACACTAGATGGGCGAAGGGACCACTCGGGCGCTGCAGTGCCTGGGACATGGTTTTTAGATAGTTGAGACATGCCCAGCACCTATGCCATCCTGACAGCTTAGCCGGCCTGGCCCACAGGAAAGACTAGTCAATACGTTCGGAGCCAAACAAGCCACGGATTTCCTCACGATGTTTTTCTTAACTGTTAGCGAGTGGAATTGCTGCTATAACTTCACAAATGTACAACTTAGGAAACAAAGTCATCGGTACATGCTGGGATTTGAACCCACAACCTCCCAATTGAGCTGTTGTTTTACCGCACTGCTACCACCACTTATAAAAGCATATACTCAGTGGAAAAGATTAACTGGCTACCTATTACAGTTATAGAGATAAAGCCTTATAGATATCAGATTTTGGTACACTTTTAGAAAATAATGATCCCACAGTAGGACCTATAACCTTCGCACCAGAGAGTTAGGTAGTCGTCAAACCAACAGAGCAGTCAATAACGGAACTTAGTCAGGAACCTCGCAATAAATACAAAAATGGTTTATTACAGCGCTCAAAACATTATTTTATTGGATCCTTTTAACGTGGCGGGCGATAAAAACACACTGTTACCTAAAAAATTAGGTCAATCCCATATCCAAGAGGCCTTCTAAAGAGTTCGGTGGATTTGTCCTTTCAAATTGTTTAGGGGATACTTTCTAATTTAGATTCTGATGGCGTTAGTATTTTTTAATGATTCGCGATACTCATACATAGTTATATATTAAACGGGTCTAATCGCGATTACTTATTAGGTAAAACGTTACCTTATTTATCGACTCATACCTTATTTCTCGACGTTTCGGCAGCGTTACATTTGCCGTAAATAATCGTGATTTGACCCGTTTAATATACAGGCTGTCCCAAAAATCAACGTCAAGCTGAAAACGGTTGTTAGGCCAGGAGGTGACAGTTATCAGAAAAATAATAAAATAATCTAAGCTAAGTAAGTACTTTAAAAATTATTGATATTAAAAAAAATTGAAAAATTGTCACCCTGTTGCGATGATCTTTTAAGTACTGTGTTCATATTTATTTATTTGAAAGTGGTGTAACCATCGGGTTGAGAGTTTTTCATATTTATTTGTAAGTGGTGTAACCCTCGGGTTGAGGGTTACACCACTCACAAAAAAATATGTTTGAATTTTTTTTTTAATGCCAATAATTTGAAAAGTTTACACTTTTTAAATATTTTTCTGATAACTGCCACCACCTGGCCTATCAACCGTTTTCGGCTTGACGTTGATTTTTGGGACACCCTGTATATCTGATGGCGTTTAAATTGCATTTTCAAAAAAATTCAATTGGCTTCAGAAGTAGAGTACAAAAGTATAAAATCTTTATATTCAGTGAAATATTGTGTGAAATTATATAATGCAATAGGCGTGACGACAGTATAAAATAATCAAACATTTAACGATATTAGGGGAAAATACATAGATAGATTTAGTTCTATATAAAAAAGAGAGATAATGTGCTTTCAGCCATTTTGACTGAAACACCAATCACATCGCGTGACATCGCGCTTTGGTGAACATTGTTAAACTTCACCCGTGCTTTATTGTGTTGTGACTACTAGTGATTAAAATGTTTGTTTACTTAGGCGTGACGTCAGATTCGACGCCATGATACTAAGAGCTGTTTTCCCACAGATTTTACAGAATTGGAAAAAATGGCTTTAGAATGGTTTTTTTGTATATAATAAATGTATCCCCACATTGTGGAAGAGAATTAAAAAATCTTTCGTCATGTCTATTATAATTTAATGGGGAACTTGCGTCAAACTTAGATTGAAGAGGCATTGCTTTTATATCACAGAAGTCTAAAAAAAATATATATTTATGCCGACCTTTTCGGAGTCGCAAAAACGTGAAAAATCAAGTTACTGTAATAATAAAAAACCTATATCAGAAACCTAAACCGGATATCCTTTTATCATTGAATTCTAAAAGTTTTCTAAAAAGGGCTTTCTAAAGTCGGCTTGTGGCAGTAATTCCTTTTATAAATCGGCTTTTACTCTTCTTTTTTTATCTATATACGTCCCACTGCAGTGCACAGGCCTTCCCTCAGAAAGTGAGAGTACTACGAGTTCATTACTACGCGTGCCCACCGCGGATTGGCTATTTAAGCTCTGAGTGCTTAATGCGAGTTTGACAGATCCAATCGAATAACTTTACTACCGCGTTAATCGAGCATTGAGTAGTGAGTAGCAAAACGCTGTCACAGTACAACTCGCACTCGCGTTTATTCGTGTTTTGGCTGGTAAACGTGTTCACTTCTCAACGTAAACCATTACAACTCGCACTCAGCAATTTTAATTGCCATACTTGTCGCTAGGTGGCGCTTCCTCGATGCCATAGAAATATGAGTTTACGTTAACGCGATCGAGTAGTTAAAAAACTCGCACTAAGCACTCAGAGGTAGTTGAACACTCTGACACTCAGGTTCTCACGATGTTTTCCTTTATAGTTAGCGAGTGGTATTGGTACTATAAATTCACAAATATACATAACTCAGTCAGCAAAGTCATTGATATATGCTGTAGATAGCAATCGTTGTGGAATCGACTTTTTATAAATAAAACTGTCAAGTATCCGTTGCGTCTTGAGATTTCTCAAAAAAAGAACAGAACAGAAGAAAACATAACTTAGTGAAATTCTAAATTCAAAAAAGTTTATCCTTAGTTTGAATTGTTCTCAACTGTTAAATTATTTGAGTTAGACTTTAGGCACGGGCCGACGATAGTTCACAAGTTCTCGTTCAGTTTTTCATCCTTGAATTCGCGGCAGTGACAAAGATTCCCTGGAGGAACGAGTTGGTTGGGTCTTCCGCATAGTTTGTCCAACTTTCTGATTGATGATCGGGAATTTAGTTTGGCGGAACCTTTTAGTCCTTTAATGGATTTGTGCGTCTGCGTTTTAGGTAGACGTTGGTAAAATCTGTCGCAAAGTTGCTTGGAACTATTCGAAGAAGTATAGGCAGTATCGGAGGGCCAGAAATCAGAAATATGTTAGCAGAAGCGCTCGTGGCCTAGACGAATTGAGTGATTGGAATCAGTCACTTGAGTTAAGCAACAACAGGCGCGGTCAGGTGCAGGATGGGTGACCGTCCCGTGACTATTACTACGACTACGCTTCCGTGACGCCATGACACTGCGAGCTGTCTACCCAAACTTAAATACAATTTTAGGAAAATGGCTTTAGCCTTCGTTAAACTTTATTACCGAAATATAGGCTCGTTGGACCAAGGATCTGAACCAGATTGCTGGTAACGGCTGGACGAGGATGGTTGAGGGCAGAAGGAGTGGCGTGCCTTTGAGACGATGGTCGATAGATGGCAGTCGTTAAGCTAAGTCAAAGGCCTTAGGGCGGCTTGAAAACTTCTGATAGTAAGACCAGCTACTAGTTTTACAAGCCTGAATCAATAAGGACTTGGCCCCGATGGTGGAGTATGGCCTATACCTTCCTCGGGGAAGAGGTCCGTCCCCTTCAGTAGGGACATAATGGGTTGATGATGTACAGCAGTGCATGAATGGCTAGTATGGGACGGGTAATCTGAAAATGGACTCGAAGTACGCAACTAGCACTTACTTGTTGAGTCCATCCAGATTGAGTATTCCAATCTCGCCGAAGAAGTCTCCAGCCTTCATGGTGGTGAGGACGCGGCCAGCCTCGGAGATCACCTCCAGGATGCCGTCCGCGATGATGAACATCTCACGGGCCACCTCGCCTGGTGATGGAAGAAAAAGATACAGGTATAACCTAGTGTGGAGACCACAGTAAATTAGATTCGTAGTAAACACTGCCATAAAAACTGTAACACATTTGTAATGTACCTTCTGCTTGTATACTCAATGTAACATACAGATATTGCTGTTTTTGTGGTTAAAATAAACATTTTGTATTTGTAAATTATTTATTGTTACACTCGTATTTGTTCATTTACCCAAAGAAAAAAGGGATTGATATTTCTAAACCGATCACAATCCCCTCCCCGCTGGGCGACTACACTGCCAGGACAATATGTGCGCTGCCACCCAGTGCCTTAAGAATGGATCGTCCACCTTAGCTGCAATAACCTTCAGGAAACTGAAGTGACGATGGTGAGTTGTACAAATATGACATGATAATATTTTTTTGTACATCTACTTCCCTCTCCAATATATTGTTCCAGTCCATCCAAAGGTTGTCTGGAAGAGATCACTTTTAGTGATAAGGCCGCCGTCTGTACTCTTAGATTAGGAAAAATTTAATTTCGTGTAATTTCCTTTTTTATGTACACTAAAGTGTTCTCTATCTATCTTTTAATTAATCGCGATTCTTATTATATACCTGGTTATCCATTTAACGGTTCTAATCGAGTTTATTACGTTAGCCTAATAAATAATCGCAATTAGACCCGTTAAAAGGTAACTAAATAAGTAAGAGCAAAGGCCTATCGCAGACGAGGGACTATCCCCCGGGTACTTTTTTGTCCGTCGATATAGATTTCTTATAAATTGTATCGAATAACGCACACGAACGGGAGAAGAAAGAAAGGGAGATTCTACAAGTCAACATTTGTTGTTTGTTTATTGGGATTAATCACACATCGTCAGGCTATACTAGTCCACTGCTGGACATAGCCCTCCCCTAATGAGGGCCATAGCGCCCTGTCTTCAGCTTGCCGCATCCAGCATCTGCCTGCAGTTTTTCTCAGATCGTCATCCCACCTAGTCGGAGGGCGTCCTACACTACGTTTGCCGAGTCGCGGTCTCCACTCAAGGACACGTTTACTCCAACGGTTGTCGGTTCTTCGCGAGATATGGCCAGCCCACTGCCACTTCAGCTTGCTGATTCTCTGAGCTATGTCGATAACTTTGGTTCTCTGTCGGATGCATTCGTTACGAATCCTCCTTGAGAGAAACTCCGAGCATAGCTCTCTCCATAGCTCTCTGAGCGACTTTGAACTGGTGGACCAACCCTTTCGTGAGTGTCCATGTAGCTCCGTAGGTCATGACAGATAGGATGCATTACTCACACACTATTTGTAAATCATACATTTCAGTGGAGATAAGACATAGGTACGTTATCAACCCTTGTGTGCCCTCACTGCTGGGGCACGGGTCTCTTCGTGTATCGCAGGAAGGTTCGGCCATACTCAATCACGGGGGCCAAGTCCGGGTTGGTGGAGGACTGTAAGACAGTGGAGGGGATTATTTTCAGAAGTTATCAAGCCGCCCATGTGGCCTCTGACATGGCTTAACGACTGCCATTACATGACAGCCGGCACCAACGGCCTAACGTGCCTTGCGAAGCACGGAAGCGCTCGGAAAAATGCCACTAGTGGGACGGTCAACCATCCTGCACCTGACGCGCCTGTTGTTGCTTAACTCAAGTGACTGATTCCAATCACTCGGTTCGCCTAGCCCACGAGCGCTTCACGATAAGACATAACTTAAATCTAAATACACGAGCTGCTTACTATTTATCACGACCTGCTATTCATGTAACTTAGTTTATACCCATAATTTACTGGTGTTAAGTAAATGCTTTATTAGTTTTATTTTTTTATGAGTAGTAAGTATAAGTATGAGTGTAGCGTTACTTTGAATGTCAGGATACGCAATAGTCTGATTAGAGAACGTTGTGGACTGAAAGAGGACGTAGTGACTAGAATTGAGAAAGAAACGTTGCGTTGGTTTGGACATGTGGAGAGGATGAAGGAAGAAAGATTGACGAAACAAAATATATATTGCGAATCTGAGTGGAAGGGCTGGTAAGGGACGTCCCAGGCGGACATACATCGACCGAATAGGGGATGTATTAGCAAAGGGAAAGATAAAAGGTACCGGAACCGGCGTGCGTGCATGCAACGACTTATGAACGTTGATGAAGCGAAGGTGATCTGTCAGGATCGTGGCAAGTGGCAGTTATGCATGTATATTTTTTTATGAGTGCCTACTATAAAAATCGGTCTAGTATAAGTATAAATTTAATATACGTACCTACATCTATAAGCTATGAATTAAATTAAATATATTTAAGACTAGATATCCGTCAGTCTATAAATTATATTTTTGTTCTGAAAGGTGGAAGGAAAGAGAAGGCCGGGCAGGAGAAGGATGTCATGGTTGTGCAACATCAAGGAGTGGACCGTTGTTAAAAGCGCGGAGGAGCTGTTCAGAATTGCACTGAACCGAGATCGCTGTAAAGAGCTGACTGCCTACCTCCAGTAATGGAGAGGCACTTTAAGAAGAAGAATCAGCTTTGACATAATTGTACTCAAGTTATTGTCGATAGCTTTGAATTTATGAATAGTTGATTTTTTTTCGTGATTATAAAGTGTTCTCACTGTAAAAAGTCGAGTATTTGTACCAACAGTCAAATCCTGGGAACATTCCTGATTTTTTTTTTTGTCAAGAACTTCGATGCCCACGCAAAACATAGCAAAAGTGAAATTGGCAAAGGTCAAGGGCCTTCCGTAATAGGCCATCATTTAACCTACAAAAAAGACAAGGGTGTAACTGTATTGAAGGAACGCGAGAACAAATCGTGTTTGTCTTTTGGGTAAAAGGCTGGTAAGTGCTTTTGTCCCTGTTATTTTCACGGTTACTCGAAGAAACTTTACTAGCGGTGGGAAAAACTGTAATGGCCTTATTTATATAAACGCAATTGCTTTATGTAAAACACTTAGGCCCACTTGCGTCAGTCTGGGTTAGCTCATTTAACTCGAGTTAACCGGTTTTGTGTGCGAAATTATCGATTTAACCGGTTAACTCGAGTTAACCGGTTTTGTGTGCAAAATTATCGATTTAACCGGTTAACACAAGTTAACCGGTTTTGTGTGGGAAATCATCGATTTAACCGGTTAACTCGAGTTAACCGGTTTTGTGTGGGAAATCATCGATTTAACCGGTTAACTCGAGTTAACCGGTTTTGTGTGCGAAATTATCGATTTAACCGGTTAACTCGAGTTAACCGGTTTTGTGTGCGAAATTATCGATTTAACCGGTTAATTCGAGTTAAATAAGCTAACCCGGGCTGAGGCAAGTGAGCTTTAGTGACAGTTTATTTAATCTGTGGTTGCGTCTTTTGCTTATAAATCTCCACCACAGACTATCTTAATCGGCCCTTAGCGAGTATTAAGGTATCGCGTTTTTATAAATAAGGTCGAAAGTGAACAAAAAAAGAATGCACATGAAAGAGCCGTGCCAGTAAAAATCAATAAATAGGTAAGTGAAGATTTGTGTCGCAAATATTTTTCAGACACGTTTTTTCCCGAATATCTCTACATGTACCTAATGCTTGGATTTCAAACGTGAATAGAATACGGATACAGGTACAGTCACGTTGAAAATAAAAACAACTTGTGATTTTACATTGGAAACGTGAAGGTAGGTTCGTGACACTCACAGTTTTATATCGAGAATCAAGGTAATTAAGTTCATACCTAATAAATCATCGTTAATAATCATCTTAGGTTTAGTAACGACAAGCGCGGTCAGGTGCTGGATGAGTGACCATCCCGTGACTACCTCTAGTGGCATTTATTTCCGAGCGCTCCCGAGCTTCGCAAGGCACGTTAAGCCGTTGGTGCCGGCTGTCAAATAATGGCAGTCGTTAAGCCATGTCAGAGGCCTTATGGGACGTCTTGATAACTTCTGACAGTAAGGCCCGCCACTGTCTTACAATCCTAAGCCAACCCGGACTTGGCCCCCGTGGTGGAGTACGGCCTAACCTTCTTGCGATGCAGAAAGAGACCCGTGCCCCAGCAGTGGCGAACAAAGGGTTTATACCATGAACCATAAATCATTGTGAATAATTAGACCCATTAAATGTATTAAGTACTGTTCTATTACAACCTTATTCCTATTGTACGGAAGAGTTCGACCAGGGAGCAAAGGAGAGACCGACTGAGAGAGCCGATTCTAGCCCATGCGAATTAAAAGCGTAGACTCGAAATATTCAAAGGCTTAGACATTTGTCGCATAAAAATAAGATAAGATAATTCGACACAGTCATTAAACATTTATTTTCTTATTCGAATTCAATCCAGTATGGCGTTCAGAATACAGATTTTTGCTGTCGTTCGACTTTCTATGTAGAATTCAAGTCATAAGCCTTAAGAGTTGTATACGAATTATTTGCTAATGAAGCGAGAATTGGGTCCCAGGTGTCGTTCTGATTCGCAGAGTATCATGGTGAGTATAAATGGAGCTTGCGTCGTTGGTTGCTGATCTCAGATAAACTTTTCTTTAGTTTTATTTTTAAAATTTCAAAAATCGAATGAAAAAGATTCTCCCAAAGGTAGAGTGAAGATCAAGAGAGAGCGTCCAACCTTATTATTTTGCATCTACGTAACTACGTTTTCTCACGACTGTACCTACTCCACATAATGTCATCGATCCTATCCCGATGTCACACGAGTACCTCTCACCCGCTCGTCGCGAGAAAATAACACGTTTATTTCTGTACCGACGTAATAATGTTGAGCCTCAGAATAATAAATACGACAAAAACGAATTTACTTATGGCCTCTAGCAAATCTGATATTCTGTTTTGTAGAATTGACTAAGCGAGGATACACATTAAAGTACTTGACGCGATATCACGATCCTAACTAGAAATATTCAGACTGATTTGTTTGCATTTCAATAACTTATCCACATTTTTTATGTAGCGTATAAACGCCCCTCTGCAGGACACAAGCCTTCTCTTAGAAAGAGAGTATGGCCTAATTACCACGCTTGATTACCATCGCGGATTGACTACTACAGCCGGCACCAACTCCTTAACGTGCCTGGCGAAGCACGGAACCGCTCGGAAAAATGCTACTAGCGTTAGTCATAGACGGTTACTCATCCATGCACTGAACGCGCCCTATGTTGCTTAACCTTCGTGATCGTCTAAGATCACTCAGCCAGGCAGCCAGAGCTACTAGCGATTTATCCTCCGAAATAATAATATCCAACAACGTAACAATTTTGACTCAGAACGATTTCATATCTCCTCATGATTCCATAACATAATATAAATCGTTTATGAGCAAGCTAAAGATCACTATCAAATTAACAGTCAAATATTTCACATCAAATCTGCATATAAAGATAAAAAAAGGTCTAAAGGAAAGACCTTTTTTTAATTTATTTTTAATTGATTGAATTTAAGCCTTATCTTCTGTTGGCTTACAAACTGCTGTTCCAGTCAGTGTTTTTAAAAGAAGTTCTTGTTCTATTGCCGTTTTAATTCTGCACGCAAAAATGTATTACATATTTACTGCGTCAGTGTGATAGAAACATTTGTCAAAATCCAGTGGCTGAACACTGACTTCGAACACTTTTGTCGTTAGAGCGGAGCTTTGTTGAAGAATCATTGAGGTGGTTATAATAGAGCTCTATATTTGAACAGTTGACAGAGATAAGTGCGAAATAGGAGCGCGAAACTTCACGTGTTGTTGACAGTATAATTTGGTATCTTAAACAAACGTCAGTCTAGTCAAGTTTAGTTCTGGGGTATTATCATCTGAGACGTTACGTCACGGCTAATCTGAGAAATTGTGAGGCAAGTACCTACTTACTTGTGTACGAAGTTTGTATTCGGAAGAGTTTTGTGGTTATATTATACTTGTAAGATAACTTATGAGAATATTCGTACGTGTTAGAACACGTGTTGAGGTTCGTATCGATATCAACCCTTGTACAGTACTACACATCATAGAAGTCCCTTCGGGAATCTACGTTCGCGCAGACTAGGAAGAAGTGTAACGAAAGTACCCGAAGCTATAAGTACATTCAACATGATCTTTAACCGATACGGTTAAGGTGCAACAATATGTTGCTCTATTGTAAATTTTTATAATATAAATATGGAAGGAACACTGATGCTCTATACAACAGGCCCTGCCTAGTTTAGACATCAGACATTCATTATTAAGTGTAAGCCCTAGAACCTTATGTCAAAAATGTACTCTACATATGTTATTGTACCATAGCTGTGTAACTCTGAATTTGATGAAATAAATTATCTTATCTTAATTGATTGCCGCAGTAGCGATACCTATTTCGCTCACGCTAATATTGCCAAACTAATAGTCACCTGCATCGATGACGTTGAATCAACCAATAGCAACAAAGGCGCGCGGCCTGCCATAAAATGAAACCATCTGATTGGTCGATCAACTTGCCGCACATCCAAAATTTGATCATCTGCGCAGGTACATCTGCGAGACTTATTTCTTGTGTAGCACTGTACTCGTATGCCTCCACTGCTGGGGCACGAGTCTTTTCCTGCATCGCAGGAAGGTTTGGCCATACTCCACCACTGGGGTCAAGTCCGGGTTGGTGGAGGATTGTAAGACAGTGGCGGGCCTTACTGTCAGAAGTTATCAAGCCGCCCGTAAGGCCTCTGACATGGCTTAACGACTGCCATTACATGACAGCCGGCATTAGGTTCATGACATGGTTCGTATATTGTCTGAGAATCCAGTTGCTGTTTTAGTTTTTTGAATATAGTTATTTTATATCTTGTGGTTCTTCAAGGTTCATCATGGATCGATAGACGTTCTATTGATCTGCCTTTAGTCTAGAACGATGCTTAGGAGCAAATTGTTAATGGCGATTTAACCTCTTCAGTCCTCACCTTAATGATGATGCCGTGGGAGCCATTAGTTAGAAGTCCAGAAGTACAGGCTGATCGATCGGATTCATGATTATAAATGCCCAGACATCGAACTTAACCGTTGCTATTCATAATTTACTTACTTGAATTTAAAATAACTTTTAAATTGCATGTTTTTCCTAATGACTTAACACATAATTTTATTTTATAATAACAACAACATTTACATACAGGCACATACATTGCTTCTGCCCCCACACTAAGATACCCTGTGTCATTCCATTCCATATTCCATTCATTCATTCGTTCGTTAGTTTGCTCGTTCATTCATTCATTTATGGCGTTTGTCAAACCATAACAAATATATGTAAATACAGCATGACAGTCAGTGATATGACCCATTATTATATAACTACTTAATTATAATATATATAGAAAAAAAATGGGCAAACGGAATTTGAATCCCCACAGCGAATTTTAGTTTGGGACCGGGACGAGTGTATTGTGTGAAAATTATTGTTCTGTTTCGCTTCAAAATGACATAATTAAATCGCGTTGCTTTGACTGACTGAATGATTATGAAACCGCCTTACCTTTCCGACAGATGGAATCGCCTGGTGTGAAGATGTAAGCCTTCATCTTCAGCACCAGATCGTGAAGGAATTCCGGCTGACACTCCTGGAATATCGTCACCTGAAATCGGGAGCGCCTGGTGTTATCGAGCTATTCTATTGTCTGTCAAAAAGGAAGCAATAGAGGTCATGTAATTAAAAAAAAAAACAAAGATCTTGGTGAAGCTTGGTGGTTAGAGTATTACTTATTTTTTAATCTACTTAATCAACTTTACAAGCGAAACACGTATTCATTTCGATGCCATTTGACAAGAATTGGACAAAATACGCTATTACTCTTAAGTGTCATAACGGGCATTGCGTGTTTCCAATTGAGGAAAGTGACGTTTTCGACAGCAATATTTTAGACCAACGTCCATACAGGCAGGCTGTACAAACTTAAAATATAAAAATGATACAGTACAGAAAAGCAGAATTAGATATCTACTAGTACTGAAATTACAAGATATTTTAATATAGTCACTTGCTTTTCATTTACGAGACCAGAACTACCTTTTTCAACACACTGAGGTTGACGTGCAGCGCCAGTTCCGTCTTGAGTTTGTCGGGAAGCAGCCCCAGCGCCGTGTTGATGTCCCCCCCACCCTGAATCCGGCCTCTGGACCACGAGTAATCGTACCAGCGCAGGACGCGTCGCTTCATACCGCCCGGCACCTAAGGAGAGGAGCAACTGGTGAATAAACACTTGAGAACGAGACCAGGAACCACTTATATCTGGTGGTAGCTTTGTACACACCTACACATTACATTTTTTATTTATGTTTACTTTGTTAACTTTCCACAAAACACATAAGCTTTGTGGAAAGCTTTGCTTTGTTTCATACCTATATCCAGAACCTTCCCTGCTTTGCAAGGCATGTTAAGCTGTTGGTGCCGGCTGTCATGAAATTGCAGTCGTAAAGCCATGTTAGAGCCTTATGGCTGGCTTAATAACTTCTGACAGTAAGGCCCGCCACTGTCTTACAAACCTTCACCAACCCGGACTTGACCCCCGTGGTGGAGTATGGCCTAACCTTCCTGCGATGCAGAAAGAGACCCGTGCCCCAGCAGTAGGGATATACACTGGTGGATATCGATATCCAGGGCTGGCAGGCAAAAATCAGGGTGTATCAATTGCCACGATCCTACCCAAGCTCTTTCTTTTCATCAACATACAGTCCAACTTCAGTAGAAACCGTAAAACAACTTTACATTTTAGTTGCAATGACACCCGAGTCGTAACTGTCGATTGTACGTAGATCTTCCGCTACTAGGCCTTGGACTTAAAATATTCGTGTAGACTCCTTGGATTCATTGTATGATTTTGTATATTTTTTATTGACTTAACTTTTCTCTTTCATGTCATTTATTCTGTAATATTCTGGTCACCATCTCATTGCCCATTTGTTTTGATATTTTTTTATACTTCGTTTACCCGTTTTACATAAGTTTTCTTGTTTATAAAGTCCATTCCGTAACAATTCGTTTAATCGAATATCCACCCGTGTAGTATTCGAATATTTCATTCGCCTTATTTGGCGTCTGTTCAAGTATTTTTTATAATAATTATATCTATCTATGTAACTTAACATTTACATGCAGGCACATACATTGCTTCTGGCCCCACACTAGGATACCCTGTGTCGTGGGAACCAGAAACAACGACATCACTAACATGTAAACATCCAAGACCTGGGGTTTTTTTTAGTCCCCAGCTGGGGATCGAACCCGGAACCTCTTGCATGGTAGGCAGACGCACTACCGCTGCGCCACAGAGGTCGACACAAGAGTACATAACTTCTACCTTTCTCTTAGTAACGACGTATTTCCCCACTAGAACATACTCGTAGATAATCTGATTACGTAAACTTACGTGTGTAGTCAAAACGAAGCGCCTCGCTAACTCCTTCTTTACCGGAAGCAGTAACTCTCTATTACCCTACCTCGAGTAAGCACACTGGTTCAAGATCCTATAAACACGAAGTAAAAGTAACTATGCTAGTAAACTTAAAACTACTTAAAAAACACGTGTTTTGCTAGTAAAGTTTGAAAACTGGAATGAAGAGCATTTTACGTGTGCTCGCATCAGTTTTTATAGATTTACTTATCAACTTTTGTTTCGGTTTTGTTAGAGTAAGAATGCAATGCAATACAAGATCGCAGAGAACTGATACTCCTTAAGTTCCATCAATGTGAAATCCCATTAATCTAGCCGTGTTGATTGGAAAAAAATATGCCCAAAAAATTACATATGTTAGGATGAATTATTTGCTTTGCTTTACTTTAATTTATTGTAACTTTTTTATTGATTTAACGTAATTTTAACGAATTCACAAACGAACTGTTCGTTTATGTTCATTAAGAAATGTTCGTTTCAATATAATTTCCAAGGTTTGATCCATCGAAATTTAATTGTAAGCATTTTTACGAACTATAATATTCCTTCAACGGTACCTACATAGTGCGGAGACCGGTGTATAGTAAAAAACTATACAATACGGTTTTTGAAAGACACTGGGGATTAAAACCCTATCTGGGAAACGGAAAGACGGCATATGGACCAAGGCAATATCGGTGTGGTGGCCGAGAACAGGATGGCAGTCAGTGGGTAGACCAGCAGCCCAACGGTCGAACAGTATAGTTGTAAATGTCAAGGGACCATGTGAGATAGCGTTCGGTGGAGAAGCAGTGGACAGCGGTGGGCCGATGATGATGATTACGGGACCCTAGTGTTTACCCACTTTTTACACTGCACACAAACAGTGTACACGTCGTTCAGAAAACACAAAATTTACAAGATAAAAAAATTACTTGGAGAGTATCTTTCATGAGAAACTTCTTCCAGCTAATCCTTGTTGTGGTTATACGAACATTATAAACAAGGAGGAGAAAGTGTATACAATAATAATTGTTTTGTTATTTTACTGTACCACCTACCACCCACCTGCCAGCTGTACTGTACCTTCGTAATTTTCTGTTTGTTTTTTCCTGGTGTGCAATAAAGAATATTCTTGTCTTATCTTACCTTGTGGTGCCGCATGTAAGTCTTGGCTCCATCGAGCAGACGCTCGAACTCCAGCCGGTTCGCGTTCCGATTCGTGATCACGTTGCCCACTTGTCCCACGATCGTGGCAAAAATGAACACGCCAATCAGGTACGACACTATCGTGAATACGTATCTGGGGAGGATTTTGCTGTTAGTTGCTGTAATGAAACAGTGTATAAGGTGTTGGCTGAAAACCGTCAACACGATATACAGGGTATAGTAACGCAAGACCTTCAAACCGTTTCTTCAGTACCGATACCTAAAACACTTCCAATAAAAAGTTTGAAAATTTTCGAAAGTATATATTTTTTTTGTATTTGTTCTATTTTGAAATTTAATCAGTATCTAAATAGAAGAAACGGGTAAAGGTTTTGCGTTATATCAATAATTTGTCGTATTTGATAAATTCAAACTTGAACTAGTGAATGTAGGTCATTATAAAAAATAAGTGTTTTTCAATATAAGTGAGTGATAAAAGAAAAAAAAGTTTAAAAATTATGAGATACTAAACAAAGAAGGAAAATATTCTAACCTCAACAAATATCTCATACAGCGGAAAGTCCAAAGCGTGAGAAAATAAAAAGAAAAATAAAGAAAAAATGGTGCAAAGTTTTCGAACAGTTGCATTATTATTCTATTTAATTAAAAACACACTGTGGATGGCAACGATTAAAACAAATGCAAAGAATCCAAGATGGCGTCAACAAAATGGCGGTAACAATCAATGAAGGCTGTTCGAAAACCTTTTTGGCTAAAAAAACTCCCGTTAAACTTTTTCGAGAAAGAAAAATACGGTAAAAAACAAAAGGAAAACAAGTTGATGGTGAAGGTAAAGTAACATTCCGATAGGGCGTGTTGTACCTAAGCGTTTTAGCTGGAACAGCCTCCAAATTTCTGCCGCCACCATTTTGCGAGCGTGATGTTAAAGATTAAACGGAATATACACTATGGCCATGAACAACGCTGACAGGGCCCCTCGATTCACCACTAGTCTTCAAGCATTAACTAATAACTCTCTTCACACATAAATGATTACTCCACGCGTCGCGCTTCCGCTTCATCTTTGTGAATCGCATCTTTATATGGCGTTCACTTTTGGGTTGTTAGTTAAGTAAGTTAAATTTTAGAGTATATTAACTTAGAGCGTGACATAGGAGTACGACAGTATCTTTTATTGTGGCGTGTGTACTGTTTTTTTATAATGTTTTTTTATTCTAAACACTTCTAAATTAAACTATTTTTAGGGTTCCGTACCTCAAAAGGAAAAAACGGAACCCTTATAGGATCACTTTGTTGTCCGTCTGTCCGTCCGTCCGTCTGTCAAGACCCTTTTTCTCAGGAACGCGTGGAGGTATGAAGCTGAAATTTATATCAATTACTCAAATCTACTGTCCCTTGAAGCTGTGAAAAAATCAAACTTCTAATCCAACGCAATCAAAAGATACAGCCGTTTATGCCGCAAATTTTCGACACTTGCAAGGGAATCAAAACCTACAGGGTGCTTCCCGTGAACTCAGAATCTTGAAATTTGGTACGAAGCAACGTCTTATAGCATAGATAAAGGAAAAATTACGAAAACCATAAATTTTTAGTTACATCACATAATATATATTTTTTTAATAATTTTAAACTTACTACCCATTTCCTCATAAACGCGTAGAGGTATTAAATTGAAATTCATACCAAATACTCAGGTCTATAATACAGGTTTGTACGGAACCCTCGGTGCGCGAGTCTGACTCGCACTTGGCCGGTTTTTTTGGAAAGTATTTGATAGTAAGGTAACTATTTATTGTCACACTAATGGATTAATGCGTGAAAAGCTGCGCTAGCGGTGGTGTCGGCAATGACAAGCACCACGCTACTGCAGCAATACTTAGAGGTAATTTGAGATATAACTTTCCAAAGGCATTTCTTGGAAAATGTTTTCATTTTTTTTACTATCGTGTACTCGTATACTATAACCCTAAATACGGAATACAATACCAAATCAATACATTGTGTGTATCAATAAAGAGGATCGTTTCCACGGCTTATTATGAGCTTCTGCGACGAGCAATCATTTGTGTCTGAAGGTAGCTTATATGGCCCAACCGTTGATCATGACCAACTCCGTCCCGGAAGATAAAGTTATGTTGCGTCAGCGTTTTAGTCAGATCATGATTGCTTTGTTATTTTGTTAGGACAAAAGTTACGCATTCCTGTGATATATTAGTGAAGAAAAGTGATAGGGCGGCTGCGTAGGTAAATAAATCCGCAGCCAAGTTTTCTTAGAGATTAATAATAAATAATAGCCGAATGAAGGTATATTGTTCTGACATAAGAGTCTTGAAGCGCCGAAGCACTCGTGGCCTAGGCGAACCGGGTGATTGGAATCAATCACATGGTAAAGCAACTACAGGCGCGATCAGGTTTTTCCGAGCGCTTCCGTGCTTCGCAAGGCACGTTAAGCCGTTGGTGCCGGCTGTCATATAATGGCAGTCGTTAAGTCATGTCAGAGGCCTTACTGGCGGCTTGATACTTCTGACAGTAAGGGCCACCACTGTCTTACAATCCTTCACCAACCCGGACTTGGCCCCCGTGGTGAAGTAACCTAACCTTCCTGCGATGCAGGAAGAGACCCGTGCCCCAGCAGTGGGGACATACAAGGGTTGATAACGAAGCGCCGAATTTTATTAACGACACTAAACATAATATGAAACTGATGTGGTACTCTATTACAAACCTTGGCCTATAATTATACAAAAGTATGAAAATGGCTAACAGTCTCATTTATTTAACAAGATTCTTTAAAACGCCCCCTAAAAAATTAAATACTTTAAACAGTCTGTGATACAAGGAATAACTTTACCACAAGCTATTCGAACTGCATTTGAGGTGTGTTTTAGAGGAATCCTGTTTACATAAATAACACGGTAAATTACTGAATAGTCACTCAATTCATATTGACTAGAAAACACAACTTTCTGAGCAGCGCAGTGACTAACGAAGTACCTGGGTTAGTATTTCAATTGTTACAAAATTAGGAAACGAAAACATTGTCGAGGAAATCATAGCACCGTGGTCGAGAAATCCTGCTACGCCGTAGTAGAGTGCTACGCCATAGTGCTACGCTGTGGAGTGAGCTACGTCGTAGCTATGTATCTGATAAATTGTATGTTAATATGTAACCCTGTGTTTGCAACTGAGGACTTGAATGTAATTTTATGTTTTCAATCGTAGTTTGTTGGTACATATTAAATAATGTATGTAATATTTACAACGTATTTTTATTTACAGTTGCGGTCCTTTAGTTTATGCAGTTTACTAAATTTTACTAAAATTAAATTAATGTTCAGGATAATATTTGTAGTTTATTTTATTTAGGTACAAAGGTACCGTTACTGGTTCTTCAACGGCCCAAGGTTAACTGGAAGAAATCTCTTGTAGAGATAAGCCCGCCGTTGTAATTGTTATTTCTTATGTAATATCCTGTTAAATGTTTCGTGTGCAATAAAATATAGTAAAATAGTTTTTTGTACAATGTGTGTGCAAAATTAGTTTTATATTAAACGGGTCTAATCTAGAGTGAATCAGTAAGGAATAAAATTTGTTTAATTGTTTTTTTTTTTACATTTACATACAGGCACACATTGCTTCTGGCCCCACACTAGGATACCCTGTGTAGTGGAAAACAGAAATAACGACATCACAAACATGGAAACATCCAAGACCTGGAGTTTTTTTTCCCCCCAGCCGGAGTTCGAACCCGGAACCTCTTGCATGGTAGGCAGATGCACTACCGCTGCGCCACAGAGGCCGTGTTGACAATTTCATTTATTATGCAATACTCTTATATTTTGGGGTAGAACTAGAAGCGAGCCACTTCATTTTTGTAAAATGTATGTAAATAAAAAAACAAACATTTCGAGATCTTTGGTTAAATTCCATGATCAAATACAATAATGTAAACAATAATTTTAACCGTAAATTTTCTAGGTTCTTATTTATGAAAAGTCGATTCATCTTAAGAGTGCTGTGAAGTGGAATCGACATTTTATAAATAATGCGCTTGTCCTTATTCACATTTGTATATTTGTCAGTATATTTCCAAGATGAATTTATAATATTACGATGAGCACTTGACATGAGTTTTTTTACGCATAACTTTGTTACCTAGATAAATCCGACCCATTGATGACAACTATTAAATTCAAATAAAAAATGTTTTATTCAAAGCAGTAATGAACGTTACAAGTTAGACTAGGTATCTATTTAAAAGTTGTCTTTTGAAAGTCCTTAATGAACTGAGTTTACATAATTATCAAAAACCCATAACTCATGCATAATTCCAAACATCATTGCAGATCTAAATAATCTTTTATATTATAGTAGCTCTTTTGGCACAAAGTGTACTTTACACATTAAACTTGAACGACCGCAGCCAGTTCTTTGCATATCGAGAGTTTACGTAAATAATAAATTGAAATCATGTTTCTGTACGTCGATTGGGTCCAGAAAGCGGCAGAAAAAACTACTTTAGATAGATAGAAGCGCAGTGAAATCGTCTCAGACCATTATTGAAGATGAAATTGGTTCACATTTCATATTTCCCTAAGCGGTTTCAGGGTATGTCTTTATTAACAACGGCTAGCGGCGTCTGGTGGCCGGGTTAGGAGATAAGCGGAATATAATGTTGTGAGAATAGGAAAAGTTCACCGTAGATCTGATTATATCTGCTGTGTATGGTCAACGACAAATCTTTGCATAAGCTGTACGATTTATTTATGGAAAATAGAACGAAAAACTAAATAAAGTTTTAAAATTGGTGAATATATGTTGGTGAGATTCCTGAGACTAGGGTTCGAAATTTCACTGATGCCGATGAGTCGCCCAGTTCAGTTGGAACGAGCGCTGGCACGGATAGCCAGAGGTCGCGAGTTCAAATCCTTCGAACGAGTTCGAGGATGGGTGGAATTTTTACCCTCTAAATAGGTTTTTATCTTTCTACTGTGTGTTTTTCTTGAAATAAGTTTTATATACTTTAAAGTTTTTTTAAGCCATTACATTTTAGTGAGACTGATGTTGCACAGGGTAGGTATCGTGATGATTAGTTTCTGAAACATGTCAGCATGAGTTTTATGTTTAAGAACAACATTTGAAATATTAGATTTAAGCTCTAACACATAATTTTATGAAATTCACGCTTTTAGCACAAAATTTATATCCTAGCCTCATGTAATTGAATCTTATGCAAAGGAAACTATCTATTCTATTTAGCACTTACAAAATAGAGGAAATTCAGAAAAAAAGGAAATTCACAATACAATAATTCCAATTCCATTAATTTGCACGACCGCGTTACGGCTTTTTGATCCTTATTATTTATTGCAACGACACTTTAATGCGTTTCACGACTTTATAGAATGGAAAATGTTTAGACAAGGTAAGAAAAACTTACTTCTTTTCATTACACACAAGAAAAACAAGAGAAAAAAAAACAAAAAAGATTACCGCACTGTCTCGTTAGACCGACGCACGAATCGAGAGTCTAACCCAATCGATAAGCCATCATGGCGAGTTATCTTCACAATCCCTTATTTCCGATTCGAAAAGCGTTTTTAATGAGCCCCCCGCGTGCATAATATTGTTACCGCCACAGGTCCCTTGTCAAGTTGTGAGCTTCAGTATAAACGGAAAATGCAAACGGGACCTTGGCTGAGTAACACTAACACTGCCTCGTTGATGAAGCGAAGGTGATCTGTCAGGATCCTGACAAGTGGCAGTCCCTGGTCTCTGCTTACCCCTCTGGGATACGGCGTGAGGTTATGTCATGTCATGAGTCGATTTCTTAGTTTAGACCTCAGGTTTCCGCACCTAGCCACAGATAGGTCATTTTACGAAGCATGACAGTTGGGCCATTGTTGGATCTTATCCTTCAGAGAACAATGATTGTCTGGAAGAAATTACTTTTAGTAATAAGACCGTCACTTGTACTGTACTGTTATTTTTTAAGTCACTTATGTAATTCCTGGTGTCCATGCAATAAAGAATATTCCATCTATCTATATCTTGAGAAATCTTATCGTAGAACCGTATACAGAGCCCCATATAAGGTGTGCAGTCTATTAGCTTTTAGAATATACCTCAGCTATTATTGGATAGATAGAATTGATTATATTGCAATAAGGTAAGGTTTATTTTGCATTGTTATTTATAACTTTACATAACTTTTCAAAATAGTGAAAAAGTTTTATACAGCGCAGGAAGTAGTGTTACACTCGTGTGTTTTCGGCGAAAACCGAAGCCTACTCTAGAGTCTGCGGAATATTCTAAAAGTTAATAGACTGTAGCAACTTTTGCAAAGTTGCTACAGTCTATTAGCAACTTTTGCAAAGTTGCTAAATATCTTTTTACCGATGCACGTGTAAGTTTTCAGTCTCCCGTAATAAAAGCCCGCTACAATATTTGGAATCTTATTGAAACATTGTAAGGCTATTTGTGTGTGAAGCTTTGATTATGTTTCAAATATCTTTTGTGTCACAGACAATCCTATTAAAAAGGTGATATTAAATAGTGATGTATTGAAGGTGACCTAAGTCACCTTAAGACACTAGGTGCTTCGATATTTGAATATAGAATTGTCATTTTTGATCCTACTACAAATTTACAGATGCATATACTAAGTTCGTTAGACCTGAGATTTGTGCACTTAGCCTCATAGTTGGACCATTTTGTAGGTAAGTAGCAAGCGTTGAAGTAAGCTAATACTACAGACACTACAGTTTCCTTACGATGTTTTTCTTCACTATAACTTCACAAATTTACATAGAAAGCAAAGTCGTTGGTACATGCCGGGATTCGAACCCTCGGTCCTCCGATTGAGAAGCCGGCAATCTACCGCTTTGCTACCACCGCTTCTTGCACGTAAGTTTTAAATATAAACAAAGTCAAAGGTACTTTTACGTTATCTGTCTGTAGGGCTTTTTCCACAGCTGGGAAAAGCTCTACCCTTTCTCAAAACGGTGTTTCAAATATTTATCGATACCGACAACTGCTTGATTGACGGCTTCAAGACTACAGTAAATAAATGATACTTTGATTATACAGTCCATTTATTCTTACTTGTCCAATTTAGTAAACAAGATTCTAACCTTAAAATTGAGATTAGATGCCTAAACTAGACATTTTCTTGCAAATTCATGAACTATATTTATAAATTTGGCAGCGTGTTATTTAAAAGAGTGTTCCAAGATACTTCATTTATGGAAATATGGCAGTTTTGGACTAAAAAGTCACAGTTTGAGGGTAGGTAGAATCTTGTTTACTAAATTGGATAAGTAAGAATAAATAGACTGTATTATACAACATTTCAGCAAACTTAGTATTACTTTAGTGATAAATGGCAGAGGAAATAAGGGAACGTACACATCTGAGCCCAATTCTTGGAGATTTCTGTTTTATAATAAGGTTTATTGTTAAAAGACTGATCAGAATATTTTTTTTATATGCCATGGCTGTGTCCCACTGCTGGGCAAAGGCCTCCCCTTCAGATTTCCACTCCTCTTTGCTGACGGCCAATGCTTCCCACCCAGGTAAATATTTGGTCAGGTCGTCACACCGCCTTGGTCTGCCACGTCGTCGGTAGCCATCGCAGGGGACCCAATCAGTGACGATTTTCGATCAGAAATATCCATGTTTAATTATCGATTTACCCATTGCATAAGTTTAAGTAAAATTATTTAATAAGCACATCACCTCGCACGAATATTATAAAGGCGAAAGTTTGTGAGTGTGTATGTTTGTTACTTATTCACGTCTAAACGGCTAGAACGATTTTAATAACATTTGGTATGGAGTTAGCTGACACCCTGGATTAACAGATAGGCTACGTTTTACTGCGGAAAAACCTCTTTTACTGTTAATAGACAATTTATTAAATAGATAATTTAGCTGTGTGGTGTCGGCTTAGAGAATAGCACCAACCCAAATTCTTCCCGTGGGTGTCGTAAAAGGCGACTAGGGGACACAAAAAGGGGGTGGGCAGCAGCGCCCTCTGCAGTGCGATTCCACCAAACTGCGATCCCCAACCCGCATGCCCAGCGTGGGGATTATGGGCGTTACCCCTCAATGATGGCACAACCTTGCGCTCATTAGGGGAGGGCTAAGTCCAGCAGTGGACTAATAAAACCTGAAGAAGAAGACAATTTATTTTCCCTAATAAGCCGCGGGTAACACCGCGGGGCAGAGCTAGAAAAAATGTATCCTTCTAAGACCCAATGTCATCATGTGACCACAAAACCCATTGTTATTTTCAAGGTCGGGCCTTACGAGAGGTCGGTAAAAAATTATAAACTGCTTATCTAATCTGCTTCTTGCAATGAAGTATCGATATCAACCCTTGCATGTCCTCACTGCTGGGGTACGGGTCTCTTCCTGCATTGCAAGAAGGCCATACCCCACCACGGGGGCCACTTCCGGGTTGGTGGCTCCATAAGCCACCCTTAAGGCATCTGACATGGCTGAACGACTGCCATTACATGTCAGCCGGCACCTACCGCTTCACGTGCCTTGCAGAGCAGGGAACTGGACTAATACATTAATTATTCTATCCGAGACCACGGCAACTGTGACGCTGCCGAAACGTCGGGAAATAAGGTAATTAGGTTTTACTTAATAAACAATCGCGACTAGACCCGTTTAATATACAACGATGTCATTGTTGTATGGAAGTACCCTTAAATTGTAAAACTAAATCAAAGTCCTCGTCAAGCTGAAAACAAACTTTCGACAGGCGTAACTAATAAATGTTTTCACACTTTATCTCTCCCAAATACTCAGGAGTCTTCGCGCTAAGTTAAGTTACACGTACATTAGTAAACTTGTAAGTATTAGCTATACCACTCACTGACGTAAAGAAAAAAGTCGCGAGGAAATACTAGTGTCTGTGGTGTTATTGTTAGTTAGTTACTTAGTGAGACCTGAGATTTCCGCTCTTAGCCTCATAGTTGGGCCATTGAACGTGGCAAGTGCTGAGGTACGCTAACACCTCAGACACTAGAGTTTCCTTACGATGTTTTCCTTCACGTCAGCGAGTAGTATTGCTACTATAATTATACACCGCTCCGCTACCACCGCTCTTGGTGTTATTGTTGTTAATACGTTCTTTGCACAACTAATATTGACAGAGTGACTGCGACAGTGTGATTCGCATACCTTTTGGAATCACCGGCCCGCGGTGGGGATGCGTGGTGATACCCAAATTCTCTCTCTCCAAGAGAAGGCCTGCATCCTGCACCTCCAGCTTTATTGACCACGGAAAAAACAAGGACGTAGTATTTCGATAGACGAAAGAAATATATGTTTGGTGCCGTTGGTGCCGGCTGTCATATAATGGCAGTCGTTAAGTCATCTCAGAGGCCTTATATCTTCTGGCAGTAAAGCTCGCCACTGTCTTACAATCCTCAACCAACCCGGACTTGGCCCCTGTGGTGGAGTATGGCCTAACCTTCCTGCGATGCAGGAAGAGACTCGTGCCTGAGCAGTGGGGATATACACGGGTTGATATCAATTTTATCTGTAACTCCACGTACAAAAGGTAGAGAGGCGGGCTCTCAACACACTTCTGGATATCTGCCCCTTTTCGGCTTCTGCTTCAGCCCGATTTTCACCTTGTATTAAAGTAAAATTGAAAGACTACCCACGATAATTGACTGTACTCGCCACTTCAGTCTATCCGAGACCACGGCAACTGTAACGCTGCCGAAACCTCGATAATAGGGTAGTTACGTTTTACCTAATAAATAATCGCGATTAGACCCGTTTTATATACAGCTATGAATGAGTATTGCGGATAAGGAGAGAGCTATGCTCGGAGTTTCTCTGAAGGATAAGATTCGTAACGAATGCATCCGACAGAGAACCAAATTTATCGACATAGCTCAGAGAATCAGCAAGCTGAAGTGGCAGTGGGCTGGCCGTATCTCGCGAAGAACCGATAACCGTTGGAGTAAACGTATCCTTGAGTGGAGACCGCGACTCGGCAAACGTAGTGTAGGACGCCCTCCAACTAGGTGGGATGGCGATCTGCGAAAAACTGCAGGCAGATGCTGGATGCGGCAAGCTGGACAGGGCGCTATGGCGCTCATTAGGGGAGGGCTATGTCCAGCAGTGGACTAGTATAGCCTGACGACGACGAGTATCGCGGAACATTAAGAAATACTGCTACGCATTTAAGTTTCATAAATCTCGGCCCTAGTCCCCTCTCAATGGTTTTCTTCGGTTTTCACGGTGAGCGAGTACGAGCGGAAATGATTGTTTTCCGCTTTCAAAACCCTATTTCATCGAGCCCCGATAGAATCTCACACTACATCCTACGAGTACATTCACACACTCCATACCCGTCTCCATTCAGTGTTCTTTCAGCGTATTCCCTTCTATTCCACACAATTTGAAGGCGGTTTTTCTGAGGCGTAGTGGGTAGAAAGAATCCACTTTGACGGCAAATGGCCCTCCCCATTTCACTCGGCCGAATCACGCCAAATCTTCGTCTACAGGCGGAAAATAAAAGGACAGCTTTGGGGCACGTGGCTGATCGTGTGAACCCTAGGACGGACGGGTTAGGATTTGGTCGGCATGGGTTAGCTTGGACTAAGCGAAATGGACCTTAATTACTTTTAAGGCTAAAGACTACAGTATTAAACCGAAAAAAACTGTGCGCGTGCGGGCGACGAACACGATACAGGAACGCTTTCTTTTTGCATTTATGTAAATTTAAGTGATTAAGGATTGAAGTACCCACCACGGTGGGCACGCGTAGTAATGAAGCCCATACTCTCTCTTTGAGAGAAGGCTTATGTCCTGGCTACGCAAAAAAAGAGACCTCGACTAAGATGATTTTATGAGCTCTTGATCCGCCTTAGTTGGCGTAGATTACATTAGATTCAAACTCTTTATTGTACACCAGAAAATAACATGCATTAAAAGGCTTATCATGCAGTAGATTCTTTCTGAGTTCTTAAGGCCACGTTTATCGGGCGGCTGGATAAGGACAACATGCGAGTCCGTGAATCCCCTGGAGACACAAACGGAACACTGGCCACAGACACGTGCGTTGTAAATAACCCAAGAAAGAAAACTTTTATAGGATCTCTCACGTGTCGGTTAGTAGAACTTAAGTGTGGGGAACGGCTACGTCGCCAGGAGAATTTTTGGGAACTCGTCGGGTAAATTGCGAATGCGACCGGCTCTCAAGCGGATTATTGAAGAAAGAGGTATTCTTAAGTCCAGTTTCGAGGTTAAATTTGTGAGCATAAGTTTTACTGAATTCAATGTAGATAATACCGCCAGTTGTGTCAAAGTTACTAATGGCAATCATGGAATCTTATCATACGTATAGGCGGTAACTGATGTATTAGATTTAAGAGGACTTGAGAAAAGATGGTCAGAGTGGAGATTTTTTTCCCGCTGCCTTTTTCTCCATAACACTACGGCCCGAAGGCAGCGGCTTTCACTTTCATGTTACATTGTACTTTGACATTCAGCAAACAGAATGTAAATTCTTTGCGTTGAAATAAATTGAACTGGATTGAATTATTGCATTAAGTTATTATGGTTGTATGGTTTGTTTTCTGGTTGTGCAATAAAGTGTTCTCGATTTATCTATATACCTCTCTATGTTAAGTCAGTTTGATAAATATATTAATAATTGCTAGATAAGTTACTATAAAGTAAATATATATGAACTAACACAAGATTTTGCAGACCAAGAGGTCTGCTTCAGACTAATAAAAGCTTATGAAACGAAAGATCGTTTCATAAGCATTTATTAGTCTTTGCATGCACGCTCGCCTAGACTTGACTTGAAGCTTTATCTGGTTTTGGCTTGACACAGCTTTAATAGGCTTTAGACGAGTAAACATTAATAAGCCGCACTGTGATAGCTAGCTCCGAGGTCGTTGTGTCATCTGTCAGCGGTCCAAGGCTTCGTCTTAAGGGCCTCCTAAAATAAAAAAAATCATACCTTTTTTAACGAAAGGTTTTGCAAAAACTTTCAGTACAAGCTCTCAATTATTATTAGGTGAAACGTAACCTTAATTCCCGACGTTTCGGCGTTTTACCTGATAAATAATCGTGATTAAACACGTTCACTATATAACTGGTAACACTTTTTTAATTATCTTTATTTATTTAGAAGCTTTGTTTACATAGGTGAGCATGTCAGCTAAATCTACTAACAAAGTTCTACCACATAGTTACACTTAGTTTTTACAGTTCTTATTATTATTGAGGTGGTGCCCCCAAGGAAGAACTTAATTTGACAAAATGATGCATATAATTATACTTACAATGCGGCCGGACAACATGGTTCTGATAAAATTGTTTGAATATAACTCAAATCTAGTGAGTTTAGCATAATTTTTTGCATCAACGTTACTCTTTGTTGTGCGTTTATGCCACACTCACATAATAGGTGATAGAGATCTTCTTTAGAATCACATTGTATTAGGTAACACTTGTATCTTAATATTTCTAAGTATGTAGTGCTTTTAAACTTGTAGACGAGTGTTATGTAGTTGGTTTAATAAGGGGTCGGTATGCTTATTGTTGTATTTTTCTTGATGCAAGTGTTTTGTGTTTTAATTTTAATTTCACCCAAATATTTTAATGTGTGTTTTTGTGTACGAGTTTTTTGTGTTTATTGTTAATTTCAACCAAATGCTTTAATGTGTGTTTTGTACAGGAATAAAGAATTATCTTATCTTAACTATGTTTGTATGTAAATAGTTATAATATAATTAACTATGTTCATCCATAGTTATATATTAAATGGGTGCATCCCAAGTCATTAAGACTTGGAGAAAATAAAATTTTCTTAATTAAAACTGTTTTTATACGGATTTCTGCTCGTTTATTACATTTTTACAATTTTCCAACGTTTCGGCACTTTTTCAGGTGCCGTGGTCCCGGATGTCCGTATAAAAACAGTTTTAATTATGTCTACTGCTCGTGTTAACCTTAGAAAATACTATAAAATTTTCTTGACAATAGTGATTTTAAGAACCTACGAACGAGAACTGAGGATCACGGATTTGAGACTAATTAACATGCCAAAAACGCTCATTTTTGGCGTCAATGTTATCAAGTCCTAGGTTTCTTGCCTTAGTTTCTCGGTCAGGGGTAATGAAAATTACTGTTATCATGATTCAGATTCAGATTGAAAGATAAGATAAGATAAGAATATTCTTTAATGTACACCAGGAAAGGACAAACAATATTTACAAAGATACATTGGCGGCCTTATAGCTTTCAGCATTTTTTTCAGACAGCAGGCAATGCACGACACGTCCACGATTGTACTGACACATTTTAAAAAACTATCTGTAATAAAAAATTGTTTTTTCCATCGATGGCGCTAGTGTTACGGAGCCCCTTAAGTTAAACAAACACAAGACTTTAAATTAGATTCCGGCTGACTACGGTCTCTGAAGTTTCGTAATACCGTTCGTGATACGGCATTTGAGAATTTGATTTTACATGGCTGCTTACAACTTCCAAGTTAAAGGGGGCAAAATAAAGTTTAGACCTCCAATCAGCTAGTTCTAAAGTGGCAGTGCTTTTCGATTCCTACAAAGTCTCCTAAAGACTGTACTAAGTAAAATTTCTACTGTATGGAGTGGTCTTACTTAACCCTACATCGCTCGATTTTTTTTTTCAGCCCGAAATTAATTTTGCAGACGCGCTACGATATTTAGATTTATATGGTATAGGTATTTTAGGAGATAGCTTTTTTTTGTTATTGAGGGATTTTTTTGTGTCACATTGTACACTTTGGTTACCTTATACGTTACTAATAATATTAAATGAAATATTTTGTTTTACTTCAATTATTTTATTTATTTATCTACTTTTGAATATCCTTACATACCTAACATTTTACTTATTTATGAAATTCAAGGAAGCAATTTTTATCTTTATTTAGACACAGTTCCACCCGGCATTTAGAGCAAGATATGAAAGACTTTCCTTTGCAATTAGTAAATTTGCATCGCTGACATTTCGGCCCCCATTCAGGAAAATGTTCCACGCTATCGGTTTGGACGTCCATACCTAAATATTTCTTCAAATCGTTAGTGGTCACTGTAAATTGTTTTGAAGGATCTTTCTGGTCACTAAACTTCTGGGATTCCTGAACGATATGACCCAGTAAGTCTGTGTCAAAAAAATATAAAAACTGTAAGGGGCTTTCCCTGCTTATGCCAACCTCCCGGTGATGCCAACTCGGTGTTTCCTGTAAATTCAGGCATTGGAGAACAAAATGACTTCTTCCAAACAAAACGTGTTTTCTTCTTCTTTATTTTGAAGACAGGTTGGGTAGGTTTGTTTGCAGACTTTCTGGGCAATTTAGCGGATGATGATGTTGAAGCTGAGCGTGCAGATGTACTAGGCTGTGGCGTTTCAAAGCACAAGTTGGAACAATCCGCCTGCATGTTGTTATTACTTTCGAGCACAGATGAACTTGCAATAACATCTGTATCGTGGGATAATATTGCGCCACATGATTTGGTGGCTGAAGGGTGCGGAACAAGGAAAGAGTCGTCTTCTGAATCAGTGGAAGATAGACAAGCACGATTGATGGTGGCTCGTAATTTTTTGACATCGTCATCACTACTGTCGCCTCCCGGTCGACTTCTTCGTCCTAACTTCCAGACGTTATCAGCAAATATCTTTCTATTTCCGCGTCATTTAATTTTTGCAGACATTCTTTGTAAATATGTAAATAAAATGTTATAAAGTTATAAAATCGCACAATAAATAAATTAATCAAAACTGAGGGTAGTTTTCAGCTTTCTACATCAAAACACTTTTGTATTTCGTATAAAAAAAGGTAAAAAAATTGTATATAGTATGACCCCAAAAGGATAGTTGGTGCACAAAGTGCCATATCAGGAACATCCAAAAAACATTCAAATTGAATAGTAAATATGAATAAAAAGAAAATAACTAATTACTACATACATTTTCATAGTTTCACTAACACGCCAATATTATTTTCAAGTGTAAATGAGATTATTTTCGTATGTTTTTACAATTTCAAACTTCGAGAAAATTACCACCGCACGCGATCCACTCCATTTTCGGAAAGAAAGTCAATTATCGTACACCTAACGCCATCAAGCGGAAATAACCTGAAGTAGGCCCTGTAAAACTCTATTGATTTTCCATACTTACAACAAAGATGTCGCTACTTGTCGTAATTTAATGCCTAAATCAGTTGGTATTGGTTGTGCCTCATATGTCACTGCAAGCGATGTAGGGTTAACATACTCGAAACTTTGAAATGCTTACTGTGGATTTGTTAAAATGCTTAACTTATATTTTGACATTTTGAAATCGTTAAAATGGTTAACACAATGGAGTGGACCCAGTGCGGGTTTCTTTCTGATGGTTTCCTTATAGTAGCTATACCACTCGCTAACCGTGAACAAAAACATTGTGATGAATCCTGAGTGTCTGCCTCAGATTTTTGATTAAGCCAAAACTCTTTCTCCCTAAGAGAAGGCCTGTGCCCTAAAGTAGGACATTTATAGGCTACATAAAAAAATTAAGCGCTTGTGGTCTAGTCAAACCGAGTGATTGGAAATAAAAGCCAGTAATATATCGTTTCGAAAACTGTGCGATATCTTTTTCTGGTTATGCAATAAAGTGTTCTGTCTATCAATCAATAAACCTAAAACACTAAAAGGTTCAAAAATCACCTAGAACAGATCTAGTGAAACCTGATGGCAGTTTTGTTCTCATCTTTACATACGACTTTAATTATGAGATTTGGATGCCACCAAAAATATTATGAAATGAAAAGGTAATTCATAAAGGTAATAATTCAAAGTAGCACAGAAACTGCGGCTTAATGAACGTTACAATTTAAACTAGGTGTCCATTTCAAAATCTAGATCATTTTGGAGAAAAAATGGACAAAAAACTCCAAGCTTTTAGCTTTTTCTTATCAAGTTCTGATAGCTACGCAAATATGTTTTTTTTTATTATTTATATTGTTATAAAATACACATTTCATTCGTTTACTGCTTCGTTAAACCATTGCTGGTACGTATGTCTCGAAGCTAGCGTCTTCGGTTATTACAATGTTAAGTAGGTACATGGATGGCCCGTTACATTGCTACGTAGCATACTACACTTGCCTACGAACACGGTATTGTCGGCATATTGCCCGGTCATAGAAAAATAAAACAACGCTAGACTAGAGTACATTAAATAATGTGCCATTCTGTTGTTTGCTGTGTGCGGTGGCTATGTTTCATACATTGCTGAGTCACTGGGATCACCGTCATTTTCGACAGGACTACTGTCGTTTTGAAACAGGCTCCAACTTTTGTATCAAAACAAGCGATGAGCCTTCATTCATTTTCATTCAGTAAGGGGTCACAGGATAAGATGTTGTTGTCTTAACAAGGGCTATTCAGTAACATCATGGCCTGGTACGTATAACAATACAGAGACAAACATTTTTTTAAACGACTTCAAAAAAGGAGGAAGTTATCAATTTGACGCGTATATTACTTTTTTTAAGCTATTAATTCGAGACATATACTAAATTCATATTAAATACAACAAGAAAAACTTCACTGAAACCTGTATAGGTTTATTTGTGAGGTGAGTTACTCTTTTTTTATAATTAGCTCAAGAAGTGTTGTTTTAGGCCATTTCGGCTTTTATTCGGTTCACACAGGATGAACTCACGCTTGCATCCCAGAGGAATAGGCGGAGACTAGGCTTTGCCAATTGCCACGACCCTGACAGCCATATTTCGCTTCACCAACATTCATTGATTCACACACACACGCACATACACGTTCATACACGCACGCCGGTTCCGGGTATTTTTTATCATCCCCTTTGCTTTGCTTAGAAAACTATGGATCTACGTTTAGGGATCGAAACCCGAGATAGCTCGTATGGGTACGGGCCTTCTATCAGTGAGAAAGTTTGGGCTTTAAAACCACGAGTGCCCTCAGCGTGTTAGTTATTAGGAAGAAAGAAATATTCACACAAAGATACAATGATTACAAGCGTTGAGCTATACGAAATAGTGAGCTCCTTAGTCACTCGAGTTTCCTTACAATATTTCACGATGTTGTTGCTATTTTGTTGCGAAGACCACCCGATTGGAGGTCACCACTTACCACTGAGCCGCTGTGTCAATTCGTTAGCAAATAAATTGGCGAATTTGGATTTGAATCCCAATTGGATTTTGGACACTTGAAATTTTAAATTCATTTTCTAGCCTCTTCTCTTTTCCTATTTCAGATGGTTTTTGTTAAAAATCATCCAGTTTTATTTATGAAAATATGATTCCTCGCTTCTCAGTCGTGTACCAACGACTTTGTTTTCTATTCGTTACGTACATTTGTTCAGTTATGGTAGCAATACCACTCGCAAACTCCGAAGGAAAACATCGTGAAGAAACCTGAATGTAAAAACCTATTTAGAGGCTAAAAAATCCACTCATGCCGGAATTCGAACCCGCGACCTCTGGCTATCCGCGATGTAAAACCTAACTGCAAAGTAGGTACTCGAGGCTGCAAGTGATGCAAATTACTTCAGCCAGCTGTCGCTGCCTGTACGTAATACAGAGAATATTGTAAGGAGGTTAGAAATTTCACTGATGCCGTTGAGTCGCCATTAGCTCAGTTGGAAAGAGCGTTGGCACGGATAGCCAGAGGTCGCAGGTTCGAATCCCGGCATGGGTAGAATTATTAGCTTCTAAATAGGTTTTTAAATTTGTCCTTAGCACGGGTTAGTGCATTAAAAATAATATAAACCTGAATGTCTGAGGTGTTCAAATACCTTAGCGATTGAAATGGTCAATCCGCGGTGGGCAGACGTGGTAATTAAGCCCATACCTTACCTCTGAGAGAAGACTTATGCTCTGCAGCGGGACGTATATAGCCTACTTCGTTATCAACCCTTATATATCCCCACTCCTGGGGCACGGGTCTTTTCCTGCATCGCAGGAAGGTTAGGCCATATAGGCTACTTAACCAAAGCCTTAAAATATTTGCAGTTTAATTAGTCTTTGGTAAAGGGAAAGATTGAAGCGTGGCCTAGCCGAACCGAGTGATTGGAATCAATCACTTGAGTTAAGCAACAACAGGCGCGGTCAGGTGCAGGATGAGTGACCGTCCCGTAACTACCGCTAGTGGCATTTTTGGCAGAGGCCTTATGGGCGGCTTGATAACTACTGATAGTAAGGCTCGCCACTGTCTTACAATCCTCCACCAACCCGGACTTGGCCCCCGTGGTGGAATATGGCCTAATCTTCCTGCGATGCAGTTAGAGACCCGTGCCCCAGCAGTGGGGGCGTATAAAGGTGGATATCGATATCGAAAGGGAAAGATTTTACCGTATACCGTTTAAACAGTAATTGAGGACTGATGGTGTTTTTTAAGGCACTTTAGGGGTGCTATACTTACTTTCTTTATAATTACTTGTTTTATAATACGTTTTTAAGGACGTCCCAGACGACCACGATACATCGACCAAATAGGAAAGGGAAAGATAAAAAGTACCGGAACCGGCGTGCGTGCATGCAACGAATTATGAACGTTGATGAAGCGTAAAAGGTTTTTCAGGATAGTGGCGAGTGGCAGTCCCTAGTAACCTACCCCTCTGGGATACAGCTGTGAGGTTATGTAAGTATGTATGTAAAACGTTTTTGTCCAAAAGTGAACATGAGAAATTTTAACAACTGTGACAACTATTTTTAGAACTTACAGTCTAGAACCTAGTATCAACCAAGGACTTTAATCACTTTCCGCCAAAAACGGCCGTTTTTAGCGGAAATCGATTAAAGTTCTAGTCTAGTGATCCTAGATTCGAGACTGTAGGTTCTAAAGATAGTTGTAACAGTCGTTAAGATTTCTCATGTGCTATAAAACAAGTTGGAGCAAACGTGTCCTTGAGTGGAGACCGCGACTCGGCAAACGTAATGTAGGACGCCCTCCGATTAGGTGGGATGACGATCTGCGAAAAGCTGCAGGCAGATGCTGGATGCGGCAAGCTGAAGACAGGGCGCTATGGCGCTCATTAGGGGAGGGCTATGTCCAGCAGTGGACTAGTATAGCCTGATGATGATAAAACAAGTTATGAAGTAATTTTTTCCACCAATGGAAAAAAAATCAAACGCCGTCAGAGTTTAATTCAGAACATGCATCGGTGCAAAGCATTTTGGTATAAGTGTTCAAATACAGCGGCTTTTAGTGGAAATGACATAATCCGAAGGCAAATGCACTAATCCTACTGAATGTCATGTTAACTTTTACTGGACGGACACGTTACCCCTGATTTTGGCTTTAAATATGCACCAGCTGCAAAAGTTTACGCCAATGTTTTGAGTATTAATTAGACCAGCCAAATCCTGCTCATTTACTTTAGCGGCTGTAACATAAATGTATACGTAATACAGAGAATATTGTAAAGAGGTTCGAAATTTCACTGATGCCGGTGAGTCGCCCATTGGCTCAGTTGGAAAGAGCGCTGGCACGGATAGACAGAGGTCGCGGATTCGAATCCCGGCATAGGTGAAATTTTTAGCTTCTAATTAGGTTTTTAAAACATAAATATAGATGATACAAACGTCCATCTATATTCTTAACGGCATATTTGATGGTATAATATATTTATCCTTGCTTGTTTAATTTAATTTAAGCTCAAATTTGCCTTTGGTGCCAATACTAGATATTTTATCGCAAGATCACGATTCTTTTTTAAAATAAAATTGGCAGCGTGTCATCTAAAGCAGTGTCCCTGGTTACTTCATTTATGGGAATATAGCAGTTTTCGACTGAAAAGTCATACCTTGTACGTCTCCACTGCTGAGGCACGGGTCTCTTCCTGCATTGCAGAAAGGTTAGGCCATACTCCACCACAGAGGCCAAGTCCGGGTTGCTGGAGGATTGTAAGACAGTGACGAGCTCTACTGTCAGAAGAATAAGACGCCTTTAACGCCTCTGAGACGGCTTAACGACTGTCATTAAATGACAGCCGGCATCAACGGCTTAACGTGCCTTGCGATGTATAACAATGTATACTCGTAATAGGCTGCAATATAATAAAAGATCAAATGTTAATTTTCAATTTCTGACATTTCAGCCACTCAACGCGTGACTCGCGTCGTCATACTATCTATCTTCCTCTTCTTCAGGCTAATTAGTCCACTGCTGGACATAGCCCTCCCCTAATGAGCGCCACAGCGCAAGATTGTGCCATCATTAGGGGTAATGCCCATAATCCCCACGCTGGGCATGCGGGTTGGGGATCGCAGTTTGGTGGAATTGTACTGCAGGGGGCGCTGCTGCCCACCCCCCGGTTTGTGTCCCTTAGTCGCCTTTTACGTCACCCGCGGGAAGAATTTGGTTTGGTATTATATTCTCTAGGCCGACACCACACAGCAAGGCTCGCATAGTGCTATCTATGCGAGTCTCAAGTTGCTACAAGTGTGGGTGCACAAACCGGGGGGTGGGCAGCAGCGCCCCCTGCAGTACAATTCCACCGACCTACGATCCACATCACGCATGCCCAGCGTGGGGATTATGGGCATTAGAATAGAATATATTTATTTGTCTTCAAGCGAAATAAGACACAACAATCACTTATACTAGAGGCATTAATGACAGTTTAAAGAGACTATTATTTAACAGCTTATAAATTAATCATAGGGATAGCACAACGTGGTGCTCTTTAGGGGAGGGCTATGTCCAGCAATGGACTAGTATAGCCTGAGTACGACGACAAGTGTGGGTACGTTACGACTCCTCATTTTTTCAACTTTTGGAACATCCCCACGTCGTTCCAAAAGGGAGTTCTGGCCATTATTCACAGGCTAGGCGTTTGACCTCTCCGCGTTATTTATTACGAAAAATCGGCCCCTTTTTATTACTTTATGTATGCCGGGGATGATTTATTGCTGCTAGGCCTCATATGTCGGTTATAAAATTATTGGGACACTACTGAACTATATTTTCATTAATAATGATCAAGGCTTTGAAGGGCCAAGGGTTAGATCGATCAAATGATTTTCGCGTATTTGTAGCTTAACACAAAGTTTTAAAAGGTGACTAAAAATAACACTACATAACAAAAATAATTTGTAATTTAATATCACTCTTTGCAATGGAAAAGTATTGACTCTCTATGAATTTGCCTCTTTTGCCTCTTGACGTTTGAAATAAATATGTTCAATTTCAATATACCTATACAATTTTATTTCAATTTGAAAATAGGTTTTAGGTTCAGTTTCGTTTTTTATTAATAGGTAATTATAATTTTTAAATAATCTTGCTAGGACTCAATTTATGACTAAATTAACATTTATATATGTTTATTTTCAAAAATAAATTATTTTTAACATAACATAACCTCACGCCTGTATCCCAGAGGGTTAGGCAGAGACCACTTGGGTTGTTCGCTTCATCAACGTTTAGTCGTTACATTACATGCACGCACGCCAGTTGCGGCTACTTTTTACCTTCCCCTTTGCTAAATTTAAAATTATTTTTATAGATACATATTGTCATATTATAGAAGCGCAAGTGGTTAGTAGGCAAGTTTAAAACCTGTAAAATAAATTATCGCCAAATCACTAAATATCAAGTCAAGTACATATCTACAGTGTAATCAATCAATCAAATCAATTTACTTCAACGTAAAAAAATTACATTCTGTTTGCTGAATGTCAATGTACAATGTAAAACGTAAGCCGCTGCCTTCGGGCCGTATTGTAGTGGTGAAAAAGTCGAAAAGAAAAAAAAAACCCACTCTGACCATCCTTTCTCAAGTCATCTTATACCAAATACATCAGTTGCAACTCATACGTTTACCTAATAAGATTTCATGATTGCCATTAACAACCCTAAATGCCAAAGCATTAGTGACTGTAGTAATACTGACTGTAGATGTGTTTTACTCAAGAGCTTGACAAAAAAGTACTTATACTATTTTTATTTTTAATGCACTAACCCGTGCTAAGGACTAAGGACTAAGTTCCGATGTAAAACCTAACTGCAAAGTAGGTAGTCGGGGCTGTAAGTGATGCAATTTACTTAAGCCAGATGTCGCTGCCTGTACGTAATACAGAGAATAGTGTAAAGAGGTTCGAAATTTCACTGATGCCGGTGAGTCGCCCATTGGCTCAATTGGTAGAGCGCTGGCACGTATAGCCAGAGGTTGCGGGTTCGAATCCCGGCATGAGTTAAATTTTTAGCCCCTAAATAGATTTTAAAAAAGTACTTCCTCATAGCAAACACATTTAATAACACTTCGGTACAGAGCGCGTTCAGGAGAAACTTCACAGTACGATGAATATCAGCATTAAGCATTACGCCTGTCAATGTACGCATTACCCAGATATCTCACAATATGATGAGAGTGATATCATGAGAGCCCTATTTATTTATTAGACAGCTTGAAGGGAGTGGAACGCGCAGACACGTCAGATTAATCGAGTGTGAATCTTATTCACCTAAATAATACAAGCATGAAAATGTTTATCCTGTCCCTCCATATGTTATTTACTCTATCTTATCTCTACCATTCACATAAAAGAAGTGGGTACATTTTCTACAGAATTAGGCCAATACGTTGCTTTGAATTCTGGACCCTTCATTGTGGCCTCAAATCTTCAGTAGAAGTGAAGTAAACGAGGACTTCTTAGATAGCTATATTTCGTTTGGAAAACAAGAAGTTCTTAATGAACGTTACAATTTTACTTTGAATTGTAGCGTTCATTAAGCCGCAGTTTCTGCGCTACTTTGAATGAAACCTTTTCAATTAATTTATTTTCATTTCAGAATTTTCTGGTGTGTGGAAGTTTATAAGGTGATGGAGTTATAATGACTATTTTTTCTCCAAAATGATCTAGATTTTGAAATAGACACCTAGTTTAACTTGTAACGTTCAGTAAGCTGCAGTTTCTGTGCTACTTTGAATAAAACCTTTTTGATTCGATTGATTGATGTAAATTTTATAATCAATCATCATTTTAATCCGGATTAGAACATGATTTTTTATCGGAAGAGTTCGACTAGGCTTTGCTCTGATTTGCTGTGCTTAATCGATTTCAACCCTGTATGTCCCCACTGCTGGGGCACGGGTCTCTTCCTGCGTTGCAGGAAGGTTAGGCCTACTCCATCACGGGGGCCAAGTCTGGGTTGGTGGAGGGTTGTAAGACAGTGGCGGGCCTTACTGTCAGAAGATACTGCTTAATCATTAGGAGTTAATCCGGATTGAAAACAACAATGACTTGCGTTTACGACAGTCTAGTTCGAAAAATCATAATCAATGTTTGTGCGGCGCCCACAAAAAATTGGTATGCATTAAGTTATTTAAATGGTCATGTGTTCATGACGTGTTAAACACATGTTTATGGTTTTTGATAAGTTCTGCATTATAAACGATAATTTTGTAGGTAGGTTTGATCCTTTATTTTCGCGCGGCGTAGAAAGCAAAAAAAATTACGCAATCAAAAAGCAATGACGATTCATAAAAATAAACATAGTGCACATTTGATATTTATAAAGGAATGCGCAGACGAGGGACTTTTGTCCCCGAGGGACAAAAGTCCCTGAATCGTAAAAAATGTCCTCCGAGTTGTCGCGGACTCAACGCCTACGGTGTGCGGTCATTTTGTTCCCCGGAAATTGAGTGAAGCGTACGCTATGGAAGCAAATATTCTGAGATTACATTGTGTTGTACCGGACTTTTGTCCAGTCCGGTCTCTTGATGTCCTCGGTAACCTGAGGGACTTTTTGTACGGGGTACTTTTAGTCCTTCGTGTGCGTTATTCGATACAATTAATGAGAGATCTATATCGACGGGCAAAAAAGTACTCGGGGATAGCCCTCGTCTGCGCAGGCCTTAATACATGTTTTGTATACTTATGCCATGTATACAGGTATACCATATTTGACAAGAAAAGGGCCGGTTCCAGCATTGAGAATTTAACTAAGTAAGTACATAGACTAAATACACTTAGACGACCTCTGTGGCGTAGCGGTAGCGCGTCTGCCTACCATGCAAGGTCTTAGATGTTTACATGTTTGTGATGTCGTTGTTTCTGGTTCCCACGACACAGGGTATCCTAGTGTGGGGCCAGAAGCAATGTATGTACCTGTATGTAAATGTTATGTTGTGTTAAATGTTATATATAAGTAACATTCTGTCACGCTCTTTTCTTGGAAATTTGAACAGACAGCAGTAGTGAAATTTTAAATTTAGAAACTAGCCCAAAGTATCTGTAACGGAAAAAAGACATTTTTGCACTAGTTTGACACCCGATATCTCAACCCGTTGTTACGTTTTCGTCGTCGCGCTTATTAGTCGCGTAGGTACGTTTCTTTCACTGGCAAGCGAACAAAAAGAGAGCCACCTTCACTCAATCTCCTTTGTTCGCAAAAAACAAGAACGTCTTGGTGTGCAGTCAAATACACAACAATCATTGATAATAACCACTCGCATCATGATCTGACGTAACGCTCACGGTAGCTCGATGCACATACCCCTTATTGGACTTGAATTGCAGGAGGCGCGACTTGAGACCGCGCCGCGGCAGAAATTTGGGGCCTCCGTGGTTACTGCCACACAATATAACGTTAACATTGGCCGTTGCACCTACGTAATGATGTATACAGCGTCCAGTGGCACCTTCACACGCACTAGATGGGTGAAGGGACCAATCGGACGCTGCAGACGGGACGTTGTTTTTTGGATGATGTAGGCTAATATTAATATAAAGTAATCCATTAACGTTCTATATTAGATTAGTTAACTCCACATGGTGTAACCCTTTGTTCCCTTTGTACTATCGAGGGTTCTACTCGTAAACACATTTTTTCTCTTAAGGGCATAATTTCGGAAACGCTAAATAATTATTAGCTATTCCAAAGTAAAGTTACGGCCTACATTAAAATGTATGACCAAGATGATATTTTTTTCGAAGTTATCCACATAGTAACAGTTGTTTGTATTAACTAGTAGAACCCACCTTGGTTATTGGGATTTTGTCACACCCTGTAGACGTAGGCAATGTACATTATACTGTGTAATGTACTAACTTACACAGTACATTATTCTGTGTATAATGTACATTATACTGTATATTAATGTATATTATACAGTGTATATTCATTGCAATAGATATATTTGTAAAATGTTGCCATCGCGCATAATTAATTTTGTGTACCAGTTTATTTCAAATTTTAGTATGTATAAATCCTAATCCCCAACAACCGCATAATGTCCAAAATTTAATCTCGAAACTAAAATCCAAACTACGTTTTCACAAAGCAACCCAGGTGTTAATTTTCACTCGGAAATGTTACAATTTTCCGACGAGCATACTCGTTTATCAACAGGGAGCCGAAACTCAATCCGCACAGTTATGTCTGAAATCTGAAATGCGGTCGCAGTGGACAGGGATGTATTCAGGGCACAGAAAGGTCTTGGCCTTCGACATTAGCCAAAGTGTGCTGAGGCTAACGGCGTTGATCGCTCTAGCCAAAGCGCATGTGAGTGGAAGTTTAGTTGGCTATAGTCTCTAAGGTAAACTCGGCCTCGAATTATTGAATTTTATTTCGTCACTTATTATATTATTGATACTTTTGTTGCACTTAAACATATGTAGAACACAGTGGTCTTGATTTTTTCGTCACTTCTTCTTTCAGTGCCTTTCCACTACTGGAGGCAGGCGTTCAGCTATGGATATTCCTCTCTTCTCTACGCTAAGCGAAATAGATCATCGACACTGGCAACTTCACCCCAATCTTTGATCTTACTAAGCCATGATTTTTTTTGTAAATTAGGTCAATTACAAGCTTTTTATAGACTATTTTAAGTCATAATAATATATTTAATAGAAAGTAAGTTTCTACTTAATTAAAACTGTTTTTATACGGATTTATGCTCGTTTATTACATTTTTACAATTTTCCAACGTTTCGGCACTTTTTCAGGTGCCGTGGTCCCGGATGACCACGGCACCTGAAAAAGTGCCGAAACGTTGGAAAATTGTAAAAATGTAATAAACGAGCATAAATCCGTATAAAAACAGTTTTAATTATGTCTACTGCTCGTGTTAACCTTAGAAAATACTATAAGTTTCTACTTATTAAGAATTATTTTTTTGGAATTTCGCATCAAAAATTTGGTTACAAATATTAATTAATAAAAGGCATTACATAGTCTAAAAATTCGCACAAAGCTTCGTCATAAAAACTATCACAATAAACAATAAAATAAAAAAATAAAAAATCAAACTTAATTAATCAAAAATACCGCCCCGGGACACACCCGACCCAAAAGTCTTAATATATATTATTCTACTTATTAATATATCAGTTAGAAATAACATTCAATTTATTAATAAAAAATATAATAAAGTTTCTAATTTGACAACACTTCCTATTAAAACTTTTTATTAAAGCTATTATAAAGTAAAACGGCATCCGCAACACAGGCTAAGCCTAAGAGCTAACGATCAAACTAATTTGAAAATTCCTTTCCATTATTAATTCTTTTTACTTTACTTAGGTAACCAAATTAAAGTAAAAAAGAGTTTATTTTAATACCTCACAAGAGATAAAAATATTGTGTTCACTTGACGCAGAACTATGCCTACGGTCAGATATTAATATTGAAACAAGGTAAAAAATTACTGCGTATTCCACGCTAGACTAGTGTGTGTAGTGGTAATACAGAAACAATAAATTATAGATTTCTAGTACAACATTAAGTATGTACTGTATTTGGAACCTTCGGCTTTTTCCTGCACACAGCCCTGTCCCGGGGCTCCACTTTTCATAGGAATACCATCCCTTTGTCCTATTTAATTTAATAATGTTTAATTAAATAAAGCACTGAGTAATTCAGTGTAATAAACCATTGTTAGTACTAAAAGTACCTAGTTGGTTTTGTTGCGGCTGCAAATTATTCAACTGTTTTTTGTATAATAATTCAACTCAATTTGAGTTTGACTTTTGATATTACTAGCAAAGCTAAACTCCTACGATTTATGTAAAAGTTTAAGAAAAGAAAACTGACTACTCTGATGGTTTCATTCTAGAGCTAGAAATGATTTTGCTTACGTTTCAACGATTAATCAATAAAATTTATCAATAGATGATTACCATCAAAGGTTTTATCAGTATCGGTGTAACCTTTATATAATAATATACCTACTATAATAATTAATTAATTAATAAATCTAGTGTGCTAGTAATTTCTTATATTTTTCTTTACCAAAAAATTCAGTTCATTGGATTCAAATCATTAGTAGATTCTAAGGCACAGCAATTTATGAAGTACAGTAGACGACAAAACTCTGGGTATATGCAATACGTTCCCTGTAAATGTATGTTGCGGGAAAAAAGACTATCTGGTAATTCAATCTACAAAGACACGTGTCTCTCTTTTTTAAGATTAAGGAAAGTGACATTGCAAGTGTTGCCACTTTGAATAAATTTTAGATAGACGTAATGTTGTGAATAAAAAGTCATCGTCATCAATTCAGTCAGCAATTCGCTGCAGTTTCTAATTAAAATGCACGCGGAATGGCAACGTAGGTGACATCATAGAAGAAAAAACTTACTACCTTTAAATGGTTTATTAAAAAAATACCATAAATGACTTTATGGCTCTGCCAAATTAATCCAAATTAAATTCCTTTGACAAACAAAACATATATAAAACTACGTGACCAAAATCAATCTTAGTAAATATTTATTTATCTTCGGAAGAAATTTATCCAGCCCACGCTGGCAACTCTTTCATTGCAGTCAAATATCAGTTTCCTTTTCATAAAAAAATACGGTCAAAAATCGCGATCGATCTGCCATATCTCGCAAAATTGCGAAAAAATACTTTCTTCGACGACATTACATTCCCAGTGAAGCGGAGTTTTAATGACCTCTGAATTAAATTGATCGTTAGCGTCTCTTTAATTGAAATTCTTTCATAACTTTATTAGAACTGGGGCCGCAACTCTGACAGTCGGACCAATTTCGTTCGTGTGTAATATTTTTGATCGACAATCCGTCAAGTGTTTATATTATTCCAAGAAAAACAGTTTTCTTTTCTTACTCGTTGAATAGTCCATTCCACTAAATGACTGTCTTAAAGGCACCCAGATAAAGAAATATTATACCTAGCAATGTTATTTGTGACGTGTAGATTAAATATAATTCAGTCAGTTTGGTGACTGTCAGTCGGAACTAAGATCCCACAGATAGGTATACAGCTAGAATGCTTATGGCATTAAGCATTAAGACCGTCGTATTTTACATTCGTTTAAGTGAAAAAAAAGTATTAGTAATTAAAACTGTTACTATACGGATTTATGCTCGTTTATTACATTTTTTACAATTTTCCGACGTTTCGGCACTTTTACAGGTGCCGTGGTCTCGGAGTCATCCGAGCATAAATCCGTATAGAAACAGTTTTATTTATGTCTAGTGCTCGTGTTAACCTTAGAAAATACTAAGTATTAGTAAAATAAAATACATATTATTATTCCATAGCTATAATCTTTTGACACTATTTCCGTTTCTATTCTCTATGGCTCGGTACGAAATTCGGGGCTCGATACGGTAACTGCATTCTACAACAGTGAAAGATTCACGGACAGGTGACGTGACCTGTTCCTTCATACTTTTGTCTCCTAGAAGGTTTGATACGACTGCGCGATTAGACTTGAAGCGGCGGTGAAATAAAATGGACGTGTTTATGCAATTGTCATTATACTACAATTCGTAAACAAAATACAGGCACAGTCAGGACTCTCCCGAGAAAACCATAAGTAGGTAGGTAAATCCGAAATAATGAGTATAATCTCAGATATTCGGTCAATTGTAACTATTTCCCCAAGTTTCGACGTCCATGACCTCGTTTCCAATTTCTCTGATGCATTTTACGTTTGATATGTTGTGTGATGATTACAGTACTTCCATAGACTACAAGCTTCAGTGAATAGAACAAAGATCATAGAGATCAAATAAGTTCCCTTGCTTTTGCCATGACGTGTGCACTAATTTGTAAACTTTCGTTCGTTCGGTTCAGATATACCTTCTATGTATGATAGAAGTCCACGAACCACAAACTGCTTTAATAGAAGAATAAAGATTATTTGCTAAGTTCGATTTTCAGAGTTGCGCCCCAATCGTAATATAATGGAGAGCAAAAAAGTTTTCACTTCCCAGAAAATATATTGGACAGGAAAACATTATGTTTTCTCTTTCAGAATATTAATTATTTGTTTTTTGTCCGGCATATTAAAATTAAGATTCTGAGAGTAGCCTGCAAATTGAGGTTTTTATACTTTGTGAGTATTTGTTTGTCTTTAGCCCGAAGTGCACCGGGAAAACAGACTTTATCTATTTTATTATAAAAGACAAAGTGGGGGGGGGGAACTTTTGTTTGCGTCGAAAATACATATTCATATTTTTTACACATTAAAATAAGAAAAATTTACAATACTTTTGTTCCAGAAGGTTAATATAATGAATGTTAATTATGATAGTATTCTTTGGATTTAATCGACTAAACTAAGTTTATTATTTATAAAAAGCAGTTTCTACTAAAACACTGTTAGGGCGGATTTAAACGAAATAATCGAGGCTTATGAAAGGATTTTTATTAATTGGCTTCATTTCTGAACGTTTTATTGGAATTGACTTTTTATAAATTTAAAATTTTCTGCTGAAACGTATAAAAAGTCATGATTCTTTCTGTACTGATAGCGTAGATGGCTCTAAGTCGTTCTTTAAGATGCTCATTAAATATTTTTTCCTTCACCATTTCCAATATGTTTGACTTCCAGACAAACTGTTTATATAAAACTCACACTTATGCCATACGCTATAAGAGATAAGTTTGAGTGAACTGCAAGAGTGGCTGAATCTATCAGCACCAATTCACCGTCGATTTTAAAGTAGAACTAATAAAAACTTTCCCGTTTCTGAGATTTCCTGTGGGTATGATATTACGTTTCCAATAAATTTATGCATTATTTAGTATACACGCTTAAAGCTAGTTTTTACTATGGTTTGTAAGTCGCGGTTATCTAATTAGTAATAATAATAATGGCCTTTTTGCATCTACTTAATGAGATGATTTATACAGCGTCCAGTGGCATCTTCACTCACACTAGATGGGTGAAGGGACCACTCCGACGCTGTAGTGCCTGGGACATGGTTTTAAAGATGGTGTAGGCTTGCCCAGCACCTATACCATCCTGACAGCTTAGGCGGCCTAGCCCACAGGAAAGACTAGTCAATACGTGCGGAGCCAACCAAGCCGCGGGTTTCCTCACGATGTTTTCCTTCACCGTTAGCGTGTGGTATTGCGACTGCAGTCAAATTCGCAAATGTACGTAACTTTGAAATTAAACAAAGTCATTGGTACATGCCCGCACTCGGGACTGAACCTGGGGCTCTCGCTTGCCAGTCCATGGTTCTACCCACTGAGCTACCACCGCTTCAAATTAGTACCTAATTGAAAATTGCATCTATTTAGACTACTACTTTAAAATAAATAGAGAAATCCTTGGTTGTAAAAAAATGCTTACGGAAAATCGCGATGGAATGTTATATCCGTGAGTAGTTGACTATTTTGTTAATAAAAAACAGTAGAACTACTTAAGAACTAGTTCTAGTTCAAAAAAGCAGAACTACTAGTTACACTGTCAAAGACTAACAATGTTGAAAGTAGATTAATATATTGTTAGCGTACGAGAAACCGAAGGTTAATCAGAAATGGAAAAACTTGGACGAATGCATCGTATATATCATTATGTAATATTAAAGAATTTCTTTACCTTTTCACGTGGTGGCATTTATTAGGAAAACATACTTATCTAAAATAGACGCATAGTTCATTTCAGTTCAGACCACTGTTCATTTCCTAGAGGCTAACGATCTTATTTATAACAACACGTCTTCTCTAAAACAATCCTAGAAGGGTTTTATCAAATCTTTTCCTCTTTTCCTTGTAAATCTTTAACACAAACTATTTCAGTGAGCCTGTTTGGAGTGTTTTAAGGAACTGTGGTTTTATTAATAAGGCCGTAAGACGTTTCTCGTACGGCAACAATCTGTTAACAAGCTGTTCACCATTGTCAGTTTCTTTTGTTCAAGCCATGTAACAATTCGTTAACGTCGGAAAAACCAGAGGAAAGAGTAGTTCGTTAGTATCAGCATACATTAGTAACAATACAGTCACAGACAGCACGATTAATTTGACAAAGAGACTGTGGAACTACTTGCCTCTCGCTCACACCACACAGATATCAATACCGTATGTGCGACAGAGAAACCGTATTCCAGTTCCTTTCTATATTTACCTAACTGAGCTACAACCAAATTAGCCACGGTTAGCGTCCGATAACGCCCGTGCACGACTCAGAGGCGAAGTTACATTTGAATTTGCACTCTTGCGTACACAAATAGAGTTCAAAACAGCATACTCACTCAGCATTGGTCTCAGGAGTGGGCAAGTCGCCTATGGTGGTCAGGGTGAGGGTTGACCAGTACAGCGAGCCCAGATACTTGCGCGTCAGCGTGGCGTAGTCACCTGGCCTGTGCGGGTACACCCAGTCGCCCTGCGAAACACAAGTATTATTAATAAATACCAATATAGCCCTTGGTGTCGGCTGTCATGTAATGGCAGTCGTCAAGCCATGTCAGAGGCCTTATGGGCCTAGTCGAATCGAGTGATTGGAATCAGTCCCTTGAGTTAAGCAACAGCAGGCGCGGTCAAGTGCAGTGTGGGTGAACGTCCCGTGTCTACTGCTAGTGGCATTTTTCCGAGCGCTTCCGTGCGAAGCCGTTGGTGCCGGCTGTCATGTAATGGCAGTCGTTAAGCCATGTCGGAGGCCTTATGGGTAGCTTGATAACTTCTGACAGTAAGACCCGCCACTGTCTTACAATCCTCCACCAACCCGGACTTCGCCGCATAGATTTACGTCTGACATCATTATTGACTTTTGTTTATTTTCTTTTATGATTTTTATTTTCTCTGGAGCGGCGGTAGCCCAGTAGGTAGAACAACGGATTCGGAAGCGGGAGACCCAGGTTTGATTGCCAGCGTGGCATATAATGGCATCGTCTTCTACGTATAGTAGCAGTATTGCTCCTATTACTTTACAAATGTATATGTCAAATGTAACGTTGAAGGAAAACATCGTGAGGAAACCTGAGTATATGAAGTGTTCAAAAACCTCAGCGCTTGAAATTATCAATTCGCGCTGGGCACGCGTAGAAGTTAAGCCCATACACTCTCTCTTAGAAAATGAAAATGTGCCCTGCAGTGGGGCTTTAAGCCAAGTCAGAGGCCTTAGGGCGGCTTAAAAACTTCTGATAGTAAGACCAGCCACTAGTCTTGTAATCCTCCATCAATCCGGACTTGGCCCCCGTGGTGGAGTATGGCCTCAGGTAAGAGACCCGTCCCCTCGGTGGGAACATAATGGGTTGATGATGGTGATGATGATGAGTGGGACTTTAGACCACCACCTACCGAATGAAAAGGCGGAGTTCTACCGCTCCGTTATCACCCACACTGTGGCCTGTCAACTTCCTTAAAGTACGGCGGCCTTCAATGGGCATCTAATCCACGACCTCTAGTTTCCGAAACGAGTCGAGCAAACAACGAGGCAGTGAATAGTCGCTCGCTATAGGAATGGCTCCCAGAAAATAGCTGCAGGGCGTTAGTCAGCGCATTTTCCAGAGCAATTTCCTTGAGAAACTGCCCAAAAATGGCCAAAGCCCCCTCGATCGGCAATCACGGCGCGTCCTGCCATATATCTTAGCGCCTTGTATTAGGCCAATGGTGGTACATCCTCTTAAGTAGCGTTCAGACTCGGGGGTGCGTCACTGAAATGCATAGTTGATCAATAGAGCCATATTAGTTCTGTAATAACGGCAACGACCTCCGTGGCGTGGCGATAGCGCATTTGCCTAACATGCGAGAGGTCCCGGGTTCTATTCCCGGCTGAGGACGAAAAAAAACCCCAGGTCTTGGATGTTTACATGTTTGTGATGTCGCTGTTTCTGGTATCCACGACACAGGGTATCCTAGTGTGCCGCCAATAGGTAGATAGATAGAATATTCTTTATTGTACACAGAAATTACAGTAACAGAACCTAGATAAAAATATAGTACAAATGGCGGCCTTATTACTAAAAGCAATTTCTTCCAGGCAACCATAGACGGAGACATGAAAGAAATTAGAGACGGGTAGTCGGTGCAATACAGAAATAGTGAAATTAGAATTCAACGAAATTTATATAAACTTACTTAAACCACATACATAAATAATTAAATAAATAAATAATTAAGATATACATACATACATACATACATACATACATACATACATACATACATACATACTAATAAATAAATTATATAGGTATGTAAATGTAAAAATGTTATGTTAATGGTCGTTTCATCCACACTATCGGTAGTCCAGTAACCAATCGCATTGCAATGGTATAACCCGTGCTACGCGTGAGATGGCTATTTAAGTAGCGCGGGTTATACCCCTAGAATGACATTGTAGTACTGCTTTGTTGACCAGCAAACTGAGGTAAATATCAAACATTGTCGTGCTGATTTCATTCTATTGCAAACTATGTACGTAAGTATTAGATTCGATTACTCTATGCAGAGTGGGTTTTGTGCTTTATTGAATAATCATTACTATAATAACTAACATAGCATAAGCTACCATTGTTACTAACACTATATGGGCATATATCTATAAAAACCATGTCCCAGGCACTACAGCGTCGGAGTGGTCCCTTCGCCCATTTGGTGTGGGTGAAGATGCCACTGGACGCTGTATGAATCATCTCATTAAGTAGATGCAAAAAGGCCAATATTATTATTATTATTATATGGGCAGTGACTGAACTAAGTCAATATAATACAAATTAATACTCCAAAAAAATCGTAAATTAATAAATTGTAGACTTTTAGTCCGGATCTAGTCTGGTCGGGCTCTTCCGATATAACAACACCCGTAAGTAGATCTGGACTAAAAGTCTACAATGGGTTGTGCTTACGAAAGTTTTAGTTCAAAAATTTATGAATTCATAATAGTGGAATGAATCTTTTTTTCACGTTCTGAGATCGACTCGCTCATCTATAATTTAGTTGTCAGATATAAATGTATTTGTTTGTGTATATTGGCTAATCGTTATACTAAGTATTTTTGGAGTTCAAAGTTAGTTTCTTTGATTTTATGTTCTTTGTTTTTCTTTAGATTTTGTAAATGATAATGCCGTTCTCCAAGTTACGATAGTGTAAAATAAGTTTATGCGCCTATGATAAATTATATTGATAACTTTGTTTCTCGTAATATTAATTAACTAATCCTGTGGTTTTTTTAAAATAGATAGATACCTAACACTTTATTGGACAACCAGAAAAATATTAAGTATAATATATATTAAGATAAGAGATAATTATTTATTTGCACTTTTTCACACTTTTTATTAAATATGAAATAAATTAAATAACAAAAAAAAAAGTATACTTTATACTTACTTAGTATAATGATTAATGAGTACGATGATAATTAGTATGTTGAAATATATTTATCCATAAAATACATAAATATTTTAATTTATATGAGAACGCACCTTAAGAGCAATTAAGGCCGTCGTCGGTCAACGGGGCGAGAGGGAGTATGCTTTATACTAGAAACAAGTTCTACGTTTTTTCTTTTAGCTTAAGTACACTGAGTTTATCTAACAAACCTATATTTTGAATACATTGGATAAAGACAGTTCAAATTGGTTTTCTAAGAGAAAGCTTGGTAACCGTAAGATAAGATAAGATAAGAATATTCTTTATTGTACACTGGAAAAACAACAAATACAAAACAATTGCAAATATACATAGTACAATTGGCGGCCTTATTGCTAAAAGCAATTTCTTCCAGACAACCTTACGATGGAAAGTTGCTGAAGGAAATTAGAAAGACGGGTAGCCAGTGCAAATTTGAATATTGATACATACTTATACTTAATAATAATACACTTACATACCGTTACTTATATAAACTAATGTTTCATCGGGATATTCGATATACAAGACAGAATAAGTTTCTACAAAAAATACGAAAAAGTGCATCTTTCGACCGTACGTTGGATACTACTATTACATACTATTTTTTTATGTGGTTTATAAAAGTCCTACTGCACTCTCTCAGAGAAAGAGTATTGGCTCAATCTCAAATACATTTGACATTTGACGTATTTTCAGAGGGTATATTTAAAATTACCCGCTACCCGATTAAAAGTACCCGGAACCGGCGTGCGTGCATGCAACGACTTATGAACGTTGATTAAGCGAAGGTGATCTGTCAGGATCGTGGCAAGTGGCAATCCCTGGTCTCTGCCTACCCCTCTGGGATACAGGCGTGTGGTTATGTATGTATGTATATTTAAAATTAAAGGAATTGTGCAGACTGACGAATATAGCAAGCCTTAACATGATTATGTATATCTACGTATTTTAAGTTTATATTCTAAGTCACTTCTACTTACAAAAGACACTTATTATTTGCTAGTCGTGATAACTCGGAAGTAGCCCGTGTATTTAGTCTTAAGTTGTGTCATATCTCCAATTGAATGTAATGGTATAGTAGCTGTGAGTAATCCAAATAAACAAAATAATTACATAAATAAATCTCAAGCGGGCTGAATACTAACATTGCGACAACGCATGTAGCTACAGGTGAGCCGTTTACTTTTACTAGAAACATTTTGATGCTAGCTAATTTACAACTTAAAAAAATCATGTAGCCTAATATAACGTCCCCCTGTAGGGCACAGGATTTCTTTCAGAGTATGGGCTTTATTACAACGCGTGCCCACGTCGTCACTACGTCACAAATGAACATGAATTAGAAACAAAGTCAAGTATATGCCGAGACGTAGCGTAATTCGCAATTAATTTTCGGGTCATCATCATCATTTCAGCCTATTGCAGTCCACTGCTGGACATAAGCCTCCCCCAGGGTGCGCCACAAGACCCGATCTCCCGTTTTCGCCATCCAGTCACCACCAGCCACCTTTTTCAGGTCGTCGGTCCATCTGGCCGGAGGGCGTCCTACACTACGCTTGCCGAGTCGTGGTCTCCATTCGAGAACCCGGAATTTTCGGGTGCTTATTAATAATGTGCTATTACATTCTTGATTAGTTTAGAAATTAGAAATGTAGGTATTTCAACGTAAAAAAATACATTCTGTTTGTAGACTGTCAATATATATGTTATTGTTATAGACATTATTCAATAAGCATTATAACAATCACAGCCGGTTTTTAATAGGTATTCGAAACATCCAAAATCAGCCCATTGCCACTGTTAACATCAACATTTACACGTACGCTCTATAAACTGTTAACGATCTCGCAATAAATGTAAAATTTGATCCAATTTGATCTCTGCAGAAAAATTACTACAGAACATGAAGGAACCACCTATTTTTAAACTCAACGTTGCGTTCAGAACTAACATACTATTTATTAACCTCGCTCATTGTTTCTGAAAACCAACTGTTAAACATCAAACGGTCAAGGAGTTTACGAGACAAACAAGTCAGTTTACAGAAACAGCGAAGCGAAATAAATAAACCTACGCTGAAAATAATGATTGGCAATTTCGCCTGCTTGGATGTTTTCCCCGCTGCGACCGGTTATTGGCAGATGAGATGTCAATTTGTTTATTTGAACCTATTTCTTCGAGCCTATTTACTCTCTCAGCACATTATTACGCCGTGTAAGAGGACTTAAGGTAGAGACGCCAACATGAAAACGCTTGGAAAGATTACTGCTGCTATTGACGTCTAAACAACGTAGGTACAGTCTGTAAGCATTTAGAATATACCTCGGCTACTATCGGATAGAATCGGATATATTCGTGTAATAGAAATATTGGAACTAATATAACACTTAATTACGAAATAACTTTTCAAAACAGTGAAGAAAAGTTTTATACAGAGAAGGAAGTAGTATTACACTCGTGTGATTTCGGCGAAAACCGAAGACTACTCTAGAGCCCGAGGTATATTCTAAAAGCTAACAGACTATACATAATGTTAAGACTGTTAACCCAGCGAGTGAGAGTGTTACTTTGAATACAGGGCGGCGGGTAGGATTCTAGACGATTCTAGAGCAGAATCCCGAGTATAGAGAGGGGTTCTAAAGTACCCACTTGGGCTTAAAACAGTGTAGCTCCCGAGGTAGGCATTATAATTTTTATTACATTTAATGAACAAATAATAGTGCAATTTATGAAAAAGAATAGCACAGAACGCTTATTTATTTGTACCACATTTTAAACGTGGGATACAACTTTCTTATCCCCTTAAGACCGAGTGTGCAAATTTTTGCACGAAAACTATTGCTATTTTTAAGGTCAGCTAAATCCTGACTGTAGTCAAATAATACTAATGATAATTTACATGATGGCGAAAAACTGCCAGCAGATGATGGATGCAGCAAGCTGAAGACAGGGCGCTATGGCGCTCGTTAAGGGAGGGCTACGAGTACATAATATATCCTGAAGAAGAAGAAAAAGAAAAAGAAGAATTTACAACACAATTACTAATCCCGGTCCCAAACTAGGATACTCTGTGCTAAGGTAGCCAGGTCAAGACATCACAAATATGAAAACCACAAGTACAAGACAAGAGCAGTACAAGAGCAGCTGAAATTAACTGCTATGAAGGAAGAAATCGGTACTCACCTGGAACCCCTCAGCCTCAGACAGCAGGAAATAGAAGCAGCCGAACCAATGCGCCAGGATCAGCAGGATATGTATGAGGTTGATGACCCGCCAGAAGTTGGGGTACACCGTCCTGGACTCCACGATGTAGTAGCAGTGGATTGCGCGGTACACCTGGAACCAAGTTAAATAAATAAATAAATAAATAAATTGCTGTTATTACTGTGGCCAAGCTGGATGACTTGTTTCATTTATAACTTATACACAACACAGTTCAAGCGTGTTAAGCCTCGGACTAATTAATCAAAATCAGGAAGAGGACCGTAATTACAGGCATAGATATACATATACATATACATATACATATACATATACATATACACATACACATACACATACACATACACATACATATACATATACATATACATATACATATACATATACATATACATATACATATACATATACATATACATATACATATACATATACATATACATATACATATACATATACATATACATATACATATACATATACATATACATATACATATACATATACATATACATATACATATACATATACATATACATATACATATACATATACATATACATATACATATACATATACATATACATATACATATACACATACACATACACATACACATACACATACACATACACATATACATATAATTAGACTAGCCGTTGCTCGCAAATTCAATCGCTTGGACATTTTAATGTGTATTTTCCGAGATAAATGTTGCTAATTTTCTATTCCACACTGTAATCTATCTCTGTGCCAAAATTCGCCGTCGCGGCGCGATTGAGTAACAAAAAAGGGCTAAACTAACACATTTATTAAATCAGTAGATCAGGATACGTTTTTAGAATATTAATAAAAAATAACAATCAAAAATATTTCAAATGAGTTACCTGCTAACCCTTTTTTTTCATTCAGCCTACGAGTATATACGTCTCACTGCAGGGTACAACCTTCTCTGAGAGAGAGAATATGGGTTTAATTACCACACGTGCCCACCGCGAATTGGCAATTTCAAGCGCTGAGATGTTTCAACACCTCAGACACTCAGGTTTCCTCACAATGTTTTCCTTCACAGCGAATGGTATTCCTAATACAACTCACAAATATTAGCTTAAGGGCTGATTTTTCAATCTTCGGATGAAGCTTATTCGTCGAATATTATATTAGACAAACAATTCAAAAATGTGTTCTAATTGCCTTTCTTTTGTTGTTTCACGGTGACATTTTTATATTATTGTGTAATACTTTATTAGACGGATAAGTTTTATCCGCGGATTGAAAAATCAGCCCTTAAATTAACAAAAATAACGTATCGGCCTCCGTTGTCAAATTAGGTTAGAATGGCTATGCCTAATATTCAATGCTGTGAGGCTATGCCGTAGTCAGGTGAAGCCGACATTGAGGAAGGCTGACAGACTTGTTTGTAGTGCAAAGTGCTTGTTGTTTTCCTCCTTGCAGAGTCGTTTCCTTCGGGGAGAAATAGGGAAAAACGCGGCGAAGTTTCTGACCCCCATGGGTAAATAAAGTTGGTTTATTTTCCATGAATACTCCCAGGCCTTCTCTCAGATATGGGCGGCCGTGTGAGTAACATATAAATATACAAATAATAATAACAAAAATAATAAAAATATTAATTGTAAAAACCTATTTAGAGGCTAAAAATTTCACCCATGCCGGGATTCGAACCCGCAACCTCTGGCTATCCGTGCCAGCGCTCTACCAATTGAGCCAATGGGCTCATTATACGTCAATGGCTTCACAGCATCAGTGAAATTTCGAACCTCTTTACACTATTCTCTGTATTACGTACAGGCAGCGACATCTGACTTAAGCAAATTGCATTACTTACAGCCCCGACCACCTACTTTGCAGTTAGGTTTAACATCGGAACGATATCACTGTACCCACATGATTACACTATTTTTTTTATTTTTAATGCACTAACCCGTGCTAAGAAACAAATTTAAAAACCTTTTTAGAGGCTAAAAATTTCACCCATGCCGGGATTCGAACCCGCAACCTCTGGCTATCTGGCTATGTAGAGCGCTGGCACGGATAGCCAGAGGTTGCGGGTTCGAATCCCGGCATGGGTGAAATTTTTAGCCTCTAAATAGGTTTTTAAATTTGTTCCTTAGCACGGGTTAGTGCATTAAAAATAAAAAAATAGTGTAATATTAATTGTATCATTGTAAGGTGTTAAATGTACAATAATTAATCAATAAATTAAATCAATTGATAATGAAATGAATGGGACCGAGTGATTGGAATCAATTACTTGGGTTAAGCAACAACAGGCGCGGTCAGGTACTGGATGTGGGACCATCTCGTGACTACCGCCAGTGGCATTTTTCCGAGCGCTTCCGTGATTCGCAAAGCACGTTAAGCTGTTGGTGTCGATTTTCATGTAATGGCAGTTGCTAAGCCATGTCAGAGGCCTTATGGGTGGCTTGATAACTTCTGACAGTAAGGCCGCTACTGTCTTACAATTCTCCACCAACACAAACATGGCCCCCGTGGTGGAGGATGGCCTAACCTTCCTGCGATACAGGAAGAGACCCGTGCCCGAACAGTGGGGATATACAAAGAGTTGATATCGATCGATAAACTTAACATAAACTTATTAACAAAGCATTTGGTTAGGCGGAAAGATGGCAGGTGGACTAAGGTAGCTACTGAGTGGTGGCCAAAAAAGATGGGCAGACCGTTGGGCCGACGACGTTGTGAAAGCGGCTGAGTAACGTTGGACAAGACTGGCATAGGACCGGATAGGTTGGCGTGAAAGAGAAGTCGCCTATGTCCAACAGTGATGGGCTGGTTAGACAGGTAGAGAACAGTCTTCTTTTTTCTTCTTCAGGCTATATTAGTCCACTGCTGGACATAGCCCTCCCCTAATGAGCGCCATAGCGCAAGGTTGTGCCATCATTGGGGGGTAATGCCCATAATCCCCACGCTGGGCATGCGGGTTGGGGATCGCAGTTTGGTGGAATTGTACTGCGGGGGGCGCTGCTGCCCACCCCCGGTTTGAAATGAAATGAAAAGGTTTTATTCAAAGTAGACAGAAACTGCGGCTTAATGAACATTACAATTCAAACTAGGTGTCCATTTCAAAATCTAGATCATTTAGGAGAAAAAATGGACAAAAAAACTCCAAACTTAGTCTTTTTAAAAGTCCTTAATTAACATAGTTTACATAATTATTATAAAACATAGAACTCATACATTGTACTGGCTTTAATTTAAATAATCCTTTATGTTATAGTAGCCCATTTGGCAAAGTGTGCTTAACATATTTTTTGAACCGCGATTCAGGCAAGCTTAATATATCTTCAGGGATTTTATTATAGAAGCGTATACAATGCCCCATGAAGGATGTATTAACCTTTACCAGCCTAAATAGTGGAAACAAAAGTTTATTTTCAACCGACTTCAAAAAAAGGAGGAGGTTCTCAATTCGACCCGTATGTTTTTCTATGTTTGTTACGCGATAACTCCGCCAATTATGAACCGATTTGAACAAATCTTTTTTCGGCGTATAGGTAATACCTCAAGGGTGGTCCCATTTAAATTTAATAATAAAATAATTAACTTTTAAAAAAAAACCGACTTCAAATGCGTGAACACAAAAAAAACTAAAAATTAAAAAATAATTCCTAATATCTATTACCTAATACTATAATTTTCCTAAACTATGTCAAAGTAATTAAAGTTAAACCAGCTAAATATCTTACAATAGTTATACTTATATACCTATTCCTTTTTGGAGTCGGTGCCAGCCGTATTAAGTTTAGCCGCGAGCAAGAGACGCGCGGCGCGGTGGCGGGGGGCGCAAGGCGCGAGGCGGGGCCGCGCGGGGCGGCGGGGGACGCGGGCGCGCGCGGCTCTTGCTCGCGGCTAAACTTAATACGGCTGGCACCGACTCCAAAAAGGAATAGGTATATAAGTATAACTATTGTAAGATATTTAGCTGGTTTAACTTTAATTACTTTGACATAGTTTAGGAAAATTATAGTATTAGGTAATAGATATTAGGAATTATTTTTTAATTTTTAGTTTTTTTTTGTGTTCACGCATTTGAAGTCGGTTTTTATTTGTAGTATTTACATTGTGTTGGCTACCTAAAGTTTTAAAGTTACTTATATTTTTCCTAACGTACATAATGTTTTCATATATATACTGACTGGCAACTGTCAGGATGTTAGTTTCTTTAAAGAATGAATCTGATCGCTCTCTTCTGCAAGACGAAGATGGTCTCAATGTCTGCTGCCCGTCCTCACAGTAGTATGCCATAGGACATAAGACTATGGAAGTAACTAAAATAAACAAGCCTAGCAGTTGCGACGTCAGTTAGTTCCCTAATTATTTTGACTGCATATGCTGCTGAGCTAAGCCTATTTGCTAATTTTTCTATTGAAGACCCCAAGAGGACCCCATTGAAGTTTGTGTCCCTTAGTCGCCTTTTACGACACCCGCGGGAAGAATTTGGGTCGGTGCTATTCTCTAGGCCGACACCACACAGCATATAGGTAGAGAACATAAGGTAGAAAAAGAAATGTAACTTTATTTTTGAAGAGCCAAACAATAACAATTTTTTGCATATTTGTCCCCGCTTGAATTTTTATGTATTCCACAAACATTTTTGAAAATTTTATTTCTTACGAACTCGTTGGCTTAAAGACTTATTGGATCACTCTGATGTGTGAAATTAAGATATTGATAAATAAAAATCAAATTGCTAACGACATAGGTTGATAATTCTGGCCAGTGTAAATGAAATGAAATGAAATGAAATGAAATGAAATGAAATGAAATGAAATGAAATGAAATGAAATGAAATGAAATGAAATGAAATGAAATGAAATGAAAAGGTTTTATTCAAAGTAGCACAGAAACTGCGGCTTAATGAACGTTACAATTCAAACTAGGTGTCCATTTCAAAATCTAGATCATTTAGGAGAAAAAATGGACAAAAAAACTCCTAACTTAGTCTTTTCAAAAGTCCTTAATTAACATAGTTTACATAATTATTTTGAACATAGAACTCATACATTGTACTGGCTTTCATTCCAGACCTCATTGTCATCTAAATAATCCTATATAAACACATCTTTAGCCGATGAATAAAAAACTATTATTTGAAAACCTATTTAGAGGCTAAAAATTTCACCCATGCCGGGATTCGAACCCGCAACCTCTGGCTATCAGTAAAATTTTGAACCTCTTTACACAGAGAATAGTGTAAAGAGGTTCGAAATTTTACTGATGCCGTGAGTCGCCCATTGGCTCAATTGGTAGAGCGCTGGCACGGATAGCCAGAGGTTGCGGGTTCGAATCCCGGCATGGGTGAAATTTTTAGCCTCTAAATAGGTTTTTAAATTTGTTCCTTAGCACGGGTTTGTGCATTAAAATAAAAATAGTATAAAAAACTATTAGTGAAAAAATAAATTTATATCATAAAAAAATTAAGTATTTGTTTTAAAACTCAACCCTTGATTTTTTTATAGAGCTACGATCGTCCTAGGATTGTCCATTCATTCATTCTTCTAGGTCTTACAAACTAGGAAAAAAAGATACTAGATGATTTACATAGCTTAAAACTTGCTCTAGTAGCAACTCTCACCTAGGTACCCCAGATAGTGAAGTTACCTCTCAGAAGATGCAACGCGTGGGATATATTTTTATCGATTCGGCTCTCCTAGCAACTTCCATACACAGCTTACTCGGCTAATCCAAAGAAATATTGTCATACGTGCAGAGAAAACCAATCAGCGAGTCAATTAGCTAATGACATTGGCAACATAGTTGTAAAGCTAAATAAGCGAATTGCTGAGTTTGTTTCTGAATTTATAGTAATTTATAGTACTAATCTCTAAAAGTAAAAGAAGGCATTGTAGAGAAAACCTAACGTGTTATACATAAATCACATCCTGTATAAAAAATAGTGTAGTAAAAGTTTAATGCTTATAAAATAAATAATAATTCACTATACAATGCGCTACACTATTCACTATACTGGCAAAGTTAATTGAATAGGTAATAATAGCATAAATATAAATAAAAAAATATATAGCAAAGTTATTTACACATTTTAATGCTTTTATGGATTTCCGCAAAGAAACGCCTAATTCCATACTTTACTCAAGTTACGTTCTGTCACGCTCTTCGCTGAGAAATTCGTAGCGACAGCACAACAGTTAAGTATTTACTCAGCGAAATTATCTATTCAGAAACTGGCCTTAATTAAATTAAGCACCTTAACATTTAATTGTATGTCTCTCAGGAAATGCCTGCTCTCTGCAGCGGGACGTAATAAGCTTATAATATTATATTAGGTAACCGATTACCAGAGCATAAGGAATGCTCATGCTCGAGTGAAAACTGTTGTTTCCCGTAGGCTAATGTTCAATTAAGGAGAGGGGTAGCTCGCTGAGTATACAATCTATTATGAACTGTTATGAGGATTGAAAACAATTTTGTATTGTACCTTAGACAAGGTATTTTTGCGTCGACTCGGCTGCCTGGTTGGCGTAGCGGTATCAAGTTTGTTTACTGTGCTTATCGTGGGTTCGATTCTCACATTTGTAAAAATGACCTTAGCCCGGATGTATTTTCATGCTTGTGATGTCTTTGCCAGGTTACCATGGCACAGAGTATCCTAGTTTGGGACCAGGGTCCGTGATTGTTTTGTATGGAAGTTATTTATAATTTCTTTGTTTACTTAAGCAGTAGAAAATTTGGGCTAGTTCTAAGAGTGCGTGTATTAAAACAGCGTTTATTGCACTAAGATTTTTTAAGATTTATTTATTTGACGTATCAAGGTTTACAATATATTATACTGGCTGACCCTCCCTCCTCTCACCCCTACCCTTATCTATATTTTCTTACCATTTAGACCTACCCTGGACTACGACAAACTTTTCAAAACCAAAATCAGCTTAAATCGGCCCAGCCTTTCTCGAGTTTTAGCGAGACAAACGAACAGCAGTGGATTTTTATACATATGTACGTATACCTACATAGAAACTTGTTAATAGTCGTTAAGTCGCAGTTTCTGTGATATTTTGAATGAATAAGACCTGTTTGAATTGATTTTATTTGCTTCCAGTCATCTTTCAGAATACTATCTTCAGTACCTCGACGTATTTTCTTCTACAGAGTCCCGAGAGAACCCAGTTGGATAAATCCACAAGACAAAAAATACAGGCCAGTCGGAGCAAAATGGGAATACATCATGTTGAAATATTTAGTTTCAGCTAGAACGGTAAATCCTAGCCATCCCTATGTAAATTAAGAAGAAACGAATTATTGGTCTGCCGGGCAACCGTGTCGGTATTCAAATTGAAATGCAAATTCTAAGCTTCTAATGTTTATGGTGACCTCGATTGAGCAACATGGAAAGGGATACAGTAGGTCAAGCCAGCGTAAAATTTCTAGTTATGACATAATTATTTGAAATAATTTTAATAAATTTGAAGGATTTGTGGCGAGAAAATAAGAATTCTGTTGAACGTAAAGATTATAGCAAAAAGGCCGCCACTTGTACTTAATTTTTATAAAATCTTATATCTTTATATATTCTATGTTTATGTTAAAAAAATTAAATTTCAATGAAGAAATCCTAGTCAAGGAAGTGAAGAAGCGCTAGTATCCGAAAACATACCTCAGCGCTTGCTTTGTACAATGGCTCAACTATGAGGTTGCGGAAATGTACAATGGCCCAAGTTAGGGCACAAATTCAGGTCTAACTAACTATACAATATAGAGTTAGATTGTCAAATAAGACATTCGGATTCCGTCAACGGTTTACTAACACATGGACTGAAGCCAAGTGAATTTATAATATTCGTTGTTAAGTTGTTTATGTGTAATAGTAATATAAATAACATGTAGAGTTTGAACCAACAAACTGATTTTTATTTCATTCTGTTTTATTTATTATTAAGCATACAAAACAGATATCAGCCAGTACATTTTCGAGATACGATTAGTTATTATGCAAAATGTAGACAAAAACATCTGCACACAGCATGATCATAGTTTTACGAAACTTGACTAAAACGGTGTTTTTTATAAAAACACGACTGCCCCAAACAGTCCATAAGCGCAAAAAAGTCTATGGTAAGGTATTTTCCTTTACCACTCACTAATAATATTATGGATTTTTACTAAATAAATATACGATTAAAAAAACTTATTGTTAACTAGTCCCATCCGTGTTTGTTAACACAAATTACGGAACAGTTGAGACGAACGGTTTTAGCGGAAACTTTCAGTGCTATGTATTCTTGCTCTTAACTGCATACAAGCGAGATTTGAGATAAATGTCTTTAGTTTTTCGGTTATTCCCGTAGAATGCTAGTGGAAATTATTATTGCTAGTGACGTAATAAGATGATTTATACAGCGTATGGGCATTACCCTCTAATGATGGCATAACCTTGCGCTATGGCGCTCATTAGGGGGGGGCTATGTCCAGCAGTGGACTAATATAGCCTGAAGAAGATACAGCGTCCACTGGCTCCTTCCCTCACACTAGAGGAAGTGAGAGCTCAGTGAGTAGAACAGAGAGACAGAGAGAGATAGAAGTATTCAAATTAACTTAACTTAAAAAAACTTAAACTTGACTTTAAAAAAAAGTCATGGATATGTACACATGTACCCATGACTTAGATTTAAAAGTTACGTACATTTATTATTTTCGTAAGCAATACCATTCGCTTACTGTAAAGAAAAACCTCGTGAGGAAGCTAGAGTGACTGTACATACATACCCCAGCGCTTAAAATGGCTAGTCCGCGGTAGGCACACCTGGTGCTTATGCCTACAATTCAATTCAATTCAATTCAATTCAATTTATTTCAACGTAAAGAATTAATCTCAATTCAATTCAGTTTATTTCAACGTAAAGAATTTACACTCTGTTTTCTGAATGTCAAAGTACAATGAAACAAGAATGTGAAAGCTGCTGCCTTCAGGCCGTAGTGTAGTGGAGAAAAAGACAGTGGAAAAAAAAACTCCAATCTGACCATCCTTTCTCAACCATCTCTTCTCTCGTGGGATCTACATACCGGGTATATCCCATCAGCATATAGCATATAGACCCATTAAAATTATTACACTTACCTTAAGAAACCTTGGGAAGCGGATGATGGGATTGGTGCCAATCTTCAGCTGCAGGAGGTCCAGCGGAGTCATAGCGAAGATGTCCAACAAGAAAGGCCTGGACGCCAGGTAGTGCTTCGCCAGCTTCTTTGAGTCGTACACCTGGAAGAAAATAGTGTCCATTAAATAAAAACCAGTCATACCTAAGCTCACTTAAGCTGAAATAAAATTTTATGCAAAATAAATCATTTCATGTCATTCAATACATTTAAATTCGTTTTGTTTTGTTTCGTTTCGTTTCGTGTCGTTTCATTTCGATTCGTTTCGTTACTTGAATGGAAAATCTTACACTGATATATTTATAAATAGTAGATTGTTAACCGAGGGTCGAAATAATCAATTCCCGAGGTATTTAGACTATAGTTCGAGCAGAAATTGATTCTTTTACCTGTGTTAAACATTCTACTTTTCATTTCGAATATGAGGAAAATAAAGATTATTACCTATTTTTTTGAATTTCGTCACAGATGCATATAACAGATTATTTCAAATATGGAACTCACCGCTTAATTGTTGCGGCTTACTTGTATTCCGCTAAAAGAAGTTTGCGCTAAGTTCACACTGGCTGTTTAGAAACTCACATGGCCGCAGCTTTTTTTTTAATTACTTTTTTTTTACATAACTCCTGACAGTAGTTTTATTTTTAAAATTCATTCTGGCCCTTAGGTGGGAAGTAATTTGAATGAGTTTCTCCCTCTCTATGGAGGTAAGCAGCATTTTCCACCCAATAATCAGATCAAAACGACACTACTTTCCGAGCATAAGAAATGAAAAAGAAATTTCCTTGACCCCCAAACGAGCAGAGCGAGTAAACATCTTTTATTGCTTTTGAACCACTTTTAAAATGGTACACTCTCTGTGAGAATGCCTGTGTACTTTCGATATCGATATCAACCCGTTTGTATGTCCCCACTACTGGGCGACGGGGCCAAGTCCGGGTTGCTGGAGGATTGTAAGGCAGTGGCGGGCTTTACTGTCTGAATTTGTCAAGCCGCCCATAGCACTTCTGACATGGCTTAGCGACTGTCATTACGTGACAACTGGTACCAACGGCTTAGCATGCCTTGCGAAGTACGGAAGCGCTCGGAAATAATGCTACTAGCGGTAGTCACGGGATGGTCACCCATTCAGCACCTGACCGCGCCACTTATTGCTTAACTCAAGTGACTGGATTCCAATCACTCGGTACGACTAGGCCTCGAGTACTTCGGGGCGTTATTGCATTATCATATTATCATATTATCGACTTAATTTCGGATTCACGTAACATAATTCTAACTGAAAAGACTTAACTACATTTCTTCCCGCAAAACTTTATTAATTCTCTACAGCCATTGAAACTTTACCTTCTCCTGTTGCTCCAGGTTTTTGTGTTGTGTTGTGACGTAAAAGCAACACAATATTAATGGGCAAGGGTGCACTTAACTAAATAAGGAAAATGAGCAGAGAACAAATAATTTTTCCACCGGACACCATAAGAAAATCTGTACATACGAGGTATCGTCATGTGGATAGATAGATACAATATTCTCTATGGTACACAAAAATTACAGTAATGAAATGAGATGAAAAGGTTTTATACAAAATAGCGCTGAAACTGCGGCTAATGAACGTTACAATTCAAACTAGGTGTCCATTTCAAAATCTAGATCAATTTGGAGAATAAATAGACAAATAAACTCCTCAGTCTTTTCAAACAGTAACAGAAATTTATAAAAATATAGTACAATTGGCGGCCATATTACTAAAAGTAATTTCTTCCAGGCAACCATAGACGGAGACAAGAAAGAAATTAGAGACGGGTAGTCGGTGCAATTTAGAAATATTGTAATGTACTCCTTTGCATCTACGAAATGAGATGATTGATCTCACACTAGATGGGTGAAGGGACTATTCGGATGCAGCAGTGCCTGGGACATTAGAAAAAAAAATACATTCTGGTTGCTGAATGTCAATGTAATATTATAAACAATAAATAAAATAGTTATTCTTTCTGCATTACACTACGGCCCGAAGGCAGCGGCTTTTACATTGACATTCAGCAAAAATAATGTAGATTCTTCACGTTGAAATATATCGATTTGATAAAAACAATCGTTATACTATTTTTATTTTTAAAGCAATAACCCGTGCTAAGGACAAATTTAAAAACCTATTTAGAGGCTAAAAATTTCACCCATGCCGGAATTCGAACCCGCAACCTCTAGCTATCCGTGCCAGCGCTCTACCAATTGAGCTCAATGCTCAATCCCGGCATTGGTGAAATTTTTAGCCTCTAAATATGTTTTTTTTTAAACAATCGGTTTCGGCGATTCAAATTTTTTTTTTTAAGTGAACTTCCCATGGCTGCCGTTAGTGGCATTCCGTGCTTCGCAAGGCACGTTAAGCCATTCAGTCAGAGGCATTATGAGCGGCATGATAATTTCTGATAGTAAAGCCCGCCACTGTCTTATAATCCTCCACCAACCCGGACTTGGGGCCCCCGTGGTGGAGTATGGCCTAACCTTCCTGCGATGTATGAAGAGCCCCGTGCCCCAGCAGTAGGGTCATACAAGGGTTGATATCGAATCGATCGATATCTGTTAATTAAGGACGTTGAAAAGACTAAGTTTGGAGTTTTTTTATCCATTTTTCTCCAAAATGATCTAGATTTTGAATTGGACATTCATTAAGCCGAAATTTCTGCGCTAATTTAAATAAAACCTTTTCATTTCGATCTTAAGTGACCGCCGTTAGTTTATTTATAGCCTACATATCAGCCAATACACCTACGTTGCCACGATCTAGAAGTGGAAGGTTGGTACGAAGAAGGCTATTAGATTACTGACCATCAGTCCCTGCTCCAAGTATCCGGTTCTCAGCTGCACGACCAAGTCCAGTGCGAAGACGGCGTCGCTGATCCCATCACACGTCAGCCAGAAATAGTGTGCCATGATCTGTGAATAAACAAGAAGTTTTACTGAAGAGGTCAGAGTAATATCGGCCGCTTTGTATAATCGGCGCGTCGCTGATCCCAAAAAGGGTAGGATCGAGTCCTAAATTTAGGATTTTATTCGGGATTTTCGTCCTCTGCACGTACTCGTGTCGTTGTAACTCAGTGATTGAAATAACTCTTGCACGCGTTATCTCGGAATTAGATCGTTGCGATTGGATTCTGTCTTCTGAGTGAATTTATTTGTAGTGTTTTTGTTAAGTGCATTAGTGAATTTGCCATTGCTGTGGAGGAAAGCATTGTGAGAAAATGATTTCTCACGATGCTTTCTTGTGCTTAAGACCGTATTCTCTCTCTCTATTTCTCTCTCTGAGAGGAAAGGAGACGTATATAGTCTGTGAGAATATTTTCGGGGCTTAATCGCGTAGTAATTTATTGCCGTCGCAAACGTGGGATCCGGTCATCAAGATGTGTTCGAGTGGAAAAAAGTCGCATGGCTGTGGTGAGTCAGTCAGTCAGTGTAGTGTGTCGCAACCCTAATAGTGCTTTGTGATGGCTGATTGAGGGTAGTCTGAAACCTCATCAGCCGAAGATGCGAACGGGTGCCAGACATCAGTCTTCTCGTGACCACGATGACTGTAACGTCTTCGAAATGTCGAGGTAAAATAGCAATAAATTACTACGCGACTAAGCCCCGAAAATATCCTAACTATGTGTACAAGTCGCGAAAGTTTAAAATATGATATATAGGCTGCACCATACAATTGTTTTTTGCATTATTCCAAGTTTTTCACGTAGAGTATACTTGAAACTTTTGGTCCATTAAAGTGCATGTTAACAGCAGATTAACAGATTGTGATTGTACCAGAAACCGATGGTAAGGTCATATTTAAACAGAAGAATTGTAGAAAATAATGTGTTGTCAAGACCACAAGACAGACTTTAATAAAACTTTACGGTCTTAGTTATAAGATAAAGACACTCTAGAACACTTCTCAGAAGCATTTTAAATAGCCTGTGGCACGCAGACGTTACGGGTTATTGAAACTGCCTCTTTGAAGTGTTTTAGAGAAATCGTGTTTTTATAAATAGATAGATAGAGAACACTTTATTGCACAACCGGGAAAAAGAATCCAACCATAACTTCTTGAATGTAAGTAATGATATACAGTCTTATCGCTAAGAGCGATATTTTCCAGACAACCTTGAAATACTTTTTGTCTCGCCAAATCAAATCAAAACAAAATGTTTTCTCTGGGTATTTCAATGTCTACGCATGCGAACATGGAGACACGCAATCTTCTCTACCAGACCAGACTTAAATTTAATTAAATCTAGTACATTTTTTCTCGGGTTTCTCCCAGCCGCCCGACGGTATTTTTCTCGCAAAATGACCGCTTAATGCGATGATATATCTCTGCTAGTATCGGGAGTAGAGACAAAGCTTTTATAATTTAATATATTTTATTTCTGCATAGGTACTTTCATACTGCTTTTTTATTTGAATCCGAATTTATGTGTGGTTAAATAAAACTTTCGTAAGCACTAGACATTAAGCCGCCTATTCACTATGTGATGAAATATATTTACATCTTGAGACAATACATTATCTCATGATGTAATATATCTTATATAATAGCTATATAATAAAATGTATGACGAGCGTTAAATGATTACATCTCAAGATGTAATATATGTTATATTATATGACATCCCATAGTCTAAAGCGTCTTGACTAATAGCTAGTTAGTAACAAATAGCTGTCGCAGGCAATATGTTATTCCGCGTTTTACAAACGGCGTCGGCGTCGTTCTTTTATAAACGTTCGCTGTTTTGAAATATGCCGTAGACAAAATAGAAATAGCCTTGCGATTCAATTGTTAAAATTTCGACATTAATCGTTATAATAAAACACATGCTTGACAAATCAGATTTATTTTAGCAATGAGGTATTTGGTACTTTCTTTTGAAGTAGAAGTAACTTAGCATTAAAAAGTTAAAATTACTTTGCTGAATTCCGCCAAAAATCCCACAAGCACCATGCGGTTAGCTAATGCACCGCCCTCCCTCCCACTTTTTCAAGCAGAAGCAAGACACGAACACACCACCAGCAACACCAATACTTGTGTGAGAAAACACGCGACGCGTTTGGTCTCTAATACGAGGCATCCTCAGGCTCCGAAATGCAAGTGACCGTCTCCGCGAAAATGCTCCGTATTTATAGGCTTCGCCGCCCCTCCCCCCGATGACGACGACGCAATGTAACCGTTAAACTGGTGACCGTTAAACCGTTTCAACCGCCTATGGGCTATTTCAATTTCAATTTCAATTTCGTTTATTGCTTCATGTGGTACAGAATAGGTCTTAACATATAGGTATAATAGTGCGCAACATGAGCCCTGTAAGGGCACTGCAATTTTATACATAAGTAGCTTACGTATAGGAAAAATAAGTACTTAATTATTTTTATGCACTAAAACAGAATAAGAGTGTCATGTATTTTTAATACAATTAGTTTAGACACTGTTACTTATACCTATTTAATACTAAAAGGCTAACTTAAAACTATATAACGCCAATAGAATCATTAACATTACTCACACCAGCTTCATCTACTACTTAAGTAATTATTATGTATTATTAATACCTATGGTTTTATTCCATAAATTCTTTTATTGTATAATAGCACTTTTTAACAAGATATTCTTTTAGTTTATTTACAAATATATTATATACCATCTCTTCTAAAATATACTTCGGTAATTTATTGTATATCTTAGTTGCCATCGCATGTGGACCTGAACTATGCAGTTTTAACGTTGAGGTAGGTATGGCTAATTTGTGTTGGTTTCTTAAATTCAAAGGCTTAGAGTATTGATTTTTTGCGAGAGAGAACAGCTGGTGGTTTTTTTTAACAAACTTACATATTTCTAATATATACAAGGAGGCAAGTGTAGGGATTTTTAGTTTAATAAAGTGTTCTTTGCAGCTTTCCATTGAATCTACGTTGTTTATAATTCTAATGCATCTTTTTTGGAGGATGAATAAGCTAGGTGCATCAGTACTGTTACCCCAAAGTAGTATACCATAGCTTAGCCATGCATGTGCATATGCGTAATAGGCTGTAAGAGCTGTTTTTATATTCGTAGATCTCTTAAGTTGGTTTAGTGCATAGGTAAAACGTGATAGTTTACCGGTTATTATTTGAATATGAGCTTTCCAGTCAATACGTGTGTCTATATTTAGTCCCAGCAACGAAAATACATTTACACTCTCTAATTTTGTGTTATTGTAAGAATAATCCATATTTAGTTCACGCTTTTGATAGGGTTTATACTGCATAAGTTTGGTCTTTTTAAAGTTAAGTTCTAAGTTGTGATCATTTAGCCAGCTAACTATACTGGAAAGGATATTATCTAAACTATTTTTGAGATCAACGTTATTCTCACACGGAAAAACTACAGACATATCGTCGGCAAAGAGTATGCATTTATTACTGATGATTTTTGGTAGGTCATTTATGTATATTAAAAATAAAATACATCCTAATACACTACATTGAGGGATTGATTGGGTAACTGAAACTGTAGTAGAGGAAATTTTACTTATTAAACCAGTTTCCAAATTAATGTGATCTATTTCAACTTTCTGTGTGCGGTTTTTTAGGTATGAGGCAAACCAGTCAAATGCGGTCCCTCTCACACCTATACCGTAGAGTTTTTGTAGGAGAATATCATAAGAGACTCTGTCGTAGGCCTTACTCATGTCTAGAAGGATTCCCACGGCATACATTTTTTTATTTATTATATCTAGTGTCTCATTAATAAACTTGTAAACTGCCAAAGTAGTTGAACGATCTTTTCTAAATCCATTTTGCCCTTCGTCTAAGATGTTGTATTTTTCACAATACGAGTACAGTCTGTTCGACATAGCCGTTTCAAATATTTTGGAGAAGGTCGGTAAAAGTGCTATAGGTCTATAGTTGCTACTATTTGTTTTATCGTCTTTTTTATGTACGGGTTTTACGATAGATATTTTAAGTAGGTCTGGGACCGAGCCTTCAGAGAAAGACTGGTTTACTAAGAATGTCAGTGGTGGACTTAGCTCATTTACGCAATGTTTGACTAAGGCCGGAGGTATTTGATCGAAGCCAAAACTATGTTTGTTCTTCAATTTGCGTATTATATTATATATTTCGCCCAGTTCAGCAGGGCGGATGAATATTGAGTTATCTGATGGAGCAATTACAGGTCGTCCTTTTGGAGCACTGCATGTACTGCTGTCAGTTTTTTTAGATTTTCCTACAGCTATAAAATGAGCATTAAACAGATTCGCTACGGTATAGGGGTCATCTATTATATTATTATCTTTGTTATGTTTTAGTTTTATGTTATGTATTTTCTTTTGCGGGACTTTATTTGTACATTCTTTTACTATTTGCCACATTGTTTTTATTATTTTATCAGATTTTTCTATCCTTTTTATTAAATTTAGTTTTTTTGACCTTTGGACAGTTTTTTTGAGCATGATTTCGTATTTTTTATAGTGGCTATGCAGTACTGGATCATTTGTTTCAGATGCAATAATTTTTAGGAGGCGTTTATGTTTACATGATATTTTAATACCAGTTGTTAGCCAAGATCTTTTGGGTTTGTTTTTATATTTCGTTGTTATTTCAGGACAGTGTCGATTCAACAACGTCATAATTATATTGTGGAATGCCGTATAGTTTTCATTAATGCTTTGATCATAGGATAAAATTGAGCTCCAGTCTAATTTTTGTAAATCTAATTTTAAATTATCTAGGTTTTGTTGTTTAAATTGTCTTTTTTTCTGAAATTGGGTAAGTGTTTTATTTTTTGACTTTATGGGAATTTTCACTAATACACCTAAATGGTCTGAAATACCATATTCTTTTAAAGTAATATTGAATTCCGCATCATAGAAATTTGTGAAGACAAGGTCTAAACAGGTTGCTGAATTGTTTGTGATCCTAGTAGGATCATTGAGATGCTGAAAAAAATTGTAGCTTTTTAAAAGATTAAGAAAAGTTATAGTTAAGTTATCTTTGTTAAGTACATTGATATTAAAGTCTCCACCTATCATAATATTTTTTCCCCGATCTTTATTATTTAGTATTTTTAAGAGTTTTTCCACTAAATTTAGAAACATATTTGTGTCTCTATTTCTCTCTGGCCAGTAAACTACTATCAATAGCAAGTTGTGTTCAGGGATTTCAGCTGCACATACTTCCAGTATATATTCAATAGATATATCAACTATGTCTTCCCTATTTTTAAACTCAATATTGTCTTTTAACATGACGCAAACACCACCACCTTTATGCAGTGTACGACAAAAAAAAGAGGCACAATTAAAACCTTCTAATTTAAGCAGATCTAATTTAGAAGAATCTATCCATGTTTCAGTAAAACAGTACGACTGGACACTTTCGTCATAATCAACGATGGATTCTAATATATGTTGTTTGTTATTGAAGCTTCTAATATTTTGAAATAAAGTTTTAAAGAAAGCGACGAAAATTTGGTGCTCGCGGTCTGGAGGTTCGTCGTAGATTAGTATTTGCAGGAGTTTCCTTTGAGGTTTCGTTAGTACTCTCTGCATTTTGTTGTATTATGTGTATGGCAGGTGATTTTGTGGCATTTTTATTAATTGATATGTCCGTTTGTTTTTCTTCTAAGCCATTTACTACATTCTCAGTCGAGACTGAAGGCTCGCTATTATTGTTGTTGTCGGTTACATTACACATTGCATTGTATACCCACGCGATAATTGTAACAAAAAAGTTTATTTATAATTCAAATGCAAATGAAGAGTACTTACTTCGCATTAATCGCTATAATGAAGTACCCTCAGCAAGATTTCTGAGGACCGGCTCAAGAAGCTTTAACGAAATGAGCGGGCAATTAGTACCGCAAAAGATTTTAAATGGCAGTATTTAATTAGATGTAAAAAGCGCTCGTGGCCTAGTGGAACCGAGTGATAGGAATCAATGACATGGTTTATGGTTAAGCCATGTCAGAGAACTTATAGGCCGCTTGATAACTTCTGACAGTAAGGCTCGCCACCGACTTAGAATCCTCCACCAACCCGGACTTGGCCGTCGTGCTGGAGAGATACCTGTGCTTTAACAGTGGGGATGTAAAAAGGGTTGATATCGTAAATTAGATGTGATTAGAGAATTGAGATTGATATAATTTCAACTGAAACAGGCATCTGTTTCCATGAATACTAAATAACACGCCGTGTAATGCAATATTCATGTAGGTGGATTAAACATGGATTAAACACAGATTTCGTCCAACGTAAACTCACTCAATTGGGTATCTGCGTGTTTCAATAATGGAATGGAAATACAACATCAATATCGCATCAGAAACCGATCAGTTTATTGAAAATACGATCCATAATCAAAAGAAAAAAGCGGCGGGCGCGGTGCGGTAGAATAAAAGCTTAAATTAGGTAGGTCGGTGAATCCGAAGAGGTTCGAGTTCGAGAACTGTGATTTCAATTTGTAAAGTTATGGTAGCAAATCGTGATGAAACCTGGGCATCTGAGATGTTCACCTCAGCGCTTGAAATTGCACACTTGGTAATTAAGTCATACTATATCTCTGGGAGAATACCTATTTCCTGCAGTGAGACTTATAAAAACATAAAAGAATATTCTATCGCAGAGATGCTTTTGAGTAATCTAATATATAAAAATATCGTCTCACAGTGTTTGTTATTGAACTCCTCCGCGGCTTCATCGGGTAGGTCAGCGAATAGGCTGTGGGCTAGTTAATATGCCATGACAATATTTGCGCGGTCAGCTAGGAAGGATATAAAATGCATTATGTCAAATAAATCGGGTTAGAGCGATTATAGGAATATTGAATTTCAAAAAGAAAACAGTTTTATTTTAATTGCTTCTGAGGAGTGCTTTAAAGGAATCGTGTTTATATAAGGAATAATAACATATAATAGAGCAATATAAGTATGTAATAAGTTTAAACCATAATAAAGGATGTAATGCAAAAAAATACACGCAAGAAACGTGTGTATTTTTAGAGACGTACACTGGCCGTTAATCTTTTTATGGATATCCGCAAAGTAACGCCTGATTCTATACAACATCTTCTTTAAGTAATTATTTTATTGTCTAGGGAAGTTATACTTATAGATAATACGTGATTTTTACAGCATGCAATTTGGTCCTTTGGCTTTACAATTAATAAAGTTCTTCTTCGTCTTCTTTGTCGTATCCTCATAACTGAGAGACGTGCCTGTGGTGCAGCTTCCGCCACCAGCGTTCTCCATTCGTTCCCATTATGCGCTGGATGTATGGCTGCTTGTAGGGACAATCCCGAAGCTTTTGTTATGGGGTCTGTCCAACGCGTTGTGCGCCCTCTGCTTTGTTTCGCGTTCGCGCGACCGGTGATAATAATATATTCCAGGAGATGTCCATTAAGAGTTATACCCATCTAAATATTTTAGATTTAGAAGATGAGATGAAATGAAATGAAAAGGTTTTATTCAAAGTAGCGCAGAAGCTGCGTTCATTAAGACGTTACAATTCAAACTAGGGCTCCATTTCAAAATCTAGATCATTTTGGAGAAAAAATGGACAAAAAAACTCCAAACTTAGTCTTTTCAAAGTCCTTAATTAACATAGTTTACATAATTATTATAATGAGAATTGCATGCCCACCAAAACCACAATTAAAATACACTACTTGTGCTTGTACTGTATATTTGGTCCCAATTTGGGCGCCAATTGTAATGTATATTGGCACCCGAACGTGGGGCCGACAGGAATTATTTTTTTGCTATTTTTGAATTAATAAACAATAATGCGATTGTAAGTAATTTAGTCGCTCTACTAAGTTAATTTTTTTCGAGTATGTGATATAAAGACCATTTTTTTCCGCACGTTGGTCCTACATTAGTCACACATATTTGATGTTGGCAACATAGAGGATTTTTTAGCCTCTAAATAGGTTTTTAAATTTGTCCTTAGCACAGATTAGTGCATTAAAAATAATATAAACATGTTTATCACAATACTGCGTTGGCGCCCAAGTTGGGGCAAATATTTTTAAGTCATTTCTCCGAAAAACGTAAGTTAATTGAATTCAACCACAACAGTATCACAAAACAATTATCATACCTTTGAGCTTTGTGGCTCCAGTTATTCAAGTTATTGGGATTACTTTAGATTCCTTGAATTTGTTGTTACAAAGAGTATCCGTTTCGTGCCTTTAGAAAATTATCGTGTTCGTTTATGTATCTTGAGTAGAGAACATGTCCGTAAATATCGATAACCTTTACAAGATAGAGTGAGATCATGTAGATACATACATAGAATGGAATTAACAACATGCATGCAACGTCTAATGAATATTGATGAAGTGAAAAAGGTCTATCTGGATCGTGTCAAGTGACAAACCTTAGTCTCTGCCTACCTTTTCTGGAGACGAGCGTGAGTTTCTGTTATATAATGAGTGGCATTTACAGTTGGAAAAACATGTATCCTGCACCTTAGTTATGTATCTTTTAACGTGTAAAACTGTGTGCAGAATCAAAATATCTACTCGACTTTGTCCAACAAATAAATATCAGTATCAGGTCACATATATCCACCGAAACGTGATATGCAATGTGTGTAATACATGTAACGTCATTATATATATATATATATGGCAAAGCTGAGTAAACATTCCGCGTTCGCACACAGATGTACCTACACCTTAAAAGATAAATAATCAAAGAGCTGAATGTAAAATAAATATTTGAAAGTGAAAATGTCTGCCCATTATCAAAAGTTCCAGGTTCAAGGCTTCCAATATATGTCCAACGCACTCAAAGATTCCATCGAATCACTTCCATTTAAGGATTGGCACGCAAAATCACCAGCACACTCCAGTTTAAAAGGCCCTTGGTAGTTGTTGAGGTGCTCTAGAACCAAGTCTGTTTACTCTGCTCGCCCCGAGGGAAGCCTTCGGGACAAAAATAACCAGCTATCGATTGTGGGAGAACAGGTGCGATGTCTTGATTGAGGCGCGATGGGACTTGGTTATAGATTGGTTGGTTGATATATTTGGGTTAGTTTTCGGTTAGTCTAGAGTTGTTTATTTTAGTCCCTGGGCTTGCAGATCATGGATATAGTGGTATGACTTTTCAAGTGGATAGCGAAATTAATTAAGTCTCAATCATTTCTTTTCAACTATTTTACACCAGCTATGGATCATTGGTCGGAAATAAACGTATATGATTAAAGTCACCACAAAAGTTACTGACTACGTAAGATTGTTGCTATAATTTACGTAAACTACCTACATATTATTTCGCTCTTAACATAACATAAACATAACATTTACATACAAGCGCATACATTGCTTCTGGCCCCACACTAGGATACCCTGTGTCGTGAACCAGAAACAACGACATTACAAGCATCTGTGGCAACATTGTAATTATCGTTCACTCACGGGCACGATGGATTTCCATCGATTGACCGCTCACTCATTCAATTCAATCATTCACTCGGTAACTCGGTCAATCGTTCTTCTCTCCGCTACGTCTGTGACAGCAGGACGTGCTCGTGGGATTTTTGGTTATAAAGAGACGCTATAACCTCAGGTGAATAGGAAACTATTTCTGATTGTCATTGTATTTGCTGTTGTGTGCTGGTGTGAAATAAAAGCCTTAATTTTGTAAAGAGACTGACGTTATTGACGCCGCCATCCTCTAAAGTGGTGACCCCTGACAGAACACTGTCACGCGAGGTTTTTGTTACGCCGCCGCTCCGTCGCACCGCGTTCATACGATGACGCTCAACAGAAAATGGGGCTAATCGGCCCTGCCCCGCTGCTGCTCCGCTGCCACGCCGCGCCGCCCTGCGCCGCTAGGCGCTTACTTCAGCGCGCCGCCACGCGGCCGCCGTACTGCGCTGCCACACGGCGCCCGCGCCACCGCGCTGCCACACGGCGCCCGCTCCGCCGCGCTGCCACGCGGCACCCGCGCTGCCACGCGGCGCCCGCTCCACCGCGCTGCCACGCAGCCGCCGCCCCGCGCCACCGCGCTGCCACGCGGCGCCCGCGCTGCCACGCGGCGCCTGCTCCACCGCCCTGCCACGCGGCCGCCGCCTCGCGCCACCGCGCTGCCACGCGCCTGCCGCGCCCGACCTTTCGTGCTGCCCGCCCTGCTAAGCCCACGCTGAGTGCCTGCCGCGCCGACGCGGCGCGCGCCCTCTGAGCCACGCCGCTTGTGCCCGCCGCGCCCGCCGCATCGGCGACGCTCGCACCGCTTGCGCTGCTCGTGCCTGCGCTGACGTTGCGCGCGCCCTTGTGCCACGCTGCTTAAGACCGCGTCCGCCGCACCGGCGCCGCCGCACGTGCCGCTCGTGCCAGCACTTGCCGCGCCGGCGCCGTTTGTGCCGCGCCGGCAGCACTGGCATCACCTGCACCTACACCTCACGCCGCGCCGCGCTGAGTGGCGCCGTCGACGACTGATCCTCCGCCTACGCGCACCCGGCACCCGTTGCTGCGACGTGCGACGCGTCCTGCCTGCCATCCGGCCACGCGCGCCCGGATCGATGGCCGGCTGCCACGGGACATCGTGAACCTCGTTTACAACGGACGCGGGGTAACCCTCACTGTATTTCGCTAACTTTATACTTAGATTATCCTATTTTTAGGTTATTTAGTTAGTGTATTTACCAATCAAAATGTTGCCAGTAACGAAATCACTTGACAGTAGTGTGCAGGACGGTCGGGATAGGTATGAGGGACCGCAGGTTGCCAAGGTGGCATGTAAGCTACCACCATTTTGGTCAGGAAAGCCAACCTCGTGGTTTAGTCAGGCAGAGGCATGTTTCGCCTTAGCTGGTATCACAGCGGAGGACACTAAATATAACCACATTGTGGCCAGCCTCACCGAGTCCGTGATAGACGTGGTAGAAGAGGTAGTGAACAACCCACCGGCCGAGAACAAGTACACTCATTTAAAGTCAGAGCTAATAAGTAGGCTCTCATTATCTAAGGAAAAAAGATTAGCACAATTGTTAGGGGATGAGGAATTGGGTGACCGGAGGCCTACCCAGTTTCTCAGACACCTTCGGACCTTGGCAGGGACTAGCATAGGGGACGACTCCATTGTACGCCAGCTGTGGCTCCGCCGCCTGCCGGAGCATATCCAGGCCATACTGGCTGCTCAGGCAGACCTACCATTAGATAAGGTGGCCGAGCTTGCAGACCGAATCGCGGAGGTTTCGCCCTCTACCAGAGTCATCTGCGCGACCACTGCTCCGGACCCTCTTCAGGACCTTGCCCGCCAGGTAAGTGAGCTGACTCGCCAGGTGGCAGCACTGCAGAGAAGCAGGTCGCGCAACCGATCTCCATCAGCGACTCCAAACCGATCCAGAGGGGCTACACCAACGCGAAATGGATGGTGTTGGTACCACAAACGTTTTAGAACAAAGGCCACAAAGTGCACTGGTAATTGCAGTTTCACGGAAAACACCCGGAGCAGTCAGTAGTGGCGGCTACTGACTGTCTTCCTGCTGGCCGCCGCATCTTCGTTACCGAACAACGCACTAAACGTCGGTACCTCATTGATACTGGATCGGACCTCTGCTGCGCACCTCGCAGCTGGTTCCCAGGTCGCAAGCAGTCGCAGGACTATGGCCTAACAGCTGCGAATGGCAGCAGCATTAGAACATATGGTTTGGTTTCCCTACATCTCAATTTAGGTCTTCGACGCGAGTTTGTGTGGCAGTTTGTCATAGCGGATGTTGACATTGCCATAATTGGCTCAGATTTCTTGGCTCATTACCATCTTCTGCCGGACTGCCGTACCAAGAGGTTAGTGGACGCTTCTACTGGACTCTCCTCGCCTGCTACCAGCGCTACAACTGACCAGGCCAGTATTAAGTCCATAATCTCCGGAAACTCGAGTTTCACACAATTGCTAGCCGAGTTCCCCGATATAACTCGCCCGCACGGCCTCCCAAGAGTGATCAAACATGAGACTGTACACCACATTAATACTACTAGCGGCCCACCCGTCTCCTGCCGTCCCCGCCGCCTGGCTCCTCAGAAACTTACTGAGGCCAAGAAGGAGTTCGAGGACATGGTGAGTTCCGGGACAGCGAGGCTCTCCAAGAGTTCATGGTCCTCTCCATTGCATATGGCCCCTAAGAAGGAAGACGCCTGGCGTCCATGCGGCGATTACCGCGCCCTGAATGCCAGGACCATCCCTGACTGCTATCCGGTACGGCACATTAATGATTTTTCTCACAATTTAGCCGGAGCCACGATATTCAGCACGATAGATTTAGTTAAAGCCTATCATCAAATCCCTGTGAGCGACCCTGATATTCCCAAAACAGCTATCACAACCCCCTTTGGGCTTTTTGAATTTCCTTTTATGACATTTGGTCTGCGCAATGCCGGCCAGACGTTCCAGAGATTTATTGATGAGGTTACTCGGGGACTGCAATTCTGTTTTCCTTATGTCGATGACATTTTAGTCTATTCAAAGGACAAAAGTCAACACATAGAGCATCTCCGAATTCTTTTTCAACGTTTGCAGGATTATGGGGTCGTAGTAAATCCAGCTAAGTGCATCTTAGGAGCTAGTGAGGTATTATTCTTAGGTTTTCATATCACCGCAGAAGGTACTCGTCCTCCCCCAGACCGCATAAAAGCCCTTGTAGATTATGCCCCTCCCAAAACTGTTCAAGGCATGCGTCGATTTCTGGGAATGATGAACTTTTACCGTCGTTTTATCCCTCACGCTGCTAAGAATCAAGCACCATTGATTAACGCACTCACGGAGCTCCAAGGGAAAGGTGCGAAGCCATTCATATGGACACCTGACCTCCTTCAGAGTTTTGCGGCCTGCAAGGAGAGCCTAGCTCAAGCTACCTTGCTGCAGCACCCCGTGCTTGACGCTCCACTCGGTCTTTTCACTGACGCGTCGAGCATCCACATTGGTGCTTGTCTACAACAGTTGGTTAACGGTCAGTACGTCCCTCTAGCTTTCTTCAGCAAGAAGCTTACACCGAAGCAAATTGAGTGGCCGGCCTACTACCGGGAGCTGCTCGCCGTTTACGAGAGCGTGCAACATTTCCGGCATATACTGCAGGTCCAGCATGCCACGATTTTCACTGACCACAAACCGCTGCTGTACGCTTTCGTCCAGCGGCGAGAAAAGCTACCCCCTCCACAGCTTAACCAGCTATCCTTTATCAGCCAATTTACCACGGACATCAAGTATATAAAAGGTGAGGACAATGTGGTAGCTGATACGATGTCACGTATAGAAGCCATCGCGCTCGAGCAGGACTACGAAGCCCTAGCAAAATCACAGGAGACTGACACCGAGCTCGCAACACTGACTGGTTCCTCTGGACTGAGCTTGACTAAGGTAAATATTCCAGGAACCAATGTCTATGTCACTTGCGACGTATCCTCGGGAAAAGCTCGCCCGTACCTAACTCCCTGGTTTCGCCGTGCGGTGTTCGACAAGTTGCACAACCTGAGTCACCCCGGCGCAAGGGCAACAACCAAGCTGGTTACCGAGCGGTACGTATGGCCATCAGTTAGGAAGGACTGTAGAGAATGGGCCCGGTCTTGCCTAGCATGTCAACGCAGCAAAGTGTCGAGACATATCTCAACGCCGATGGGCAGCTTTAACCAACCATCTGGGCGTTTCATGCAGGTTCATATAGACATTGTAGGTCCCCTACCAGTTAGCAACGAGTTCCGCTACCTCCTCACTGCCATAGACAGAGCGTCCAGATGGCCGGAAGCATGGCCCATGCGCTCCATCACAGCAGAGGAGGTTGCTGAAACATTCACCCGGGAATGGGTCTCTCGGTTCGGCGTCCCCGTGACACTAACTACAGACCAAGGTACGCAGTTTGAGTCGGATCTATTCCGCCGCCTCATGGTCCAGTTTGACACCAAACGGGTAAGAACCACTTCATATCATCCTTGTGCCAATGGCATGATAGAGCGCGTGCACCGACAACTTAAAGCGTCCCTTATGTGCCACGAAGGCGCATGGACCAAGGCCCTACCTTTGGTACTGCTGGGTATGCGTGCAGCCGTCAAGGAAGACCTGAAAGCCACTGCAGCTGAGATGCTGTATGGCGAACCCATCCGCCTCCCTGGTGAGCTACTAGTTCAACAAACTAACCCAACCTCCGTCGACAACCCAGCTGATTTCGTCGTACAGCTACGGCGGAAAATGGCTGCCATTCGTCCGGTACCTGCTGTACATCATACCACAAAAACGCCATTCGTTTTTAAGGAACTGGCCACGGCGACACACATCTTTTTACGCGATGACACCATCCGCCGGTCCCTGCAACCTCCATACACAGGGCCCTACTCGGTTATAGGGTGTTCCAGAGATGGTAAAACCATTACTATCAGTCTAAAAGGTAAAACAACAGTAGTTAGCGTAGACCGTGTTAAGCCAGCGTTCCTGGAACGGACCCCGCAGTCAGGTCATGGGGACCAGCCTCCCCCGCAGCCGGTTTCTGCCAAGCAGTCACTCGTGCCACCAACCCAGGTGGGCTCGCCTTTCTTGCAGCCTACCATGGACCCATCCCCGGTCCAGGTAGCGCCGCCTCTACCTGTGGTCCATTCGCCTGTACCGACCCTACCTGCATTCATTAAACGCACCCGTTCAGGGAGACAGGTTAGGTTTAAAAACATAAAAGATTGGTAAATACAGTAATTAGGCATCTTGTATTCTTTTCATTTCACAAAGGTGTAACACATGTTGTGCAGGAGTATAGTTATGTAAATACTCAAAGGTAAATAAAACAAAGTTTGTATAATTTTGGAACAATATTTAATAATTTTGTTTTTGTATCCACAAGAGGTCTTTAATAATAGGCTTGCATATATTAAGTTAGGATATGTTATAGTAAGTTAAACATGTCATGTTGTTTAACTCCCTACTGTGTCTAAGCAAGGCTGTATGCCTGATTTTGCTGTGTTTAAGGTAATATTAAGCTCGCTACATTATAGTCATACATACCTTTTATGCCATTCTAAATAATATGTATTGCTATGTTTTCTGTAATATTAAGTTTGCCATATACAGCCAGTATACTTACCACATAAGTCTAGGTAAACATTTGCAATGTAACCTTTATAGTATATCCCACTTACCATTCTCCGTAGGGGGGTGGTTGTGGCAACATTGTAATTATCGTTCACTCACGGGCACGATGGATTTCCATCGATTGACCGCTCACTCATTCAATTCAATCATTCACTCGGTAACTCGGTCAATCGTTCTTCTCTCCGCTACGTCTGTGACAGCAGGACGTGCTCGTGGGATTTTTGGTTATAAAGAGACGCTATAACCTCAGGTGAATAGGAAACTATTTCTGATTGTCATTGTATTTGCTGTTGTGTGCTGGTGTGAAATAAAAGCCTTAATTTTGTAAAGAGACTGACGTTATTGACGCCGCCATCCTCTAAACATCTAAGACCCGGGATTCGAACCCGGGACCTCTTGCATGGTAGGCAGACGCGCTACCGCTACGCCACAGAGATCGTAGAGGCCACTTTCTGCCTGAGATTGATTACTTTCCTGCATCGTCAGAAATCCATTTGTTCATCATTATGATTTAGTTGAGGAGAACGTGATACATGAGCCACCTTCCTATTTCCTGTTTGTGCCATATAAAACAAATCTTTGTTTTTGAACTAAAACTTTCGTAAGCACAACACATTGTAGACTTTTAGTCCGGATCTACTTACGAGTGTTGTTATATCGGAAGAGACCGACCAGGTTTCGCTCCGATTCGCAGAGCTTAATCATGGTGAGCAGAGACGGAGCGGAGACGGTGAGTGTGAGACGGGCAGCCGACGACGCGAGTCTCTGCTCACCATTATTAAGCTCTGCGAATCGGATCGAAACCTGGTCGGTCTCTTCCGATATAACAACACCCGTAAGTAGATTCGGACTAAAAGTCTACAATATTTGTTTTATTTAGCCTTTAAACAAACTACTGCAGTGTACACGCCTTCTCTCAGAGAGAGAGAGGGAGAGTATGAGCGTAATTAGGTACCACGCGTGCCCACCGCGGATTGGTTATTTCAAGCGCTGACTTATTTAAACACCTTAGAAACTCCGGTTTAAACAATATTTCCCTTCACGGCTAGAGAGTAATAATTTCTTTGTAACTATTTTTTTTTGTTCTCAGCTTGATTAAACGTTCATTGAAAGCAAAAGAGTACATAAAATGCATGTTATGTTAGTTTAAGTTACTCGTCTAAGTCTCGCACTATTGTAACCATGCTGTGTACACATGTTTTGGAGATTAGACCGGATCTTCGATATCAATCCTTGTATGTCCCCACTGTTGGGGCACGGGTCTCTCCCTGCATCGCAGGAAGGTTAGGCCATACTCCACCACGAGGGCCAAGTCCGGGTTGGTCCGAATCTTACATGTAAATAATGTTATCTTGATGATGTACTGGCTAATATCTGTTATGTGTGCCTAATAAATAAAATTGAATTTGCTACTATTTATTGGTACATGCCCGCGCTGGGAATCGAACCTGGTTCACACTTCCGAGTCCATTGTTCTACCCACTGAGCTAACGCTTACTCAATAAAACGAATCTTACTTGCACTACGGTCCTTAACTTTATTTGAAGATACCGAAAAAGAACTTCGGTTGGTGGTTGAATAACATTCCGCATCTGTACTTACAATGTTACGTTTTAATTTGCAAGTGAGATTTTGTGGGCTGCATTTTGTAGTGTTTTTAGAGTCTTCTTCACAGACTCAGCAAATTTTATTTACGAAGCTCGGCGTGTCTCGGAATGCTGCCATGACCAAATTGTGCTGCTTAAAATACGGAGTTCATTTGTTTAGACTGTTTGCTGTGTAGCAAGGAGACTAAAAAGTAGACGGAGTTACAGAGCAACTAACGTTATGTGTTTTGCTTTTGTGTTTTGAAGCAGTGGTTGCATTCAGCTTAGAAAAAATTGTTGAGAGGCTTGAATTTGAAAAATTGGTTATTTTCGCTTGTGTTTTTGTTGATCATGTTTGAGAATATATAGCTCATTGATAGCAATCAGCTATTAAAACCATTATATTATTATTTTTTTCTAATGCACTAACCCGTGCTAAGGAAAATTTAAAAACCTATTTAAAGGCTATAAATTCCACCCATGCCGGGATTCGAACCCGCGACCTCTGGCTATCCGTGCCAGCGCTCTTACCAACTGAGCTAATGGGCGACTCACAGGCATCAGTGAAATTTCGAACCTCTGTACAACATTCTCTGTATTACGTACAGGCAGCGACATCTGGCTGAAGCAATTTGCATCACTTGCAGCCCCGAGTACCCACTTTGCAGTTAGGCTTTACATCGGAATGATATCGCTGTACCGACATGACTATATTATTATTTTTTTCAGGTGCAGGATGGCGGTTACCCATCCTGCACCTGATCGCACCTGTTGTTGCTTAACTCAAGTGATTGATTCCAATCACTCGGTTCGACTAGGCCACGAGCGCTTCGAGTGCAATAAAGTATTATTATTGTTTGTTTATTTATTTAAATTTATAACTTACAACTAATGCCAAATCGCTATAAACTTAGTTATTCCCCGAAAAAAAAACGAACATCTAACATAAAATATATAACATGCCGTTAACCACAAAACAGAAAAATATGAGTAATCTAAATATCCACGAGCGCTTCTGAAGCGTTCGTGGCCTAGTCCAACCGAGTGATTGGAATCAATCACTCGAGTTAAGCAGCAACAGGCGCGGTCAGGTGCTGGATGGGTAACGTCCCGCAACTACCGCTTGTGGCATTTTTACGAGCGCTTCCGTGCTTCGCAAGGCACGCTAAGCCGTGGGTGCCGGCTGTCATGTAATGGCAGTCGTTAAGCCTGTCAGATGCCTTATAGGCGGCTTGATAACTTCTGACAGTAAGGCCCGCCACTGTCGTACAACCCTCCAACAAACCGGACTTGGCCCCCGTGGTGGAGTATGGCCTAACCTTCCTGCGACATACAGGGTTGCAATCGCAATCTAAATGTGACTTTCCTTTTCCGAAAAAATATTGCTAGACGGAAGACACCAGTTTTTTCTTCAAATAACAAAACTGAGTAGGCTGTTCTGTAGAAGCATAGTTGTAATAGGACTAGTGTAAACGGGCCGCAGCACAAATAAAAGCGAACTCCAGCTGCGCCTCCATCATCTTCATTTCAATTGAGGTTTTACAGCACACATGACACATTTTGAAAGCTCACTAAAACCTATTTAACTACACAAGACGAGTCAGTTTACACCCGACGATAAACCCAAAGTGAGAGAGTGGAAATAATTTGGACTTTAAAACTTTTACAGATTACGAGGACTCCTCTAAGGAACGCTGTAAAATGCTCATTCTAAGGTTAGTAAAACTACAATCACTTGTCCCGAAGAGTTATATGTGTACTGGAACGTAATGTGCAGTTCAGTGGTTTTATGGCCGCATTACGTAAATTCGATGTCGACGGATTCGACGCGAGGCTATTCAGTGATACATTGCAGTGTGATAAATTACAATATGACTGTTACGACGACACGACATACTGAAGTCCCGTGTTGTAGGTAAATAGATGGATTGAAAACTATCTAAAATAATTTACCTACCTAACTTCTAAGAGCACCGAGTAAATGACCATATTTTTGGTTTAATCAGCTTTCCATGAAACAGACAGACAGATTAAGAAGGTTATAAAGATAGCCAGAAAAGCAGTGGTAGCGGAGCGCTAGAACGCCTTCTTAATCGTGGATTCGAATCTCGGTAGGTATATACCAATCAATGGGTTCTCTGCCTTTTTGCAGAAACATTTTCGGCCGATTATCATTTGGCAACTAACGTTTCAAATAATATTATTTTGCGGAATAATCATTTGCCGACTATTCTTATTTTTTTTTTGATTTCCCAACCTCGTAGTTGCCAACTGTTTGTTTGGTTTGCTTTTTATAATGAAATTTTTCAAAATGCCAACTAGCGTAGCGTATATTTAAGTAGCGTATATTTTACGCGTAATATTTATTCGGTCGGCCAAATTTTTTTCTGCAAAAAGGCAGAGAACCTTCGGTCTTACATGTTCAACCTAACACGCTCCTTCGCGCTCCACTACGCTACGCGCTTCGTCGCACCTATATTTTTGTCGCAGATTGAGTCTCGTCGGCCACCCCTCTAGCCAGTAATATTTCCATTCCCAGTAATATTTTTCTTAAATTAAAAATGCAAATATTTTTGTTTTATTATAAAATCAATGTATGAAAAGGGAACTTACACTGACGAAACTTTATTCATATAATATAGTTGTTTGCCTAGTAAAAGACTTGACAAATAATAAATTCCCAAAACGTTTTGTGTCATTATAATAATCAGCTTAACAATAATCCTACCAAATGAAACATTGCGATACAAAAATTTGTAAATCGTATGTTGTCAACGAAAAAAATACGTGAAACGTTGGTTGGCAAGTGATAATCAGCGTAACAATTTTCTGCGAAAAGGCAGGACACCCAATCAATGACTTTGTTTTCTTAGTTATGTGCATTTGTGATGTTTTAGTAGAAAAATCACTCGCTAACCGGTCATATTTTTTACTTGTTTATAATAATATACAATTATCTCAACTCACTAATTAAACTAAATGCAGTGTTCCATGGTAAATTTTGTTAGTAAATATGGCGAGGAGACGGAATTCACCCTGAGAAAAGACTGAAAATGCTAATAAGCGCTGACTGAGCCAGCAAATCAAATTTTCGACTGAACCAAACTGTCTGATAATAAAAAAATATATAAAACCATGAATTTTTGGAAGCCATAGCAAAATAAATGTGCCTTAACAGCTATCGAACACGTTTATTACGTTTTTTTTACAGGCGTTTTCCAAAAAAATTATGAAAACCATTAGTTTTTATAAACCTATTTAGAGGCTAAAAATTCCACCCATGCCGAACCCGCAACCTCTGGCTATCGTGCCAGCGCTCTAACCAACTGAGCTAATGGGCGACTCACCGGCATCAGTGAAATTTCGAACCTCTTTACACTATTCTCTGTATTACGTACATACATTAGTTCAGTTGGTTAGAGCGCTGGCACGGATAGCCAGAGGTCGCGGGTTCGAATCCCGTCATGGGTGGAATTTTTAGCCTCTAAATAGGTTTTTGAAAATTGTCCTTAGCACGGGTTAGTGCATTAAAATAAAAATAGCATAAAACCATTAGTTGCCAGCCAAAGCGATGCGTGCCTGTATATTTTTACGCTATAGCAGGCTGTACTATAGTTGCATATTAAGCGGGTCTATTATTTATGAGGTAAAACGTAATCAGCTTATTTCCCGACGTTTCGGCACCGTTACAGTTGCAGTGGTCTCAGGTAGACTTACTTTTAGTAATAAGGCCGCCACTTGTACTGTACTGTTATTTTATAAGTCTCTTATGTAATCCTTGGTGTACATGCAATAAAGAATATTCTATCTATCTATCTATCTAAGGTAATTACGTTTTACCTAATAAATAATCGCGATTAAACCCGTTTAATATATAAGTATGTATGAGTATCGGGAGTCATTAAGAAATACCAGGCTGTACTACTTACTTGTAAAGATTTTTTAATTCATTTTCTTACTCTCCGTCTATAATTTGAAGTAATAATATAAGATTTTTTGATACTAATTACATAACCGCGGGTTTCTGAATTTTATAATTTCTTAAAGACATGAAGATGAATATTGATGAATAATGTTTCGTTAGTAATAATTTGGAATTAGCCTGGCTACCCAGAGCACAGGGAAATCTAGTTTGGGAGCCAGTAACCTTCTGTTTGTAACCGTTTTACAATAGATGGTTTTTTTTTTCATTATATTATAACATAATATTTACATACAAGCACATACATTGCTTCTGGCCCCACAATAGGATACCCTGTGTCGTGGAAGCCAGAAACAGCCACTTCACAAACATGTAAACATCCAAGACCTGGGTTTTTTTGTCCCCAGCCGGGGTTCGAGCCCGGGACATCTCGCATGGTAGGAGAATGCGTTACCGCTACGCTATAGAGGTCGTTTGACATGGTCGTCCACAGAGGTTCGACTTTAAGTTTCCATACGCCCTGTGGATGTGGATATAGAGATTAAAGGTGTTGTTACACTAACCTGCAGCTCAGGGAAGCTTTGCCTCACGATGAGCGTCCACAGGTTGTACAGGACACAGAGTGTGATGAGCCACAGCCAGTAGAAGTAGAAGTTCTCGTCGGGGTTGACCACGGTACGCGGGGCGCGGACCTTCCTCCGGCGCTGGCGGTTCGGGTTGCGCTGCTCGCCGGTAGCACCCTCTGAGCCTGTGTCCTCAACCTGAGGAGGAAGAAAGCAAGCAATGGAGAGCATGTTGAGGCGTTTCATTTCAATTCGATCAACACGACCTATGTAAAACAATTCATTAGTTAATTGTTTTGGCGTTTAAAGTTATTAATGGCTATCCCGGAATCTTATCGGTGGTAACTGATGTATTAGATTTAAGAGGAATTGAGAAAAAATGGTCAGAGTGGAGATTTTTTCCGCTTCCTTTTTGTCCACTACACTAGTGTAAAGCTCGTGTTTTAACACGTACATTTGGCAATGTGACGTCACGAAATTTAGGACCCCTCCCAACCCCCTGTCCAACAATGCCACACTTCGTCGACCCCTTCGGGGAGGGAAGGGTCTTTCACGGAAGGTCACTTAACGTGTGACGTAATTCCCTAAGGTGTGACTAGGATTCTGCCAATGTCAGGTTTGTGGAGATGGCATGTTCTTTTTCCCCCAACAGTCGCGCACAGTGCAGTAGTTGACAAACTTATAACCAAATTTAAATATAATTAAATTTACACTTTTCAATTTCACTTTCGCATTTCTTCGTATTTCAATGAAATGGAATGGAATTGAATGGAGTGGAGAGGAGTGGTCCCACTGCAGGGCACAGGCCTCCTCTCAGAGTGAGAGTATGGAGGTATTTGAACACGTAAGACACGATACGATACGGTATCAACTCTTGTATGTCCCCACTCGCAACGCAGGAAGGTTAGGCCATACTCCACCGCGGGGCCAAGTCCGGGTTGGTGGAGGATTATAAGACATTGGCGGGACTTACTGTCAGAAGTTATCAAGCCACCCATAAGGCGTCTGACATGGCTGACACGAAATAACATATATTTTTTCATAAAAAAATACAATGTTAGCCAGCGGACAAACAGATGAGACTTGGGGCGAGGGCCCTGAAAATACATTTTGTCATTTTGTGGACACATGGTCCTCAGAACATTTTAAATGAAAGTGAGTTGAATTAATGACGTCTTTTGCGCGTCCCCTTTTGTGACCACTAGCGTAGTCGCTGCCTTCGGGACGGGTTGTAGGGGACGAAACGGCAGTTACAACAAATTCCTCTCTTACCCTCTTTCCTGATTATACGAGTATCTATCTAACAAGATCCCATGAGTGCAAGGCGATAGTGTAGATGAAAGGACGGAGTTTGGAAGAAAGCCAGCAATGGGATACATGTTGAGGCGTTACACTGGAGTGGCATTGAATTTATGCCATGAAGGATATAAAAAAGTCACAAGGAGGAAGTTAAGAAATAAAACCGTAAAAATAGCTTTTCGGGAACGTCCCGAGGAAAAATCAAATTACAAATGTAACAAGTTTTTAAGCTTGTTAGATTTTGATCGTCAGTGAATTTTTAACGTATTTTAAGACATTGCTTTACTCGCAACCTGTACATAAACTCAATTCTATTCAATACAATTTATTGTGATGTACACAAAATAGCATTATAACATTAACTAGATCGTAAATGATGCTAAGGCGTGTCAATATAAGGTGCATTCTTATAATCGATCGATATCAATCCTTGTATGTCCTCACTGCTGGAGCAGGAGTCTCTTCCTGCATCGCAGGAAGGTGAGGTCCTACTACACCACGGGGGCCATGTCCGGGTTGGTGGAGGATTGTGAGACAGTGGCGGGCCTTACTGTCAGAAGTTATCAAGCCGCCCATAAGGCCTCTGACATGGCTTAACAACTGCCATTACCTACATGACAGCCAGCACCAACGACTCAACGTGCCTCGCGAAGCACGGAAGGGCTCGGAAAAATGCCACTAGCGGTAGTCACGGGACGGTCATCCATTCTGAATCTGACAGCGCCGTTTGTTGCTTAACTCAAGTGATTGATTCCAATCACTAGGCCACAGGCGCCATCGTTTGGATTATCTTACAATAAATATTTTAGAATGCAGTACAATCATATTAACATGACCAAGAGCAGAAAAGAGTAGACCTACGGAAACCACAGCCTGCCTAATTTCCAAAAACGTTTTACCCAATGGACACGACATTGTTGATGTTGTTGCTTAACTTAAGTGATTGATTCAGTCACTCGGTTCGACTAGGCCACGAGCGCTTCATGCTTATAAATTAAATATTATTAATCATGTATCCTAAAAGGGTAGGCAGACACTAGAGTTTGCCAGTTGTCATTATTCTGTTAAACATATTTCCCTTCAACAACATTCATTATTTTATTTTTATTTCATTTATTTGCCTTTTAGTAGGTAGGTAAGCGGTGGTAGCTCAGTGGGTAGAACCATAGACTGGCAAGCGAGAGCCCCAGGTTCGATCCCGAGTGCGGGCATGTACCAATGACTTTGTTTAATTTCAAAGTTACGTACATTTGCGAATTTGTAGTCGTAATACCACACGCTAACGGTGAAGGAAAACATCGTGAGGAAACCCGCGGCTTGGTTGGCTCCGCACGTATTGACTAGTCTTTCCTTGGGCTAGGCCGACTAAGCTGTCAGGGTGGTATAGGTGCTGGGCAAGCCTACACCATCTTTAAAACCATGTCCCAGGCACTACAGCGTCGGAGTGGTCCCTTCACCCATCTAGTGTGAGTGAAGATACCACTGGACGCTGCATAAATCATCTCATTAAGTAGAAAGGCCAATATATAGTAGGTACACACAGGGTTAGAAATGAAGCCTAAAAAAACTGGAAATACAAAAAGGAGATTCCTTGATTTAGTGGCCTACTAAGTTCAACCCGTAATAGTTGTTCATTAGTTGTTGATTGAAGGCTCTCTCATTTTTTCTGCAAAAACATCTTTATAGCTCAATTGGTAGAGCGCTGGCACGGATAGCCAGAGGTTGCGGGTTCGAATCCCGGCATGGGTTAAATTTTTAGCCTCTAAATAGGTTATAGCTCTTTTTCAAAAACCTATTTAGAGGCTAAAAATTCCACCCATGCTAGGTTTTTAAAATTGTCCTTAGCACGGGTTAGTGCATTAAAAATAATATAATCTTTATGGCTCTGTTCTTTGTCGGTGCAGCTGGTACTCGTACACGTCTTCAAAACCTATTTAAAGGCTAAAAATTCCACCCATGCCGGGATTCGAACCCGCGACCTCTGGCTATCCGTGCCAGCGCTCTTTCCAACTAAGCAAAGAACGCTGGCACGGAAAGCCAGAGGTCGCGGGTTCGAATCCCGGCATGGGTGGAATTTTTAGCCTCTAAATAGGTTTTTAAAATTGTCCTTAGCACGGGTTTGTGCATTAAAAATAAAAATAGTACACTCGTACACGTGTAAATTTTTGTATCAGGTGTTTTGCCTCGACAGACGCACTTTGGAAAAATGCCACTAGCGGTAGTTATGGGACGGTCATCCTCCTGCAACTGACCGCGCCTGTTGTTGCTTAACTCAAGTGATTGATTCCAGAGGATAGGCAGAGTACTTTAAATCTTGCCCTGCACTAATTTACTACCCCTGCAGATATTGAAAACTATAGCGTTTATTATACTATTTTTATTTTAATGCACTAACCCGTGCTAAGGAACAAATTTAAAAACCTATTTAGAGCATTAAAATAAAAATAGTATAATCATGTTGGTACAGTGATATCGTTCCGATGTTAAACCTAACTGCAAAGTTGGTAGTCGGGGCTGTAAGTAATGCAATTTGCTTAATTCAGATGTCGCTGCCTGTACGTAATACAGAGAATAGTGTAAAGAGGTGCGAAATTTCACTGATGCCGTGAGTCGCCCATTGGCTCAATTGGTAGAGCGCTGGCACGGATAGCCAGAGGTTGCGGGTTCGAATCCCGGCATGGGTGAAATTTTTAGCCTCTAAATAGGTTTTTAAATATAGCGTTTATTGATAAAATTATAAAAATGCAACTTGCCTTTACGGACTCTTGGACAAGAAGAAAGAAAAAGGTGGGCAGTATTGCCATAACAAAAAATATGAAGAAAACCACAAAATTATTGCCATATGTAATAACTAACGTAACGTTATATAAAAATAAAGTTAGTTATTTAAACTATATGTTTAATTTGTCTTAAACAACCCCATTTGGTCGAAGGCCCTCTCATTTTTCTGCTAAAACCTCTTTATAGCTGTGGCCTTTCTCGGTGCAGCTGGTACATGTGTAATTTTTCGTATCAGGTGTTTCGCCTGCGGGAATTACCCGTAAGCCTTTACCTTAATATTTCAGGCCAGTAGTTTTTACGGAGATGGCAGGATGACCTTGGTATGTTTTTATTGACGGTCCAAGGCATCTTAGTGTAGGCGGGTGTAGATAGATAGAAACTTCTTTATTGTCCACAGAAATTATATAAAAATATAGTCCAAATGGCGGCCTTACTACTAAAAGCAATTTCTTCCAGGCAACCATAGACGGAGAGAACAAAGAAATTAGAGACGGTGTACAACGCAGACAATTTTACCTGCATTTGAGGAGTGTGTTAGAGGACTGGTATTTTTACAAATGAAACCTTTGTAATCCGCTATTTGACTCTCTTTGCAAGTAAGTCTTAAATGGTAAATATCTCTTCCATTAGACCAAAAAATATTTTAGTATATTTTTTGAGGACCTTAAAGCAACAAAAAAATATATATTAAAACTGCTTTGCTGAACAGCCAAAAACGCGGTCAGCCATTTTTGTCTATGGTTTGAACACCTGAAGTCTTGTAAACAAAGTTTGACATTCAACAACTGTGAGTGATTTGTGAGCATAGTGAAATAACAACGACGAAACCATGATTTCGTCGAGCTTACATGCAAAATATAGCAATTATCATTATTGCATTGTTCGAGAATGCAAAAACATGTCAATAAAGAACCCCGGGAAGTTGTGGTTAGTGTACCCAGTGAAATAAACATACGAAAAAATTGGCTGAAACTTGCCAAAAGAGACCCACCGGGGTCTCGGGGACCCGAGTTTAAGTCGATAAAGTATCGACTTAAACTCGGGTGTATTACGTATGTAAGATCACTTTGATGTAAGTCAAATAAAAAAATAAAATAATCAATGTCCACTGCTTCTGGCTGACAGATGTTTGTTTCCAACCGAAAGATGCTTTCAACATGGCGGATAGCGTTTTCAGCGTTCCGAATTAAAACATTTTTTTTAATTTGCGAATTTAGCAGCCATCCTACATCCTTAGCAAAGTCAATATATTTCAGTTTCTTAAATTAAATACTCAATAAAAATACTAAATAAGTATAAATGCTGTGTGGTGTCGGCTTAGAGAATAGCACAAACCCAAATTCTTCCCGCGGGTGTCGTAAAAGGCAACTAAGGGACACAAACTGGGGGGTGGGCAGCAGTGCCCCCTGCAGTACAATTCCACCAAACTGCGATGCCCAACCCACAAGCCCAGCGTAGGGATTATGGGCATTACCCCCCCCCCCCCCCCCAATGATGGCACAACCTTGCGCTATGGCGGTCATTAGGGGAGGGCTGTGTCAGGCAGTGGACTTATATAGCCTGAAGAAGAAGAAGAAGAAATTAAATACTACAGAAATATTCATTTATCGCGTCAAATTTGATACGAGTCAAGTAGCGGATTCAAGATTAGCATAGCGACGTTGATATTGCAATCTGTCACAATTTGATGAAAAAAATAATTTTTGTACATGGTAGGTATATGCCCGTACTGGGAATTGAACCCGGTTCTTTCGCTTCCGAGTCCATTGTTCTATCCACTTGGCTACCGCCTGTTGGTTCATTGATGATATTAGCCCTTTATTTATTTATTATTCATTTATAGGTCCTCACTGCCGGGGCACGGATCTCTTCCTGCATCGCAGGTAGGGTAGGCCTTACTCAACGACGGGCGCCACGTCCGGGTTGGTTCATTACTACCTATTGATGTTACTTACAGTCTCCTGCGTCTCTGGTATCTGCCGCGTGGAGAATCGCTTCAGGAAGGAGTCCTCTCTCTTCAGGACAGGCTTCTTGACCGCCCCGCTCAGCTGGACCGTGGTACGGAGCTTCATCCATCGCTGGTTCGACTTTGTTCTGCGGTATGAGACTGGTGTTAGTGGCGGGCCGGCAATGGACTGTCATTTATGCGAATGATACAAATCGTCCTTCGAGGTATTCTAGATTGTATTTTCTGTAGTTATTATTTTTAAGGCTGATTTGCGTGCGTTTAGTAGCTGAGTCAAGTCGCGCTGTAATTAAATGGATCCAATTATTCTTAATACTGCTTGGTTGTTTCTCTCTTTTTTCTGTAATTTTGTCATTATGTAATGCTGTACATATGAAACGCTGAGTGTGAATCAATATTCAGTGTCAAGTTTTTGTTCAGTCTATATAGCGAGCTTAAAGTTTTTGTTAAATTACTATGAAGAAACTATAAGTAGCTACACTTTTACGTGGTGTGATAATTAAGAGTGTAGTACAAAATCGCTCTTTAATATTCATCAAACATTTCATGTTTTTTTCTGTTGAATGTACATGCCATACTACGTTTTGGTGTTGCGAGATTATTAAGGCCAATAAATAGCTTATACTAAGCCTAGTGAAACAGATTTAAACTTGTTTGCACTGCTCAGTGTAGTGCAGTACCATTTTTGCAGGATCCAGCAGCTGAAAGCGTTTAAATCGGCCTTCTCTGTAAGTATTACTTATTTCTCTGTACTTAATAGTGTTGTATCATTTACATAAATGTCGACGTAGGGTAGAGATGGTTTGTGAAAGTTCCAAAAGGGTGTTCTGAAAATTTGATTTGTATTAGTTATGTTGTCATGCTGTGAGTTGAATATAGTGAATTTATTTTACTTGTGAAATATAGCAGTGTCTTTATAAAAAGTTCTTTTTAATATGAAACTTATTCTACTTATTTCCATCACACTGAGAACACTTCCAAACACACTTTTAATTGCATTTTTAATATTCGTGCTCCTTTTTTATTTATTTGAAAAGTCATCAAATCTATTAGATCGTGCATTTAAAAACAGTTAGTTACTTCTAAATAACGTAATATTTATTGACATGCTGCATGGCATCTGTTACTAGGAAACAAAACAAACAGTTCATGTAAAGACAGTCTTGTAGAGAGTAGATTAGATCAGATAATAGTTGTACTAAAATGTAGGTATCTAAGTTCTAAACTAATCTAGAGTCTGGAGACAATTACTAGAAAACTGCTCAAACTATTTAAAGAGAGAATGCGACACAAACACTTTAAACACTTTTACTCCCATAAAAAGTACACTTCAAAGGCTATACATTAGTGAAGACAAGAAAAATACAAAGGTGTTTGTTCACTGCAAACGTACTGTAGATATCCAAATAAGATGACCAAAAAGATACGAGCTCGATTAGCATATATATGATGTTCGATATGCGATATGCACAACGCTATCGTGTCGTAAATACTGCATCAATCAACCTTCATATCCATGCACACAATCGTTTGCGGGCGAATTTGCCACTAAAATATAAAGATCGTGGTGCTGTCGACTGTACGTAGTGTAGTGAAAGCGTGACAGCGTAACTATATATTTCTGTATCGAGCATTTAGCAAGGATGAAAAGTTATATCATCTCCTGTTGGTCACCTAACTAGCTCAACAAAGAGAGCTGCATGAGTTGGCTGTATAGCGCGCTGAACCGCTTCTAACCGGTTCTTAGGCCCACAAGGTATGTACCATAAGGCGCCCTTAAACTCAGTGGTTCTATATAGCGCCTCCTTCAGACTGAGGCATCCCTTTCGTGAAAAACTTAACGTAAGGTATGTTCAGGTTTAAGTTTTTTCAATTTGTGGTAATGGCCAAAACTACGTTAAAAACTATATCACTCGGTTGAAACCTAAATGGGTAGAATGGATTAAAATCAACCATACATCTCTGGTCAAGTCTCGTGTTGCGGGTACTACCGATATTTTCCAGTATTACGCATACTGAATATCAAGGCAGCTAGTAAAGCAGTACCCCAAGTGATACCTATTGAATATCGGTGATATCCACGTATTGCCTGTATCATAGGTTGTCATAACTCGCTTCATATCACGGACTACGGCACGAAAAAAGATTATAATACTAGAGATTCATGTGAACATCATCCCTATCGCGTGAATTACGACTTACTACGAGTCCAAGCTGAGTGACAACATTGTACGACTCATATTGAGTAGTCAGCGCACAAATAACGTGAATACGTTTGTATTTTTTTTTTACGTAGCCTCTATGTTTGTGTCCCACTGCTGGGCAAAAGCCTCCCCAATTCAGTCCAGAGTTTCCTGTCCTGGGCCACCTCAGGCCACTCCGGCAGATGGTTGTCGAGATCATCTCTCCACCGTCTTCTATTATGCTAATACCGTTTGTATTAGCATATTATAATTCGTCAGATATCGATATTACTATTCCATATGACTGTCATTAAACTAATAGGAATAATCCATTCCATATTCAGTTACAGTCTTACCAAGCAGTGTCTATTAGATACTATTTCTAACCTTATAGCTATCAACCCTTGTTGTCCCCACTGCTGGGGCACGGGTCTCTTCCTGCATCGCAGGAAGGTTAGGCCATACTCTACCATGGGGGCCAAGTCCGGTTGATGGAGGATTGTAAGACAGTGGCGGGCCTTACTGTCAGAAGTTATCAAGCCGGCCTTAAGGCCTCTGACATGGCTTAACGACTGCCATTATATGACAGCCGGCACCAACGGCTTAACTTGCCTTGCGAAGCACGGAAGCGCTCGGAAAAATGCCACTAGCGGTAGTCACAGGACGCTCACCCATCCCGTACCTGACCGCGCCTGTTGTTGCTTAACCAAGTGATTGATTCCAATCACTCGGTTCGCCTAGGCCACGACCGCTTCTTAGGACGAGCGAACCTTATAGGTTTAAGGATTATTTTTTGTTTGAATGTAGCGACCGCACTTTGCTGGCGCGTTGTCATATAGACCTGTCTAGACCTTTAAGGCTTAAGCGGCTGCAAAAGGTTCGCACAACGCGCCATAAAGCTAACTCACGCAGCTGTCTACTTCGCGCTAGTTTGGCATTAGTCCACGACCGCTTGCGGTGAATACGCACCTTTGAGAAGACCTATCAACCACACAAATACGAAGGTTGGGAAGGAAACACACCAAAGACAAAACCTTATCTTTCCGCCCTTCGCTTTCGGACCTTTTTATTTTCCGCAACGCTTGGTAGTAGGCCATGACGGCCTGTAGGTGGCGCCACCTATGCCCTCGGTCTCTGGCACCTGGGTCGCCGGTGCCGTACGATCTGTGAGAGCCAGACGGGCTCGGTTCGAGCCCTTGCCTATAAATGTCATGGCTCGTGTTATTTTGTATGGAATCAGGCGTTACTTAGTGGAAATCCATAATAGCATTACAAAGTGAAAATTAGTTTGCAAAATTCCGCCAAACACCTACAAGCACGATGCGGTTAGTTAATGCACCGCCATCCCTCCCAGTTTTTCAAGCAGAAGCAAGACAGGAACGTTTATTTTTTTATTGGTGTCGGTGGTGGTGTTTTCGGGTCTTGCTTCTGCTTGAAAAAGTGGGAGGGAGGACAGTGTTTGTGGGATTTTTGGCGGAATTTATCTAAGTCATTTTCACTTTTTAATGCTTTCGTGTTATTTTGTCAAATATTTCGTGTCGATTAGGTGTAGAGATGTGCACAGGAAATGGTAATATGGTAGGTATTTGGAGTAATTGTTTGACTAATTTTGTTACTTGGAATCGATGTATGCCTAAATTATTTTTACGTTCCATTAAAGTACCTCAGTAGAGTGGTTATTTACAGCTTTCAAGTGTTTCATCGTAAAAGGGTGGATCTCTACTCAACTACATTTAAGTGAATAGATAGATAGTTTATAAGCGTGATAGTTATATTTATCATTTGCATAGTTTCTAATATTAACTATGGTGTCATTCGAAGCTGCTATGTTTGTTTCACATTGGGGGTTCAGTGTAAATGTGTTCAGTTTAATTCAACAGGTACGTAATATCAGCGGACGCCACAATATCATGCAAAGACTGCCAGTCTAACCTATCGTCCTAAGTGGATATAAGGAAGGCGACAACGTAAGGCTGTGCGATAAGTGTGCAGAGAAACAATCTTTTCGCGGTCAGCCTAGGTACCTAAGTAAATAAAGTATTCTCTCTCTATCTATCCATCTATCTAAGATTGTTGAATTTGGGTCGCCCCCGCTTAGTAGTTACGCTCAGCAATCAGGGTTTTTGTTAATTTTTATTGAAGTTTTCTTGTGTAATGTTTTTTTATTGCAGTTAATCTCTTGATGCGTGACTTTAGAGTTTATATTACTCTTATTTTTGTCTTTTTAATTTTATTTTTAATTACTTTTATTTCCATGTTTTAGCTTTAGTTTAGCACAGCACTGCCATCTAGTGGTAAGTGGCAAGATTGAGCATTAAGAAGATTAAAATAGAGACCATGAAGGAAACTGAACGAAAAGAAACTCGGACGCATTAAGGATTGAGATTTTATTTGTGAAATTCGACGATTATTACGGAGTTATGAGGATACATCGAATAGGATATACTTAGAACGCATTCCTCTTGTTGTAGCGTTTGCCGTAGTCAGCATAAAAGGGTAAAAAACTAGCACTTGCTGAATTACGTTAAAATGTGTAGTGCCGAGGAAATTTTTAGCTCCATCAACTTGTTTGAAATAAGGACGTTTCGTATGGGCCTAGTGTTTTTTACTCAATGTTAAACTATATAAAATTATAAAAACCTATTTAGAGGCTAAAAATTCCACCCATGCCGGGATTCGAACCCGCGACCTCTGGCTATCCGTGCCAGCGCACTTCCAACTGAGCTAATGGGCGACTCACTGATGCCGGGGATGATTAGGTCAGTTGGAAGAGCGCTGGCACGGATAGCTAGAGGTCGCGGGTACGAATCCCGGCATAGGTGGAATTTTTAGACTCTAAATAGGTTTTTAAAATTGTCCTTAGCAATAAAAAAAATAAAACTAAAAGTGAGTGCATTAAAAAGAATATATCAAATTTGACCTTTTTTTCTTTTTTTCTACCGTTTCCTGTTGCAGGTTGACGACCCATTCGGCTTTCTTGCCTTTCGGGGCCGCAAATACAAAAAAGGAACTGATGCTTTGGAAAATCTAACTTTATGCCACGTTCATTATTCTGTAAAGTGAAAGTTGAGGTCGATGCACTGCAAACTTTACTTACAGTCTATTTATTCTTACTTGTCCAATTTAGTAAACAAGATTCTAACCTTAAAATTTAGATTAGATGACTAAACTAGAAATTTTCTCGCAAATTCATGAACTATCATGAACTACGTTTATAACATTGGCAGCGTCTTATCTAAAAGAGTGTTCCAAGTGGTGTTCATTTATGGAAATATAGAAGTATATAGCAGTTTTGAACTAAAAAGTTACAGTTTACGGGTAGAATCTTGTTTACTAAATTGGACAAGTAAGAATAAATAGACTGTAGTCGAATTACTACGGTCACTAGAAACAAGCCCGTATTTTTTTTTATTATAGCAGATCATAACCATTACACGATACAATTATAAGTAATACTATGATATATATATGTAATAAGCCGTAGTCTAAAGCATGCACATTATTGTATCCTAATGCACTTTTTGACGTTGTCGCCTCCCGCCGCTCATCTAGGACCACAGTTAATAAGGTGGGTAGTAACAACATTGCCGTTCAAAACCAGCTTCTATGCTCAGCTGTGCAGGGTCGTGATTGCAGGGCCTCGGTAAGTCAATTAGTCCTCTAGCCTGTCATGGTTAGCTCCTGCCGAGAGAGTAACGTTAGCAGATTCTATTTGACTTTCAGATTTTTCGCCGTTAATTTTCTTTCCTGTTTGCTGTTCTTGTCGTGTTGTAAGAGTTATTTTTCCTGTTGTAAGAGTTATTTCGTTGCTTTTACGTGTTTGGAAAATACAGGGTTTTAACTTCTTAGAGCTTTTATTATTAACTTAACAGTATTTATATATTTAAAAACCTATTTAGAGGCTAAACATTCCAGCCATGCCGGGATTCGAACCCGCGGCCTCTGGCTATCCGTGCCAGCGCTCTTTCCAACTGAGCCAATGGGCGAGTCGCCAGAGGTCGCGGGTTCGAATCCCGGCATGGGTGGAATTTTTAGCCTCTAAATAGGGTTTTAAATTGTCCTTAGCACGGGTTATTGCATTAAGAAAAATATAGTATTGAGGTATATATTTATAATATATAGATATTTCACTACTTTATTATTATTACACTATTATTATAAATAGTGGGTTATGGGTTACTTATTATGGGTTTTAACCTGTTAGATAATGGCCTTATTAAAAACGACTGTTGTGGTGGACCGATTCGTTAATCTGGCAGCTAAGAGGCGTGGAATGGTTATTTTTTTTTTGTTTTGCGTAGCCTATACGTCTGTGTCCCACAGCTGGCCAATGGCCTCCCTCAATTCTGTCCAGAGTTTTTAATCCTGGGCCATCTTAGACCATTCGGAACGGTTATAGTATTTGTTGTTTGCAGCTCGGACAACAAGAGTAGAAATTGGTCGTACAACCTTAATAGGTACCGAAAAATCAAGTTATCAAGGTATTTTTTTTATGTATTTCATGTAATTTATTTATATACTTTTATTTACACTATTTTTATTTTTAATGCACTAGCCCGTGCTAAGGAACAAATTTAAAAACCTATTTAGAGGCTAAAATTTCACCCATGCCGGGATTCGAACCCGCAACCTCTGGCTATCCGTACCAGCGCTCTACCAATTGAGCCAATGGGCGACTCACGGCATCAGTGAAATTTCGAACCTCTTTACAATATTCTCTGTATTACGTACAGGCAGCGACATCTGACCTAAGCAAATTGCATTACTTACAGCCCCGACTACCTATTTTGCAGTTAGGTTTTAACATCGGAACGATATCACTGTACCCACATGATTACACTATTTTTATTTTTAATGCACTAACCCGTGCTAAGGAACAAATTTAAAAACCTATTTAGAGGCTAAAATTTCACCCATGCCGGGATTCGAACCCGCAACCTCTGGCTATCCGTACCAGCGCTCTACCAATTGAGCCAATGGGCGACTCACGGCGTCAGTGAAATTTCGAACCTCTTTACAATATTCTCTGTATTACGTACAGGCATTACGTTCCGATGTTAAAACCTAACTGCAAAGTAGGTAGTCGGGGCTGTAAGTAATGCAATTTGCTTAGGTCAGATGTCGCTGCCTTTTCCGGCACTCCTACAATGGGGAATTAACACAATACTGCCACAGCTAGTGTGTATCTTTCAATCCTGCCTGGCACACCAGTACATTCCCCACTCATGGCGGGAAGTCAAAGTAGTCTTTTTACCAAAGGCTGGAAAAGGAGACTATACACAGGCAAAATCCTATAGGCCTATCAGCCTCACATCGTTTCTCTTAAAAACGCTGGAGAGACTAACGGACAGGCACATAAGAGAAGGAGCCCTAAAAACAAAACCTTTACATCCTCAACAACATGCCTATAGAAATGGCAGATCAACAGACTCAGCTCTGCATACTGTCGTTAGAACCATAGAAAAGGGCCTCTCAGATAAACATATGGTCTTAGGAGCCTTTATTGACATAGAAGGTGCTTTCGACAAAACAACTTTCAGTAGCATCAACCAAGCGCTGGTGAAACGAGGAGTGCAGCCAACCATCACGGGCTGGATAGACAACCTCCTGCGTCAAAGAGCCATAACGCTTAAGGTAAACAGCACTACGAGGGCAATAGTGGCCAGAGGCTGCCCTCAAGGGGGAGTTCTATCGCCACTTCTATGGAACCTAGTAGTTGACGGCTTAATCAGACGCCTTGATGAATGTGGTTTCTGGATAATAGGCTACGCCGACGATATAACAATCCTGACGATAGGTAAATCCGAGGATATTCTATACAGTCTAATGAGAACGGCGTTTGGCATAGTAGAGCGATGGTGCAAGACTCATCAACTAACCGCCAACCCGACTAAAACGGAATTAGTACTTTTTACAAACAAACGTAACCCAAAAACACAAAACCTACCAAAGTTTTTCGGAACAACGCTAACCCTGTCACCAACAGTTAAATATCTCGGTGTGACGCTAGATAGCAAGCTAAACTGGAGCTCGCACCTACAGAATATCGTTAACAAGGCCCAGATGACCTTCTGGCAATGCCGCGGCCTCATAGGAAAACAGTGGGGTCTACGCCCGTCACTTATGATGTGGTTATACACTTCGGTGATAAGACCCGCTATAACTTATGGCGCCGTTGTATGGTGGACCAGAACAAAACAGAAAATAGCAGTACTTCAATTACAGAGGCTACAACGACTGGCATGCCTCGCAGTAGCTGGGTGCATGAAGACAACACCGACTACTGCCCTGGAAGCCCTGTTGAACCTCAGACCTCTACACTTGCACGTTCAACAAGAAGCAGCCAGTGCTGCCCTACGGCTTCGGACAACCGGTATATGGAAACAAAACAGCTACACCCCACACACACAAATCCTAGCAGCCGCTGTTTCGGACCAGCCTATGATAGAAGCGGTGTGCGACAGAATACCAAACACTTATATTTTCGACAAAAAATATAAGGTACAACTGCAAGAGGAGCCTACCGACTACTCGGGAATACACGAAGTCAGAGTGTACACGGACGGCTCCAAAACTGAAACAGGAACGGGCGCAGGAGCCTTTTCCAACGAACTAAATCTAAAAATATCTACAACCCTTGGCAACCTGAATACAATCTTTCAGGCAGAATGCATCGGTATAACAAGAGCTGTCGCGCTGTTGAACACAAGAGATGCGAAGGCTTACGCAATACGCATAATCTCGGACAGCGCCTCAGTCCTACAAGCACTCAACAGCAATCTTACAAACAACAGCTTGATACTAGAGTGTCACCATGAATTGGAAAAACTGTCAACAAATAACAGAGTCACTTTACAATGGATAAAGGGTCATAGCGGCTCCCTGGGCAATGATGCCGCAGATGAACTCGCTAAAAGAGGCTCGGGAACCACAGTGGAAGGACCCGAACCCCTGCTCCCACTCCCATACAACCAGTTTAGAAAATGGTTGAGGTCGCGAACAGAAAGCCAGCATGCTGAACTTTGGAGAACAGAAACCAAATGTAGACAAGCCAGGGAGGCCTTACCAACAATCTCGAAACGTCTTTCACGTAGCCTGCTGCGTCTGAGAAGAGAAAATCTGCGCAAAGCTGTGGCAATCTTAACAGGCCACTGCTCACTGAACAGACATCTCTACAACATGGGTCTAACCGACAGCCCGCTTTGCCGGGGATGCCTCAAAGAAGAGGAAACACCCGCCCACGTGACCATTCACTGCGAAGGCGTGGAAAAGCAACGGACCGCCATCATTGGGAAGCCGGGGTCCCTTCAGGAAGCCTGCAGTGACATCGGAGCACTGCTGGCTTTCTGGAAAGAGATAGGCTGGCTGGAGTAAACGAACAGCTCCACTACGTACAATGGCCCAATCATGAGGCTAAGTGCGGAAATCTCAGGTCTAACTAACTAACTAACTAACCAAATATAAGTACAAAAAGTCATATACAATCATAGTAATAGCAAAATTTTACTCATTAATTTTTACTCTTTGTTCCAGACCGTATAATTTTCTTATTTCATGTAGCCTCGATTATGTCCCACTGCTGGCCAATGGCCTCCCCTTTGGCTTTCCACGCCCTGTTCATGACCACCTCCTGCCAATCTAGTAAAAAGGCTGTGAAGACGTCCCGCCATCTTCACTTGGGTCAGCCATGTTTGCGATATCCGTCGCGCTGAACCCAGTCAGTGACGAGTTTTGCTCACCTGTTTGGGCCCATACGGTTTAGCGTGGCTCACCTAAGTCTCACTTCAGCTGAGCGGTTGCAGCTCTAACATCGACAATGGTTTGAATTCAATATCAACCCTTGTATGTCCCCACTGCTGGGGCACGAATCTCTTCCTGCATCGCAGGAAGGTTAGGCCATTCTCCACCGCGGGGGCCAGGATGGAGGATTGTAAGACAATGGCAGGCCTTAATGTCAGAAGTTATCACACCGCCCGTAAGGCCTCTGACATGGCTTAACAACTGCCATTACACGACAGCCGGCACAGACAGCTTAATGTGCCTTGCGAAACACGGAAAAAATGCCACTAGCGGTAGTCACGGGACGGTCACCCATCCCACACCTGTCGCGCCTGTTGTTGCTTAACTCAAGTGATTGATTCCAATCACTAGGCCACAAGCGCCATGGTTTGGATTAACTAACAATAAATATTTTAGAATGCAGTACAATCATACTAAAATGACCAAGAGCAGAAAAGAGACGAACTACTGAAACCACAGCCTGCCTATTTTCATATGCCTACTTTTAAATGGATGGTGTGCATTTTTTTCATGTAGCCTATAAACGTCCTACTGCAAGGCACGAGCCTTTTCTCAGAAATAGAGAGTATGGGCTTAATCACCACGCGTGCCCACCGCAGTTGGGCAATTTCAAGCGCTGAGGTCGATGAAGATCTCAGGCACTCAGGTTTCCTCACAACCTCATGGTGTGCAATAAAGCGTATTAGTCTAATCCAATTCCGCTAGGAAGTTGTACTCAAATGAGGTTGAACGTACAAATCGTTTCACCGCCGGGCGATTTAGGAAACCTTAATCGAATCCATCATTTCTCTGTCTAAATCGAATTGAGTCTACCTTTTCCCACCCGTAAAACAGTGTTTTTCTTACAACTTTATGTCTCCGATACGTCAACGCCAGGTCAGGAGGGTTCACGACACTTTCATGGCTTCTATGCCACCTTTTTTAGCTCACGGTTTTCGATTGATTCTAGCCTTTATATGTTCCACAGTAAGATCTTTCTTCGCTGTGTTTTATGACGGGGGAGACCGTACCTATCGTGCAGATGTTTCTGGTGGCATACTCTCCAAAGCTAAAAGTATAAGGACGTAGGTAACCAGAAGGTGAACCAGAGGTGATGTTACTTGTAAATCACGTAACAGGCAAGTCGGGGTTTATTTGCGTCACGGCACTCGTGTTACATAAATGTAATTGATTATAATCAATTTACTTGCGTGAAAAGCATTTCTTCTTCAGGCAATATTAGTCCACTGCTGGACATAGCCCTCCCATAATCAGCGCCACAGCGCAAGGTTGTGCCATCATTGTGGGGTAATGCCCATAATCCCCACGCTGGGCATGCGGGTTTGGGATCGCAGTTCGGCGAAATTGTACTGCAGGGAGCGCTCCTGCCCACCCCCCGGTTTGTGTCCCTTAGTCGCCTTTTACGACACCCGCGGGAAGAATTTGGGTTGGTGCTATTCTCTAAGCCGACACCACACAGCAGAGTTTATAAGGTAATGAAAGGTAATGAAATTTCTAAAATTTCTTGAAACGCTCTAATTGGAGTTTCTGTTTTAATTTTGGTCAACTTTTGTTCCAAGAGTTTTTTACATTATATTTTTCGTAGTATCTAGATTTCTTTTAAATTTGCGCTTCACTACCAATGTGCTATCATCCAGTATATCATGATCCTAAGATCATGATATACTGCATGATAGGACATTCTCTTCTCTTCTCTCTAAAGAAAAGAAGTATTGTATTCTTAACTAGATGAACGTTGTTTTGCAGTATTTATTATCTTACGACCATCCTCAGACCCAACAAATGTACACCAAAAAATTGTAAAAATCGATCAAGACGTTTCGAAAAAGTCCGATATCAAACGCCGTGACACGAAATTTTTATGTATTAGAAGTTTTTAATAATTATCGTTCGTATTTTAGTGTACATTGAGCGAATTATTTCTTCGTAAATGGGTTAATTTAACATTATAATTTTCATAAATCGTCGAACAAAAGTTGTTACACAAATTGTAACTCTAACTGGCGAAATGTAGAAAAAAAAACTTTTATTACGAGATCACTACACAGTATTAACTTACTTGATTTTTGCCGTTGAGTCCAACCAGGTTCGACCTTCCTTCCGACCTTCGCTCTGAAGTTCATCCGGATTTAAACCAATCAAAATTAACTTTTTACTGTACTGTTTTTAAAATACGCCCCACTGGCAGGTCATCCTCCTCTCTTCTCTATATTATAAACCTCATTGAAAATTTCTTACGACAATTTAATCTCTATAAAACAGGGCGAAAATGTCTGGCTTCAGTTTAGAAGTTAAAAGGTCGTCAAGTGCTTGACGTAAAAATAGTTCTAGTGTACCTACGCAGTTTGGACAGCTATTTGTCTAGAAATATATGTCTTCATCGTTCGACCTTTTACGTACCGCTGTAAGAATCTCTACAAAATTCATATTACTTACGTAAGATCTTATCAAAGATGGATTTGGCCTACGTTCTATTTATGTTACTAATTGAAGAATGGTCAGCTAAAGGCAAGCCATGTCATATGTTTATCGATCTGCTGATTTTGATATGAAGAAAATGGTGTCCATCGTAATCACATTGGCAAATAAGATTAAATTCGTTAAGAAAATAAGTTATAATAATAGTTGCAATAACTTCGACAAATAGCGAATCACTACTCCTAGTTCCAGACTAGTTTAAGCATCTAGCTTGATCGTATTAGTATGTTTGTGATGTGGTTATTGTTTGTGAGCGTGTGTGTGAGTGTGGTTGTGAGCGGTGGTAGCTCAGCGAGAGCCCCAGGTTCGATCCCGAGTGCGGGCATGTACCAATGACTTTGTTTAATTTCAAAGTTACGTACATTTGCGAATTTGTAGTCGCAATACCACACGCTAACGGTGAAGGAAAACATCGTGAGGAAACCCGCAGCTTGGTTGGCTCCGCACGTATTGACTAGTCTTTAATGTGGGCTAGGCCGACTAGGCTGTCAGGATGGTATAGGTGCTGGGCAAGCCTACACCAACTATAAAAACCTTCACCCATCTAGTGTGAGTGAAGATACCTCTGGACGCTGTATAAATCATCTCATTAAGTAGATGCAAAAAGGCCAATATCACAGAATCCTGTTGTCACTAACAAAGACCCTGTGCTATGACAATCACGAAAGTACATCACCCACATGGAAAAACAACTAGGTTAGATGTTTACCCTTGAGAGAATGATTCCAATACAAACGTAGTTTGCATTAAAACTTTGCATTATTGATTCAAGAATCAACAATACGAGTGGTCACTTCACCCATCTAGTGTGAGTGAAGATGCCACTGGACGCTGAATATTTATACAGCGTCCAGTGGCATCTTCATCTATCATCTCATTACTTAGATGCAGAGGCCAATCAACAATCAAGTAAGTTAATCAGAATTCAAATCAATAACGTGGTTTGGTTTTAATGTGTAAACGGCATCTTTTCTCAACGCTTTTAATAACAATTGAGAAACGGCATGCCAGTTCGCAATGAAACATTACCAATATCCTAAGAGATATCGTAAAATGTGGCTGACGCGAGCGGAAATGGCGGGGCGACCGACCTTTCTACCGGATTGGCAGGAGTTCGTCATGAACGTGACCAATAATCGTCATAATAATTAACCACCTTGTTTGCTAACGTTACTCTCAGTTCATTAGCTACGGATATTGCGGGAAAGCGGTGCCCAAGAGCCAATTGATTCACCGAACGGTCCAACTGTCATCATGATACAATTGCGTTCACGTAGGCGCGCTTTGCCGCGCGATCGTCCACATTTCATTTCAATTTAATTTCATTTGTTTTCCTCGTTCGTTTCCATTTTATTATTATTATTATTCAATTCTTTCACAAAACACAAAGTATTTTATACAAAGGCGTGTTTAATGCTAATTACTTTGTACACTATACTTAGTTTGACAACCTGTTCTTCAAAGAGAGTTATGCTAGATTGTGGTAAGAATTTTTTTTACATCTTTGAGCTTCCGATATTAATGGCTAGTATTTAAATTGTGTTTCTAGTTGCTATTTTTACGATATAAAATCAAAATTTAGGAACAAATGTGTGTACATCACGTGAAACAAATAGGTTGATTTGAATATTGATATTATTAAAAAAAAATTACTAAGATTAAATAAAGGTCTGGTTCGAAATAACAAAAACGCCGAATGAAAAGTGAAAAATAAAGAGGATACAAATTGGGCGGGAAAGTGCATCTAATGTAAACACAATGCCCCATCATTGACCCTTTACTCCTGCCTACAGTGCGGCAGCCAGAACACTCAGTCAATCAGTAAGGTTGGCTTTGAAAAAGTACTAACAATCATCAACTTCCGCTTGGCGCATTATTTTCATTTTTACACGTCAAAACTTTTTTTACAGCCAGCAACACCCGCACGTGACTCAATTACATTTTAAGGTTTGGCAAACCTAGACATAGAGCTGAATTTATATTGCCAGTGTTAAGAAAAACGCCAGTGCTATTGACTATACGACAAAGCACCAAAAGCAAGTCAAAACTGTTTTCTTCTTCAAAACCATTTAATTCCTATCCGTGCATAGGGTGTTCATTCTTCTACGGCAGCGGCAGCCAAAGGTATCTAGAAGCCTGCAAGCCTAGGAGCTGGGCTTAGAGGCGACCTAGGTGACCTAGGTGCTAAGCCAGACAGGATATAGGTGCTAGGCTTATACGAGGTGCTAGACCTATGTGACCTAGGTGATAGGCAAGTTACCTAGGCGCTAGGCCTGGCCACTTACATGTCCTCGGGCCTCGCGCTGTTCATGAATGGCGAGAGCTTGCTCAGTAATCTGAACCAGAAATGTTGAGGTTAGGTTAGGCGTCCATGACACTACTTACCTCAGCATGACTGGGTAGTACGATGACGCTAGTCGCGCGTTTTCAAATTCATGAGTCGTTCGTTACTTTCCAGTAAATAATTATCCAATTCTGACAATTTTGTCGCCACAAAACGGCTGTCTCGTTTCATCGTACTGTCCCTGCTGGTTTCTCGTATACTAACCTTTTTTTAATCTACTGTCATCAGCTGTCATATGTTTTTTTTGTATGCACTTTAGTCAAATGAGAACTTTTGCTAGTAAATAAACAGATTCTTTTGGTTTTTTTTAACAGGTTTCCGAATTGAGAATTCTAAGTAAATAGATACTTAAGTAACGTTCTGTCACGCCTTTTTCGAAGAGACAACACTACAGTTCACAATTTACTTAGCGGAATTTTCAATTTAGAAATTGGTCCTTAATGTATTAGAAACACGGGGATAATGAGTTGCAGATTTCAGCTTAGTTTAGTTTATGACTAGCAGTAATACATGCTGAAAGCCGCGGTTTTTAATACCAGTAAATTATGGTAAGAATCTAAGTAGATCTAAGTTACTTAAGTGGCTTATTCATCATTTAGTGCGATTACAGGTTATGCAATTTGAATTTAAAAAGCCATCTGTTTAGACTATTACTTTTAAGTATAGACGTCGTCGTCGTCGTCAGGCTGTACTAGTCTACTGCTGGATATATAGCCCTCCCCTAATGAGCGCCATAGCGCATCATCATTGGGGGTAATCAGTGAAATTTCGAACCCCTTTACAATACTCTCTGTATGACGTACAGGCAGCAACATCTGGCTGCAGCAATTTGTATTACTTGAATAATATAATAAGTAATTTGGCTTACTATAGCTTGTTGGCTTAATTTTTTTATTGATATAAATACTTCAGTTTTATTTATAGCACTTTGCTTTTGTGCAATGTGTATTGCTCTTAAATATTGGATACAAATACTGGAAAAAATCGTAGAAGGTTTCTAAAATTCCCTACCTATCATTCTTTTGTTGTTTGCCCTACGCCTTAGGCTAGGGTTTGGTCACAGTTGTAACCTCTTTACACAATTTTCGACATTTCTTTCATCGATGATATTTAAGGTGCTTAAGGGAGCTAATTAGCGCCACCAATGCCATAAAAATCATAATTTGTTTTATAATACTTCTTATCCAAAATGTAAACCAGAAAAGAAGTAAGTAAACCTGAAGGTGATCTGTCAGGATTGTGGCAAGTGGCAGTCCCCGGTCTCTGCCTACCCCTCTGGGATACAGGCGTGAGCTTATGTATGTATGTAAACCTGAGAAATCTTAATAACAATAATAATATACGTCTATTTCAGACCAATGATCCATATTTGTTAGTTATTAATATTTGTAGTAACTATTTTTAGAGCCTAGATTGTAGTATATCCTAGGACTTTAATCGAATTCTGCTGATCACGGCCGTTTTTGGCGGAAAGTGCTACATTGTTCTAGACTGTAGGTTCTAAAAATAGTTGTCACAGTTGTTAAGATTTCTCATTTAAAAACCTATTTAGAGGATAAAAATTTCACCCATGCCGGGATTCGAACCCGCAACCTCTGGCTATCCATGCCAGCGCTCTACCAATTGAGCCAATGGGCGACTCACCGGCATCAGTGAAATTTCGAACCTCTTAACACTATTCTCTCTATTACGTACAGGCAGCGACATCTGGCTTAAGCAAATTGCATCACTTACAGCCCCGACTACCTACTTTGCAGTTAGGTTTTACATCGGAACGATATCACTGTACCCACATGATTATACTATTTTTATAGGTTGCGGGTTCGAATCCCGGCATGGATGAAATTTTAAGCCTCTAAATAGGTTTTTAAATTTGTCCTTAGCACGAGTGCATTAAAAATAAAAATAGTATAAGATTTCTCATGTTCACTTTTAGATAAAAACGTATTATGAAACAAGGTGTCATGTTTATTTTATTGGTGGCGCTAGTTAGCGCCCTTAAGCACCTTAAATACCATCGATGAAAGAAATATGGAAAATTGTGTAAACAGGCTACAACTGTACCCTGGAACGTTTTATAACTTTTATAATTAATAAATAAACTCTGGAACGACTTCAGGTGTGATTTTATTTGTAGATTTATAGTAACTTTAAAACAGAAAACTGGATAAAAACGGAGAAGCAGGTAAAAAGTCAGATCTGGTCAAAGGGTAAAGTAGTAGTGGTGAAAAATGAGGGAAATCGAAGAATGTGTGACGTATATAATTTAAATATTTAAAAATGATAGATGGAAAAAGAAATAAAAGTGGTGTGAAGAGGTTTGCACCGTTACAACCCTAGCCTAAGGCATAGGGGCAAACAACAAACGAATGGTATGTAGGGAATTTTAGGAACCTTCTACGACCTTTATTCCAGTATTTGTATCAAATATTTAAAAGCAAATCTAAGCGCTTTAAATGAAAATTTGAAAATTACTTCATCCACTCTTCTTTCTATTTTTGGATTTTGACTCACGACTACTGACAATTTATACCTTACAAATTATCCATTTCATGTTTATTCTGATGAGTTTTTTTACTATTTTTTTTAAATATATACAGTTTTCTTGAAGTATATGACTTTAAGAAAACTGTATTATTAATTACCCCAAAATGCACAGTGCCACAAACAATATTATTAGATATAGAGCATTAAAATATAACTGTTTAATGACTCGCAATTATCAAGCTCTACATTTAATAGATCCAATAGCTGATCAGTTTTCTTTCTATTTTTTTATGTATGTACAGTTTTCTTGAAGTATATCTACAAGGAAACTGTATTATTAACTATCCCATCGCCCATCGATTCCACAGCGCGACAAACAATACATAAGATATAGAGCATTACATACAATTGTTTAATGACTCGCGATTATTAAGCTCTACATTTAATGGAACCAATTGCGATTGTTTATTTGGTAAACTTAATTACCGCCATTTCTGAAATTTTGGCAACGAGGATTATTTTCAAAATACGCGATTCCTGACACACACCAATTAGGGTTTATGTTTTTTCGCATGTTTACATGATGTTATTAAATTCGCGTGCTTGTATATTGTTAAATACCTTCCTGAAGGAAAAGACCCGTGCCCCTCGGTGGGGACGATTGCCGTGGTCTCCGGTTGGCAACTGTAACGCTGCGGAAACGTTGGGAAATAAGGTAATTGCGTTTTAACTAATAAATAATCGCGATTTGACACGTTTAATATATAACTATGTATCAGCCTATTAGTTTGGAGCGTTTATTAGTCGTACGGGAAAATGGGCAAGTACCTAAGGTAAAAACAGTTCCATAATGAATCGTTATCAACCCTTATATGTCCCCACTGCTGGGGCACGGGTCTCTTCCTGCATCGCAGGAAGGTTAGGCCATACTCCACCACGGGGGCCAAGTCCGGGTTGGTGGAGGATTGTGAGACAGTGGCGGGCCTCACTGTCAGAAGTTATGAAGCCGCCCATAAGGCCTCTGACATGGCTTAACGACTGCCATTATATGACAGCCGGCACCAACGGCTTAACGTGCCTTGCGAAGCACGGAAGCGCTCGGAAAAATGCCACTAGCGGTAGTCACGGGACGCTCACCCATCCTGTACCTGACCGTGCCTGTTGTTGCTTAACCAAGTGATTGATTCCAATCACTCGGTTCGCCTAGGCCACGAGCGCTCCATAATGAATAACCGAAATATTTCAGAAATTGCGTAGGTTCTTTAAAACTAACAGTTATGTAACAATTTAACATACATTCTATAATATAAGATACATTCTTTTCTATTACCATCTGTTTCTCTGGCATGTTATTCATTCATGAAAATGGGTTATTGATCAACTGAATGACATTTTAAAGTTGGTCTTAACTTCAGAGTTAGACGTCTAGACCTGATTTATTTATACCTCCCCGGCGCTACGGAAACCAAATAAAGTATTCTTGATGCAGTTTTCATGTTTTTTACCTAAGAGATCAATTTGGCTTTCTATAAAATTACATAACACTAACATAAAGGCCTCCTATAATTTATAATGTTGCGTGCCCTGCAGGGTCCACAAAGATCTATATTTTTAGTTATAAATGTCAAGTATATACACTTGTGGAATGCAATAAATTATTGAGTAATAGCGTTATTTATTTCCCGTATTATTACAAAAAACTGAAAAGTAAAATAACATAAAATGTGACTGATGAGATTTTTTGTGGTCACAATCAGTCATAATGTTGAATTTGAATCCTGACTGCTTGGCATTTAATGCTGTTGGGTTTTTTAATAATTTTTGATAAGATTTTGTCTTTAAATATTTTTTTTTTTGTTTTTTAATTTTGCAATAGCAACGCCATCTTGTGATGAGTAGCAAGATTTTTAGCGCCATTTAGTGACGCTGAACGTAACATCCTCGTTTTTTAGTTGCATTGCACACTTATTTATGTTTCTATTTCGCCAGCGCATTTGCGATGAATAGATTGTGATCTTATTGTAAAAGCTGGTGACGGGTTAACAAGTTATAGAGGAGCATAAAATTGGACATACATCCATACATAATTACGAGGCGAAAAACTACGATCCCTTCTAAAAAAAAGACCTATGCCGCCAACCTTAGTTTTCAAAAATCAAATACTACAATAACATTTCTTTACCTATAATATCAGTATAAAAATAAAATTTATGTTACTGAAATTATAAATTTATGCTTGATACCTAATAGAAAATGGCCTCGCAAATAGCGGGGGAGTTGTTTGACTTCAGGTCTATAAGCTTGTGCTAGAACAAATCCGATCGATACTTCGAGACTAGAGTATCGGAGTTATGTCCTACTTATGATTAATATTTCATAGAACTACGATGTTGGAGCAGAGAACCTACTGGATAAACAAAAAGTATTACAGACTCGATTTCCCTGAGTAATTAATCTTCTAACCTGTAACAATAATGATTATTAATGATAATAATATTATGTAGAAATGTGTAGTGTTTAAGTTTTGCTTTTATGTCTAAACGAACGTGTGAGAGAGAGAAGAGAGAGAGAGAGAGAGAGATTTATTTGAAGCCACAAAGGTACAATACACATAACACAATGTGACACGATATTAAAATAATACAGACAAATAAGAAAAGAAAGAACAAAGAAAAATATTAAAAAACAAAGAATAGGATATAAAAAAAAACATTTACAATTAGAAGGGCATTGTATCTCCGCAGCCACAAACAGGTAGCTGACTCAGCATTTGCTGCAGGCTGGGCCTGCAACACTGATTTTCAGTAGGCACCTATTCTTCTATTTATACATACATTATAGACTATACCTACATATCTTACATAAAAAAATATATTTATAAAACTACGTCAATCTTATCTTAAACGGTGAAAATCAGAAAAGTATATCAAATTGCAAGTTTAGGTTCTGAGCGTGACTGCACCCAAAACATAGCGCGCATTCTATGTTTTGGGTGCAGTCACGCTCAGAACCTAAACTTGCAATTTGATATACTTTTCTGATTTTCACCGTTTAAGATAAGATTACATAAGATAAGAATATTCTTTATTGTGCACACCAGAAAATAATTACTGAGACCACATTCATAAAAGAAGAGGTACAATTAGCCGCTTTACTGCTGATATCAATTTCTTCCAGGTAACCCTAAATCTTAACCTTATGTAGTCACTTAATATGTAAAATAAAATAATAACACCTAACCTAATTTTAACGGTACTCCTCGTTTCACAAAAGGTTTTTGATTAGATGTTTGGCCTCTAGTTAACGTATAAGCCTCTGAGAGGATTTGTGTAAAATTTGACAAACAGACAGATTATGCTGTGGATAGGATACTGTATTTTATCCTTATTCCACGTGAATGAAATTGCGGGCATAGAAAAATAGCACCTCCGCTTCAATTAAACCTGGAATATCATAGTATGAAATTGTCTGTCTGATATAAACCAAAGGTAAGCTTATTTGGGAGTTTGGGAGTAAGAGCTATTAAAAAAAATTCCCGACTGCGTCAAATTTTTAAAATAAATAGCTTTAATAATTTTAACCTACGGCAGTGGACCGGCATTGCTGTAGAGATCTTCGGCCTGCGAGAGACAGCGATAGATATACGGAGCTGACTGCTAATAAGAGAGGCATCATAAGAAGATGAAGAATAATTTTGTACAGCTAATCAGTATCACAATTAAGAAAAATCCAATGACACCTCTCAAGCTCAAATCCATCGAACCGTTACGCTTTGAAACGTAACAAAGAAATACACGTACACACATATACTCCAAAAACATAACCCTCCTTCTAGCACAGTCGGGTAATAAGATAATATTTTGACAGCCTCTGTGGCGCATCGGTAGCGCATTTGCCTACCTTGCAAGGTTCGATCCTCGGCTAGGGTCAAAAATTAAAAACCCCAGATCTTGGATATTTACATGTTTGTGATGTCGTTGTTTCTGGTTCCCACGACACAGGGTAACCTAGTGTGGGGCCAGAAACAATGTAGATATGTGCCTGTATGTAAATGTTATGTTATTTTACTAACGATCATCAAATTGGGTTTTCGTCTAGGAGCGTATAGACCCGATATTTACAGTGCGCACTGCGCATTTTCTGAGCTCCATAATCATCATTATGGAGCTCAGAAAATGCGTTCATCATCCACATCAACAGCCTTCTGCTGCCTTTTCCTGGATATCGGCTGGTTTAATACATAGTGGCAACGAACGCATGAAAGAAAGGTACGAAAGGAATGAATTTCCCAACCAAACAAATGATTTAAAAACCTATTTAGAGGCTAAAAATTTCACCCATGCCGGGATTCGAACCCGCAACCTCTGGCTATCCGTGCCAGTGCTCTACCAATTGAGCCAATGGGCGACTCACCGGCATCAGTGAAATTTCGAACCTCTTTACACTATTCTCTGTATTACGTACAGGCAGTGACATCTGGCTTAAGCAAATTGCATCACTTACAGCCCCGACTACCTACTTTGCAGTTAGGTTTTACATCGGAACGATATCACTGTACCCACATGATTATACTATTTTTATTTTTAATGCACTAACCCGTGCTAAGGACAAATTTAAAAACCTATTTAGAGGCTAAAAATCCCGGCATGGGTGAAATTTTTACAGAGTAATACAGAGAATAGTGTAAAGAGGTTCGAAATTTCACTGATGCCGGTGAGTCGCCCATTGGCTCAATTGGTAGAGCGCTGGCACGGATAGCCAGAGGTTGCGGGTTCGAATCCCGGCATTGGTGAAATTTTTAGCCTCTAAATAGGTTTTTAAATTTGTCCTTAGCACGGGTTAGTGCATTAAAAATAAAAATAGTACAAACAAATGATGCTGAACTGACAATATCGGACGATGAAAATGACAATTTACAGTCTATTTATTCTTAATTGTCCAATTTAGTAAACAAGATTCTAACCTTAAAATTGAGATTAGATGCCTAAACTAGACATTAACACATTTTCTCGCAAATTCATGAACTATCATGAACTATGATTATAAAATTGGCAGCGTGTTATCTAAAAGAGGGTTCCAGGTTACTTCATTTATGGAAATATGGCAGTTTTGGACTAAAAAGTCACAGTTTAAGGGTAGAATCTTGTTTACTAAATTGGAAATGTAAGAATAAATACACTGTGGTGTGTCGCAACCCTAATAGTGTTTTGTGATGGCTGATTGAGGGTAGTCTGAAAACTTATCAGCCGAAGATGAGAGCGGACACCAGCCATCAGTCTTCTCGTGACCACGACCACTGTAACGTCGTCGAAACGTCGAGGTAATAAAATAGCAATAGATTACTACGAGATTAAGCTCCGAAAATATTGTAATAATGTGTTCAAGTCGCGAAAGTTTAAAATGTGTTGAAGCCAATTGAATGGTTATTTCACAACTTAATTTTCGGTTCCTCTCGGCGACTGGCCGATACTCATATAAATTAATTATCCCATTTGTTAAGCCCCATTTAAAAGTCCTTAAGTGACTCAATTTGCCTTTCGAAGTCTTTCGTGAATTCGATGTAACACCCACTTACAGTATAATTGAGTGCCATCCACGCTAATTTATTTAACGAATTCTGTACTGACTGAAAATCAGCGCTGTGGGTTTACGGCCCCAGCACTATGCTGAGTCAGCTGCCATTTGCAGCAGTAGAGACACACCGCGACAAAGTTTGTAAAGTATTTTTAGTTATTTTTAGTGTCCATACTTTGTGTTTATATTTTAATTAATTTGTGTGTAAGGCTGGGCGCATGCAGGCGACGCAGCACAGTTCAGTACAGGGCAGGGCAGTTGAGGCAGACATAGGCCCCCACCGCATGCCGCGACGGAACTATTCGCTCCATTCCTTGGCAATTCTCACCCATAATAACTCTTTCAATGTCTTTTTTGAATAGTCTGGATTTGTATCATACAAACAAGGTTTACAGCGAACTAATTCAATTAAATTTGCTGTCATTGCAACTATTCGCTCCATTCCTTGGCAATTCTCACCCATAATAACTCTTTCAATAGCTTTTTTGAATAGTCTGGATTTGTATCATACAAACAAGGTTCACAGCGAACTAATTCAATTAAATGTTCTGTCATTGCAACAATTGTTACTAAACACGCCTCAACGTGCACGCGTCGCGCAGATATCTGTGCCCGCACTACAACGAGACGCAGAGCAGGGCAGACACATGTCTGCGTCGCACGTGCGTGCGTCGCAGCGTACGTAGCTTAATGACTTTCCATGCTTTACAAAATCTGCGCTGCCCTCCGCTGCGCAGTGCTGCTTCGTCTGCGTCTCAGCGTGCGCCCAGCCTAACTGTTGTTGCAATGAATGTTTTTATTTTTTATTTCTTTTTAAATGCCCTAAAATAGCTTTATATATTAGTGATATTCCCGACACTCAATATAAAAAAAAGTCCAGGCACTGCATCGTCCGAGCGGTCCTTCACCCATTTACTGTGGGTGAAGGTGCGCGAATGGCGTGTGTTAGGAATTGCGCATTTAAGAATACGCCTGAATAATCTTACACAAGTCTTGGGCCATGGTAGGTGTTGCACATACGCGGAGTTATGCCAAACACAGACCCTTGTATTGTTGCAGAAATGCAAAAAATAACTTTTAATAGGTAAACTTAGGTACAGGTAACAACCACGCAGGTTTTTAGAAAACATAATCTTGAAGACTTGAATTTTTGGCGAGTCATTGTTCTTTAAGGACGTTTTAAATCCGTTGCCGCTTCAACTTCACGGACAAACACATATGGTCTTAATATATATCGTGATGACTCGCGATGCTCATATACAGTTATATATTAGACGGGTCTAGTCGCGATTATTTATTAAGTAAGCACGGGTCTTTTCCTCGCAGGGAGATTGTACCATACTCCACCACGGGGGCCGAGTCCGGGTTGGTGGAGGATTGTAAAACAGTGGCAGGCGCCTTGCTGTCAGAAGTTATCGAGCCGCTCATAAGGCCTCCGACATGGCTTATCGACTGTCATTACATGACAGCTGGCTCCAACGGCTTAACGTGACTAACGGAGCACGGAAGGGCTCGGAATAATGCCACTAGGAGTAGTCAGGATGGTCTCCCATCCAGCAGCTGACCGCGCCTGTTGTTGCTTAGCCCTAGTGATTGCTTCCAGTCACTCGGTTCCTCTAGGCCACGAGGGCTTAGGTAAAAGGTACCTTCATTCCCAACGTTTCGGCAAAGTTATAATCGCCACTTTAGCCCCGTGACCGCGCAACGCAACGTTGCCGAAACGTTAGGTAACATATAATTACCAAAATCCCGTCGTTTCGTCAACGTTGTATTTGTCACTTCAGTCTACACGTGACCGCGCAACGCAAAGTTTGTGAAACTTCGGGAATTAAAATAATTACGTGTTATTTAATGAATAATCGACCCGTTTGATATATGTATAACGACATAGGGTCTTATTTATGGAAGGTCAATTCCTCTAATAGACTGCTCAGAGGCAGTTTAAATAATCTGTGCAAACGTCTTTTCCTTTGTGTATTGGGGTTTATTAAAGAGTTCATTAGGTCAATGTAGCAAAAACATTTGCTAATGGGTGTGCTTTGGTTTTATGTACGAGGTTAAGTAGCTTCCCTAAGTTTATTAGCGCAACAGATTAACAGATTATAAATTATGTCTTATTTTATATCAACAGTTTGCAATAAACTTTAAATATCGAAAATATCAATCAATGTACCTATCTATATTTTTATATCTTCTTTTATAATTCGTTTTCGCGAAACTCCACGTGTTAAAATCAATAATTATGTTAGGTAGTTTTAGAACCTATACCCTAGAATACAGAGCCTATAAAATAACACCTGAATAAGCCAAAAATGCTTTCCAGGCCGTAGGTTAAAATAATATTAAAATTTATGATGCTCACTGTTGGCAAAACGTCTTTGAAGAAATAGTTTTAGGATAATAAAAATAGTTTTTTTCTAGTTAGCACCGGGTATACCCTGAATGAGCAATTCCCATACAAAGTTAGTTTAGTTTTCATTTAAAAACGACATGCCGCACCGAAATAACACTTTGTGATATGTTTAGCAAACTGCCAGCAGATGCGGCAAGCTGAAGACAGTCATTAGGGGAGGGCTATGTCCAGCATTAGACTAATATAGCCTGAAGAAAAAGAAGAAAAATACGTTTAGAGGACACAAATTAACAACTCAAAATAACATAAGATAAAAGAAATTATAGCCTCAGAAGACATTTAATAGAAACTATTCTCATGGCTATAATTTCTTTTAGACAAATTTATTTCCGATTGAAAGCATGATGAAACCTCGATTTGCGTCTTCTTAACATATTGGCAAAGTTTCATTGCGATCAGAGTGCTAAGTGCGAGTTTGACAGATCCAATCGAATAACTTTACTACCGCGTTAATCGAGCATTGAGTAGTGAGTATGAGTAAATTAACCGTTCGAACTGGCAAAACGCTGTCACAGTACAACTCGCACTCGCGTTTATTCGTGTTTTGGCTGATAAACGTGTTCACTTCTCAACGTAAACCATTACAACTCGCACTCAGCAATTTTAATTTCCATACTTGTCGCTAGGTGGCGCTTCCTCGATGCCATAGAAATATGAGTTTACGTTAACGCGATCGAGTAGTTAAAAAACTCGCACTAAGCACTCATAGGTAGATTGACCACTTTATTGTTATAGTATTAATTAATGACTCGTGATTCTCATACATAGTTATATATTTAACGGGTCTAATCGCGATTGTTTATTAGGTAATACTAATTACTATGTAAGAGTATCGCGAATCATTAAAAAATACCATCCTTTATTGCACAACCAAAAACCTAAGAATGTTGTACAATTGGCGATGTTATCGCAAGCGATCATGTCGTGTGTAAACAAAAACCAAACATACATTTATATAAGAAGTACTCCTTGAGAAATGAAATAAGTCTCTAGAGGCAACCGACGCAACGTACCTCTGTCCAGGACTCTTGCTCTCGCTGCTGGCGTTGTTGCTGGAGTCGTCATCCTCCTCCCTGGATGTGGCAGCTGACAGCACCCTCGAGGAGGGATTGGGGTCACTGCCATCATTGTCTTCCCCCTCCGAGGCTCGGCTGTTGCCCTCTTCGGCCTGTGGAAGGAGAAGTATTTTTAAACCAAAAACGTTACATAAACGTCTACATTTCAGAGAGTACGCAGATTTCAGGCTCTGCCACTTGTTTTACACCTTTGTACAGGCTTGCTATAGATAATTTTGGATGTTATGACACACATTGTGTTAGAAGCTATCAAGCCGCCCATAAGGCCTCTGATATGGCTTAACGACTGCCATTATGACAGCTGGCACCAACGGCTTTACGTGTCTTGCGAAGCACGGAAGCGCTCGGAAAAAAATGCCACTAGCGGTAGTCATGGAATGGTCACCCATCCAGCACCTGACCGCGCACATTGTTGCTTAATCATAGTGATTGATTCCAATCACTCGGTTCCACTAGGCCATTAGAGCCCCGGGTCCTAATTATGCGCACCATATTCTACGCAATCCTGAGCGATTCCAATTGTCTGTCAAATTCCATACTAATGTGACAGTTGTACGATTGGTATCGACCAGGATTTGATGCTCATAATATAGGGGCTGAAAATCAGAGGGCTCAGCGGTTGAAATACCATACATTCGCTCTCTGAGAGAAGGCCTGTGCCCTTCAGTGGGACTTATATGGGTTACAAAAAAATATAGGGGCTGATGTGACGATTTTTACAACGTTATCTGTACTGGTTAAAATAAAACGCTAATGCAATTCGTATCAGTGAACATGCAAGGGTGTAATAAATAGGCACATTTTAATTTCCAATTTAAAATCATGCATCCTTTAGGGAATGACAGGTTACGTCATAAATATTGAGTCATAATCATGCAGTAATACTTTATTCATGCTCTGGGATTTTGTCATAAGCATCCCATGTTTCCAATAGGAAATTTTCAAAACATACTACCTTGTGCAATGAAGTTTTAGGCTTTGAGTTTTGTTTATTTAATTTTTTATAACAAAATAAACGGGAACAATATGTGAAACAAAGTTTATTTTCATTGGTACTTTTTCTTTGCTTCTATATTTGAAACTACTCGTACTAACTTTTTCGGAATAATTACTAATCTTAAGTTGCATCATATGGTTAGCATTATCATGTTTGAGGGAGCACAACTGTTAAAAACTTACTACAAAGTATAATGAAAGCACAGTCGCTGAATAATGTTAAATCTTAATTTGCATCATATGGTTACCATTATCATGAAAGCACAGTCACTGAATAATGTTAAATCTTAATTTGCATCATATGGTTACCATTATCATGAAAGCACAGTCACTGAATAATGTTAAATCTTAATTTGCATCATATGGTTACCATTATCATGAAAGCACAGTCACTGAATAATGTTAAATCTTAATTTGCATCATATGGTTACCATTATCATGAAAGCACAGTCACTGAATAATTTTAAATTTCAACTAAATCTCAATTCCCTTCGGCCATCTACAGAACCGGTATATACATATATTGAGATTTAGTTGGGATTTAACATTATTCATTAAATTGGTGAACATACTAGTTGTAACACTATTTTAGGATTATTGTGAATTTTACGTATGTAAGTCTTTGTGCATTATCATGTAAACAATTTAGCACCTTGTCACATTAACATCTTCTAGACAAATGTAAACGTAATTGACTATTTTGATTTTGACAACGTACTGAATTGCATAGATGCTAGTGCTTGTGACTGTGCCCCGTTTACGTTCCCAATAGATTTTTTTTTAAAAAGTATATATATTACACTATTTTTATTTTTAATGCACTAACCCGTGCTGGTACGGATAGCCAGAGGTTGCGGGTTCGAATCCCGGCATGGGTGAAATTTTTAGCCTCTAAATAGGTTTTTAAGTATATATATTGTCAAGTGATATACCTTAATAGGTATATCACTTGACAATATATGTACCAGTATATATGCTTATTACCAAACTATTACACGCGCGAATATAATTTTAATTAAAAATTTTTTTTCGGAAAAGAAAAATATCGCCCTACAAAAAAAATTATTTACATTATTTTTTTTATTTTTTTTTAAGTACTTTTGAGAAACCTTAGCATTAAATGAATGGCAATACCAACGAGTGATAATTGTATTTAAATGCTTAATATGTTGATAACCATAAAATTCAAACTAAGGTAAGGATTTCTCTCTGTAAAGTAAGGAGATCCTTTGTCTTCGGACTTGAATACAAATAACCTCTGAAGCAATAACTCGATTTCAGTTCTAAAATAAAACTCACCTGGATTCGTATAAGTGGGATCTTTTCCTCCATCAATATTTGCTTTTTCATGTTAGTTTTGGTGAGTTGAGCTGAGCTTTGTGCAGACAAACATGCAGTCTTGCTTTCTTACTATTATAAGTGCACTTTTCGCTTAAAAATACTTTCTATTGCAGTAGTTATGTTCTGTTAAGACCTGCGGCAACACGGTTTTGTATACTTGTTCTGTTTCTGTACGGTTCTTTTTATGGCAGCTGTCTGGATGTAATAGGCACTGGGCGAGCCTACTCCATCTAAAAAACTATGTCCCAGCCACTGCAGCTTCCGAGTGGTCCCTTCACCCGTCTTGTGAGAGTGAAGGTGCCACTGGACACTGTATAATGTAATGTTACGTAGATACAAAGGCTAAAGTTTAAGGCTGCTCTTTTGTCTGGCATGCTGTCTTGCTCGCACTTTTTAAAATGTTTGACGATTGTTATAAACTTTTTTGTTTGTTATAAATAAAAATATTTTTGAAAAACGTGGTCTGAAGTTTTGTTAGATAATAAAATTATTTACTTATTACATTATTTTGTTATGCTATGGGTACGCTAATGAGTAAATTTGATTCCAAAAACAATACATTTAGGTTAGCGGTAGAACTTTGATTTTATGCAATAATTTTTTTTATTTATAATACTTTAGACTATTTTATCAAAGACTGAGTACAGAAAAAGCGAACTGTATTTAAAATATCCGTAATTACAGTATCTAGCAAAGCATTACATTATATTAAAAAATTTTTTTTTTTTTCAAATTTCTCAGTAGTGGGTAATTTATCGTAGGATAAATTGTGCATACGAGCAAGACAGCATGGGGCACATTACATCAGCCTTAAGCTCCAGCGAACTGTCACTTTTTGACAGGCCACAAAAATCGTTAAGCTATATAGGAATCGAATCGCTATGAACAAGTAATTGGGCCAAAGATAGTTTACAAAACGTAGGTACCATAAAACTTTTTTCTTTACTTTGACTTCAACGGCCGAGACAGTACAACAAATATTAGTGCCGAGACAACAGATGTGTTTTCACGTAAATATTTACAGGACTTTACACATGGAAGCTGAAAACAATCTTTACATACGAAATCGGTGCTTATAGTATACTGTGTAGGGTGTAACAAAATACCATATACTAAAAAATAGGGCGTTCTACTAGCTAACTCGAACAAATTTTACTATTGGAAAAGAAACTAAGCAAACTAAAAAGACATAAACTTTTAAAAACCTATTTAGAGGCTAAAAATTTCACCCATGCCGGGATTCGAACCCGCAACCTCTGGCTATCCGTGCCAGCGCTCTACCAATTGAGCCAGTGGGCGACTCACGGCATCAGTGAAATTTCGAACCTCTTTACACTATTCTCTGTATTACGTACAGGCAGCGACATCTGACTTAAGCAAATTGCATTACTTACAGCCCCGACTACCTACTTTTACTGCAATTTGCTTAAGTCAGATGTCGCTGCCTGTACGTAATACAGAGAATATTGTAAAGAGGTTCGAAATTTCACTGATGCCGTGAGTCGCCCATTGGCTCAATTGGTAGAGCGCTGGCACGGATAGCCAGAGGTTGCGGCTTCGAATCCCGGCATGGGTGAAATTTTTAGCCTCTAAATAGGTTTTTAAATTTGTTCCTTAGCACGGGTTAGTGTATTAAAAATAAAAATAGCATGAAAGTTCAACTGTTCTACTAATTTTAATACTGCGGGTGTTAACTTTAGTGTACAACTGTACACTTTTTTCCAATTTTGATGTTTTACCCGTACAGTCAAGCAGCAGTCAATATCGACGAATTGTAGTGTAGTGTAATTGGAATTGTACATTGTGTATTGTATAAATTCAAATAATGTATTGGTAAAACATGCAGTTAGCAATGAGATATATATTTATTCTGGTCTCTGCGATAGAGACTTAAAGTCTAGTGCAGATACCGCAAGTATTGTAAACATGCAACATCTTTTTAGCAAATAAAATATCTTTATCTCTTTATCTTTATCTCTTTAGATACCGTACAATTTGTTTCCTTTTGGCAACTGTGACCTGCGCTGGCCTTTCGACCGTATTGCAGAGTGACAGTTATACCTACAAGGAAAGAAGAAAAGATAAAAATATTCTTTAATGTACACTAGAGCACATATTATAAAACATGTAACGATTCAAAGTACAATTGGCGGCCTTATTGCTAAAAGCAATTTCTTCCAGACAACCTTACGACGGAAAGTTGCTGAAGGAAATAAGAGATGGGTAGTCAGTGCAAATATGAATATATTAATACACTACTTATATAAATAACAGTATACCTACATAAACAATTACATATATAGTTATCATAAACATACATAAATACTTTATAATAACAATGTACGCGATGAGGAAATAAATACAATATTGTGAACCTATATGGAGACATACGAAAAAAACAATAAAAAGGGGAATGCACGAATACTATACTTGCACGGACAGATAAAACTCCTTAAGTTTGCTGATGATCCAGAAGATCCAGAGCATAACAGATTTAAGAAATCATCCGTTATAAAGCACCGTTTTCAGCACAAATTCACGAAGCAAATCATAGATGGCGCTGACACGCGTGGCCATAGAAGAACCGGAATACGGCTGTCAAAATTAATCTGTGGTACTCAAAATTTAAAGCGCTCGTGGCCTAGGCGAACCTAGTGATTGGAATCAATCACTTGGTTAAGCAACAACAGGCGCGGTATGGGATGGGTGAGCGTCCCGTGACTACCGCTAGTGGCATTTTTCCGAGCGCTTCCGTGCTTTGCAAGGCACGATAAGCCGTTGATGCCGGCTGTCATATAATGGCAGTCGTTAAGCCATGTCAGAGGCCTTATGGGCGGCTTGATAACTTCTGACAGTATGGCCCGCCAATGTCTTACAATCCTCCATCAACCCGGACTTGGCCCCCGTGGTGGAGTATGGCCACCCTTCCTGCGATGCAGGAAGAGACCCGTGCCCCAGCAGTGGGGACATACAAGGGTTGATAACGTAACGTAACTCAAAATTTAACAGACGTGTCCCTGCTCGCTGTAAAGTGCTTTGAAAATTTGTGCTCAAAGCAGCTCATTCTTTTTTTCTGCTTGTGCAATAAAGGGTGCGTTCCGAGATGTGATGAAATCGCTTACAGTGCCAATCCATAGAAGTACAGTGGGCACAAAACCCTATTTCGTGCGAGATACTTTGGGACTACTAAATTTGGTCGGATTCGCGCTGTAATCGATTTCATCGCATCTTGGAACGCAGAGAAAGTATATACGGGATTTTTTCCCTTAGTAAGTATGTTTTTTTTGAGAAAATAAAGTTATGTCTCGCATTAAATATCTGGCAGAAATAGCATAGACTTTTGCTGTTAAATAAATAATCTTACATCGAGAGCAGTTTGGAAATGACACTTAAATTTCTACCAATAGGCAAACTGTATGACGTCATCCACGATCAGTTGGCGCGCGTGGCAGCTATCACTGGCACTGCAGTCGTCTTAATTGGTTTGAGTTTGAACCCTGTTTGCTCATGTCACCATTGAGGCCTGTGCAGACGAGGGACTATCCCCCGGGTACATTTTTGTCCGTCGATATAGATCTCTTATAAATTGTATCGAATAACGCACACGAAGGACTAAAAGAAGCCTGTACAAAAAGTCCCTCAAGTTACCGAGGACATCAAGAGACCGGACTAGACAAAAATTCGGTGTTTTCGTTTAAAATGCTTTTTCTTTTTCAACTTCATGTAAATTACAACACAGCGTAATCTCAGAATATTTGCTTCCATAGCGTACTCGATTTCCGGGGAACAAAATGACCGCACACCGTAGGCGTTGAGTCTCCGACAAGTACTCAGGCACAAAAGTCCCTCGTCGGCGCAGGCCTTGAGCCGTACAGATCCCGAACAGATAACCGAACAGATCGTAGATAAACTACATACTCTTAGTACTAAGCGCTCGATGTATTACTAGGCCAATAGCAAAAGAGGAATAATCCATTCTGAAATAAAAGTAATTGTGGGATATGATAATAATTATTATAATAATATTCATTATTGAACAAAAAACAAACATAAAATATTTACAAAGATACAGTACAGTTGGCGGCCTTATTGCTTAGAGCAATTCCCTCCTGACAACCGACGATGGATGGTTGCTGAAGGAAAAGTGAGACGGGTAGTTGGTGCATTTGCCTCGGATATCTCATAATTACAATTATATCAATTTTAATAAATATGAATATTGATACAATTGTGTAACGGTCCACCTATTTACACCATTTATTTAATTCTGTCTATCATTTTCAAAATTTAAAAGTACGTCACCCATTTTTGATATTTCCCTCATTTTTAGCATTACTACTTCACATATTGAGTAGACCTGAGTGCTTAGTGCGAGTTTTGTAACTACTCGATCGCGTTAACGTAAACTCATATTTCTATGGCATCGAGGAAGCGCCACCTAGCGACAAGTATGGAAATTAAAATTGCTGAGTGCGAGTTGTAATGGTTTACGTTGAGAAGTGTACACGTTTACTAGCCAAAACACGAATAAACGCGAGTGCGAGTTGTACTGTGACAGCGTTTTGCCATTTCGAACGGTTAACTTACTCATACTCACTACTCAATGCTCGATTAACGCGGTAGTAAAGTTATTCGATTGGATCTGTCAAACTCGCACTAAGCACTCAGACTATTTTTATCTGCTCATTCTGTTTTATCAAATTTTCTGCTTTTATACTCATTTATTTTATCATAATAAAATAAATGATGATGATATCATCCCTTGTATGTCCCCGCTGCTGGGGCACGGGTCTCTTCCTGCATCACAGAAAGGTTAGGCCATACTCCACCACGGGGGCCAAGTCCGGGTTGGTGGAGGATTGTAAGACAGTGGCGGGCCTTACTGTCAGTTGTTATCGAGCCGCACATAAGGCCTCTGACATGGGTTAACGACTGCCATTACATGACAGCCGGCACCAACGGCTTCACGAGCCATGCGAAGCACGGAATAAAATAAATAAACACATTTAGATAAAGCACAAAGTTAAATTCGTTCCAGTTTTATTATTTATTAAAAGTTTTAGTACCTACATTACAATTGTAATCACCGATAACTATGCCAAAAAAGTATAGTAAATCGAAAGTAATTCTAGTAAACAAGAGTCTTGGTAATTTTTCAAAGACCACCTGCCGAACAAAATCAAATTATACAACGCAAGGACGCACCCTATCCCTACATTACCTTGTTGAAATTAATTTTGCATTTGGAGAGATATTAAATTTCAAGATAACCTTTGTGAATATTTGATAAACAATCTTTATGTTTGCGAAAGTCAAACCAAATTGGTAGACGAGGCAATTTGGAACGGTACCTTACACGACCTCTCAGATTTGGCTAATCTTTTAGCATTTTTTTACTGTAGCATATAGCTTCGCTTCAGGTGAACTTGAAGGAACACATCGTGAGGAAACCCGCGACTGGTTGGGTCACCATGTATTGATTTGTCTTACCTGCGGGTTATGCCGACTAAGGTGTAGGTAGGTATAAAGAAAAGTAAAAATAATTTATTTGCTAGAACACGGGTACATAAACATGTTTTATTAAATTTATTCTTAAGATCCTTCATGTTCAACCTTTCGGTGTGCAAATATTATTGCTGGATCGCCTAATCGTATGTACAGCCGTATCGTTTTTATTCAATATAATATGAAGTAAACTACATTAATTTGTATTTAAATTAAAGTCGTCTTGAAATAGCTTACAGCTTAACACTTTGTCACACATTTAAATATACTTAAAAAATAACCGAAAAACCCGACTTCTGAATATTAATAGATAGTAAGAACACGATATTGCACATTCAGAAAAAGGGATGGTGTAGGTCATGCCTACTCCATCCAAAATCTAATGTCTAAGGCAATGCAGCGTCCGAGTGGTCCTTTCACGGTGCCGTCTCGGCGTATCAAGCCGTGGGGTGTTATTGGGTTTCGTTATTATCGTTGGGCGCCAGTGGAACTTTGTATAACTTTTATAAATAATAATAAACTGGAACGACTTCAGGTGTTGTTTTATTTGTAGTAATATTAAAATAGAAAAACTGGATGAAAACGGATAAGCAGGTAAAAAGTCAGAGTGCTTAGTGAGAGTTTGACAGATCAAATCGAAAAACTTTACTACCGCGTTAATCGAGCATTGAGTAGTGAGTATCAGTAAGTTAACCGTTCGAACTGGCAAAACGCTGTCACAGTACAACTCGCACTCGCGTTTATTCGTGTTTTGGCTGGTAAACGTGTTCACTTCTCAACGTAAACCATTACAAGTCGCACTCAGCATATTTAATTTCCATACTTGTCGCTAGGTGGCGCTTCCTCGATGCCATAGAAATATGAGTTTACGTTAACGCAATCGAGTAGTTAAAAAATTCGCACTAAGCACTCTGATCTGGTCAAACGGTAAAGTAGCAGTGAATGAAAAATGAGGGAAATCGAAGAATGTGTGACGTAATTTAAATATTTGAAAATGATAGATAGAAAAAGAAATAAAAATGGTGTGAAGAGGTTTGTAACGTCACACACTCATCTAGTGTAAGTTGAAGTGCCACTATACGTGGTATAAATCATCTGATCACATAGATGTAAAGCCAAAGTTAGTGCTAGCCAAATTTAATGTATAGGTACATGTATATACCCACAGTCAATGACACCTTAAGTTTTATTATTTGATGCAACTAATATTATTATATTGTGCTTCGTGCTTCGCAAGGCACGTTAAGCCGTGGGTGCCGGTTGTCATGTAATGGCAGTCGTTAAGCCATGCCTTATGGGCGGCTTGATTACTTCTGACGGTAAGACTCGCCACTGTCTTACAATCCTCCACCAACCCGGACTTGGCCCCTGCGGTGGAGTATGGCCTAACCTTCCTGCGACGCACGAAGAGACCCGTGCCCCAGCAATGGGGACATATAGGGTTGAAATCGAATATTATTATGGTATGTACTTCGACGACCTCTGTGGCGCAGCGATTGCGCAATTGCCAACCATGCAAGAGGTCCCGGGATCGACCCCCGGCTGGGGAAAAAAACCCAAGGTTTAGTATGTTTACATGTTTGTGATGTCGTTGTTTCTGATGCCTACGACATAAGGTATTCTGATGTGGGAGCAGAAACTAATGTATATGTGCCAGTATGTAAATTTTATGTTGTGTTACTTTAAAGGATAATGAACTATCAACCTATAAAGTTAAGTATATTTCGAAAAATCATGACAGGTTGATGTGCTGTTGACTGTACCAGTCATAGTTTTGAGTCCACAACCCGACACCGGCGTTTGGGATAGGGTTGCCAGAGTTCCTAGCGTAAATAACGGGAAAATAAACCAAGACGAAAACATTTTCATAAAATTAATTGTTGACATGCAAATGTATTTTTTTTAAATGACATGCAAATAATGGGTTCGATTCCCAATGGTGGCCGCCGTACATTTGTACAAATTTCAAACATAGAAATACATGTTTCAGATATTTTCATGTTTGAGATGACCGTGCTTGGCTACATAGCACAGGTCATCCTAGTTTGGGATCAGGGCAAGTGATTGTGTTGCGTGTAAGTTATTACTATGATTATTTTTATGGATTACTAACTGACCCCGCTATGTTAGCCTACGATTATTTAAAATTGGCGAAGCAGTTTCAGAGGATGTCGTTGATAAATACTATACTAATGACGAATACTCGACGGCAAGACAAGATTTTTATATATCAGAAGATTATATGTATTGATGCAAAAAATATTTTTTTTTATGAAGGAGGAAAAACAGAATTACCTAATAAAACTTAAAAAAAATTAATGACTTATAATATTGTTATTTTTTTGATTTAGCCTTTTTGTGTCCCACTGCCGGGCAAAGGCCTCCCCTACTTTTTCTATCTCTCCCTATTTCCTGCCACATCGCACCATCCTGGCAAGAGTGCACTTAGGCCATAATATTTTGTTAATTCCTAAGCATTCTTCACGGCTAGATAAGAACAGTGATCTATCAGGTATTGTATGGAATCTGGCGTTACTTTGCGGAATTCCATAAGACCATTAAAATGTGAAAATTACTTTGCTAAATACCCCAAAAACCTAGAAGCACCATGTGGTTAGTTAATGCACCGCCCTCCCTCCCCCTTTTTCAAGCAGAAAAAGGACACGCGTCTTGCTTTTGCTTGAAAAAGCTGCTTTTAATGCTAGTAAGCTATCAATTACATGTTACTTGCAGTCTTATTATTACCTTAATAATCATAGTGCCTACTTGCTTAATTTTGCTTAATTTGCGTTATTGTGTCATGTTTGTATGCAGTCTACTTTAGATCTAGTGTGTATAAAGTATTTTTTTAATTAATAATATTGGTTAGCTGCATGTCCAGCTACCAACGTGTGAATTGCTATAAAATACTCGGGATATGCTAAAAATCAGCGCTGAGCTGATGTTCACACACGGAGCGTTCAGCTGAGCATATCCTTATTATCGCATAGCGTATCTATTTACTTAATTAACTAAGTAATTAACTTAGTCTGTTTTAAGTTCTTTTTGGAAGTTTTTGCGATATTCAAAGTATTTTTCAATTTCAATTATATTAATAATGATAAACCTCCCGTTTCCAAGAGTTTCCGGCTATCTGGCAGTTAATTGGTTAGCGCCATGTCATCGAGACGCGAGTTATTGAAGTGACATATTGATTGCTCTCGGAATGATTCTAATTCTGGAATACTCCGTAGCGCAGTTGATTTTGTTCGTGGAATTGTATTTTGGATGGCCAAAAATGGCTGGCTGGTTATTTGAAGTGTCGAATCCTCAATGTCTTGGATATATAGAGACTATATCATTTTTTGAAATCCTGTAAGTTTCTATAATCCTCAATGGGGTTTAGTCTAGGAGAGAAAGACGCAAGCAGTGGAGCGTATACAAGGTTACCAAAAATAGCGTGATTCCTGGAACACGTAATTCTAGAAATTTTGAAAGTAGTTATTTTTAATTAAAACTGTTTTTATACGGATTTATGCTCGTTTATTACATTTTTTACAATTTTCCAAAGTTTCGGCACTTTTTCAGGTGCCGTGGTCCCGGATGACTGAGGTGACAGGTGTCTTTTAGAAATCATTAACGGTTAGTTTACTACCCTCGGCAAAAATTACAAAAGTTAATTATCGTTCCAAAATAGACAAACCAATAATTTTTTTTTATATAAAGTCAACAATATTGATTATTAGTAATTGAAGTTAAAATTAAATTTATAAACTAATTACTTTATATGAACTTAAAGATACTGATTATTAATTGAAATTAAATTTATTTTTATTATTTATTCTACAGTCACACTTCTAGCAAAGGGGTCTCATGCACTTAAGCACTGGTTCCCATACTACCGGTATGTTCCAACCACGATCTCTATTAAAATTTGGATACCGGCGGATCTCTATTGCCTCGCGTATCATTCTAGGGAAGAAACGGAGTTATTTTTTTTTAAATGAAGAAAAATATTCTAAGATGGATGAAAATAAATCTAAAGAAAACTTATAGAACAAAAGTGTAGAATTAGCATAAACAGGATAGCTTTGAATTAGTTAAATGAATGCATGAATTAGTTTCTAGATTAGATTTTGTATGCTTTTGATAAATATTCCAATATACTTGCCTGTATATTGTTCAAAAGTAGTTTCAAAAAACAAACTCATATTGTACTATATTATTCGGTAAGTCTCTTATGCAATTCCTGGTGTACATACAATAAAGAATATACTATTATGAGTATCTATCTAAACTCTAATGGGGATTTTTTAAGGTAACCCTATAGAGGCAGCTCATATTTTTTGCTTGAAAGCATAGCTGTCCTGTTTATGCTAATTCTTAAAAACCTATTTAGAAACTAAAAATTCCACCCATGCCGGGATTTGAACCCGCGACCTCTTGCTATCCGTGCCAGCGCTCTTTCCAACTGAGCTAATGGGTGACTCACCGGCATCAGTGAAATTTCGAACCTCTTTACACTATTCTCTGTATTACGTACATGCATGGATCCCGGCATGGGTGGAATTTGTAGCCTCTAAATAGGTTTTTAAAAATTGTCCTTAGCATGGGTTAGTGCATTAAAAATAAAAATAGTATAATTATGCTAATTCTGCTCTAGTTTTTCGGCTACGTTATCATGGAATTACATTCGGAATTTTCTACAAACTGTCACGTTTAACTAATACGACAAAAGGGTCAAGCAAAACATGTATCTATACAAGTTGCCGAGCGATCCTGTATGATACTATTATACGATACAAATGACATTTCTAACCACACGTGATTCACTTAAAATGAGGGAAGGGCGGCAGATGTTCCCAAAAGGGACAACATCCTTCATGTCTGCTCGTATTAAAACTAGATATAGATAAATAGAATATTCTTTATTGTACACAGAAATTACAGTGACAGAAATAATATAAAAATATAGCACAAATGGCGGCCTTTTTACTAGAAGCGATTTCTTCCAGGCAACCATAGACGGAGACAAGAACTAAATCAAAAAGAAAGAAACTAGATTTACTCATTTGTTAATTTGTGGTCAGCAAACATTGAAACTATCTTCATCTTGCAGAAGAGAACGATCCAATTTTTCACGAACTAGGTAGTAGGTATTCGTCAAGGCATTTTTTTTTTAAGAATGTAACATGTTAACATTTGAATGTCGATACATTCAAATTCAAATAATTTTATTTCAACGTAAAGAATTTACATTCTGTTTGCTGAATGTCAATGTACAATGTAAAGTGTAAGCCGCCGCGTTCGGGCCGTAATTGTAGTGGAGAAAAAGGCAGCGGAAAAAAAAACTCCACTCTGACCATCTTTTCTCAAATCATCTTAAAACCAAATACATCAGTTACCATATGTAAACCTAATAAGATTTCATGATTGCCATTAACAACCCTAAATGCCAAAGCATTAGTCAAATGTCTTACGGAAATATTCACATTACGGACTTGGCCCCCGTGGTGGAGTATAGCCTAACCTTCCTGCGATGCAGGATGAGACCCGTGCCCCAGCAGTGGGGACATACAATTTATTTTTTATTTTTTTTATTTTATTCATTAGGTACACCAACAGCAAGCACGCAAACATGATAAAGCTTATACTAAAAGTGACTTAGGGCTAGCGATTATGCCAATTAAAGGTTATACACAGCATTTTTAGACTTACATATACGCAGACAACTAGAAATGTAATATTACAATACGGTGATAGTATAGATGTTATTACCACGTAAGATAAGAATTTTTAGATTTTAGAAATTAATTAAGGCTTAAAAGTGCCAAGGCTGTCTTGAAAAATATCCAAATTGAATTTACTCCACCACTCGTTATAAGTTCGGAGCATCCTATTTATTAATGGTGCAAATGATTGACATCACAACTTTTACCTAATAAACAATCACGATGAGACCCGTTTAATGTACTACTATGTATAAGCATCGCCAGTTACTAAGAAATACTAGGACTGTATGTGTTTGTCCATGTGAACTTGAAGCGGCATAGACCCCCCTGCAGTGGGGACATACAAAGGGTTGAAATCATCATCACATATCGATTTTGTCAAGCTCTAAAGTCATATTTTGACACTGACAGCTGCCTCCCGCCCCCCAAAAGTGGTCATCTGTGATTTCCTACATAATTGCCGTCACTTCACACACTTTGGTCAAAACATCCTTGGTAAAAAACGTACAGAAAGTGCGCACTACGTTTTCGTACATTTCATAAAAGCGGGCATTTTACCGCATGCTTAGCAACCGCTAGTGCGTTTCAGCCCTAACACCCTTTAGAAAGGATTATGTTATTTGCCTCGCCGACCCTAAATCAACTTCGTAATAGTTGGGATTACTTAACTTTCCGATGGAGTTAAGGTGTATCTACATCACAACAGGCCTGGCAACATGCGATCGGCACGATTCCAATCAACCAGACAATCCAAAATAACCCTTAAATACTTATGAAGTTTAATACTAAAATGCCTGTGACATAAACAGCCCGTTTCCATGCACGCACATATTTGTAAAATTATATTAGTAATTATAAAACCAAAATCAAAACCCTATTTAGAATTAATAAGTTAAAATTACTTTGCTAAACTCCGCCAAAAATCCCACAAGCACCATGCGGTTAGCTAATGCATCGCCCTCCCTCTCAATTTTTCAAGCAGAAGCAAGACACACCAACACCAATACTTGTGTGACAAAACACGCGACGCGATTCGCCTCTAACACGAGGCATCCTCAGGCTTCTGCTTGAAAAAGCGGGAGGGAGGGCGGTGCATTAACTAACCGCATGGTGCTTGTGGGATTTTTGGCGGAGTTTAGGAAAGTAATTTTAACTTATTAATTCTAAATAGGGTTTTGATTTTGGTTTTATAATTACTAATATAATTTTAAAAATATGTTCGTACATGGAAACTTGCTTTTAAGAAATTTTAACTTATTGATGCTATTATGGATTTCCGCAAAGTCACGCCTGATTCTATACAACCCTATTTAGAGGCTCAAAATTCCACCCATGCCGGGACTCGAACCTGCGACCTCTGGCTAACCGTGCCAGCGCATCAATTATTAAAAATTGTCCTTAGCACGGGTTAGTGCATTAAAAATAGTATAATCATGTGGGTACAGAGATATCATTCCGATGTAAAAACCTAACTGCAAAGTAGGTACTCGGGGCTGCAAGTGATGCAAATTACTTCAGCCAAATGTCGCTGCCTGTACGTAATACAGAGAATATTGTAAAGACGTTAAAAATTTCACTGATGCTGGTGAGTTGCCCATTATCTCAGTTGGAAAGAGTGCTGGTACGGATAGCCAGAGGTCGCAAGATCGAATCCCAGCATGGGTGGAATTTTTAGCCTCTAAATAGGTTTTTTGGAATTGTCCTTAGCACGGGTTAGTGCATTAAAAATAGTATAATCATGTGGGTACCGCGATATCATTCCGATGTAAAAAACTAACTGCAAAGTAGGTACTGGGGGCTGCAAGTGATGCAAATTACTTCAGCCAGATGTCGCTGCCTGTACGTAATACAGAGAATATTGTAGAGGTTCGAAATTTCACTGATGCTGGTGAGTCGCCCATTAGCTCAGTTGAAAAGAGCGTTGGCACGGATAGCCAGAGGTCGCGGGTTTGAATCCCGGCATGGGTGGAATTTTTAGCCTCTAAATACGTTTTTAAAAATTGTCCTTACCACGGGTTAGTGCATTAAAAATAGTATAATCATATGGGTACAGTGATATCATTCCGATGTAAAAACCTAACTGCAAAGTAGGTACTCGGGGCTGCAAGTGATGCAAATTACTTTAGCCAGATGTCGCTGCCTGTACGTAATACAGAGAATATTGTAAACAGGTTCGAAATTTCACTGATGCTGGTGAGTCGCCCATTAGCTCAGTTGGAAAGAGCGCTGGCACGGATAGCCAGAGGTCGCGGGTTTGAATTCCGGCGTGGGTGGAATTTTAGCCTGTAAATAGGTTTTTAAAAATTGTTGTTTGTTGTTATATAGATAAATGTTTACCTAATGAGTTGAAAAAAAAAAATACTAAGCGATATCAAACCTACGACCTCGTCCTAGTAATCAAACATGCTACCGCTGCACCAACGAGGTAGATAGACAGAAAAATAGAATATTCTTTATTGTACACAGAAATTACAGTAACAGAAATAATATAAAAAATATAGTACAAATGGCGGCCTTATTACTAAAAACAATTTCTTCCAGGGAACCATAAACGGAGACAAGAAAGAAATTAGAGATGGGTAGTCGGTGCAATATAGAAATATGGAAATTAGGAATTCAACGTTAAAAATGAGGTAGCCACCGGAAGAGGCGCATATTTCTCCTGTGCTCACACAAATCATCAGCGCAGTCTCTCTTTCCTAAGGAACGAGTCCATTACGTGATCTCGGTCGACTGCAAGCTCCATAACTGAGGCAATAAACGTTCAATATCGACGTTTTTATTGCATCTACCGTGTGTGACCTGCGGATTTAACCCGGGGGTAAATTTCCCATGGGGGTCAAAGTAAGACAATCAGCAGGGTAGTGATAATACACTACCACCGTTAGCGTTTCTTGAAGATAGTTTCTGTTATCAATATCATAAACTCCGTACACAACTAGTAATTCTTTGTTTTTTAATGTAAAATTAAAGTGAAAGCAGGATACTCTAATATGCATTCAGCGTGCCTCCATTTTGCAGTCGTACATTTAACCATCGTCAACCGAGGTTAAACATACACTTGACCTCCGTTTAACTCGCTCAATCTTCTCACTTAGGAAAGAAAAGAAAGATAGCGAATCTCAAACGTCGTTCAAAGAGCTGTCGATACAAAAAGAGATTGCAATCTTCATTAGTGTCGTGGGCCGGAAACTGGGTCGTAGAGCGTTTACATTACCCCCGCTGCAGCTGTACTGAATGAATAGAGGGTGAGATAGTTTTACAGTGATAGTATGACATCGATTTTACTCAATATTTACTCAGACAAGAACGTCAGGGCACAAGAAGATTAAATCTAATCAGTAATTTTATTCATAGACTAAAGAATATTCTTATCTTATCTTATCATATTCATTTATTAGCGATCATAATGGTATAATACAATGATGTTACGCATGTTTTAAGTCTCACATTATGGGCCCTGGTCAAGGCATTGCTAAGATAAATGTTTAATTCAATTCAATTCATTTATTTCAAATATAAAAAAAAATCATATAGATTTGTTAGTAATCTTATTCTAGTGTTAGTATATTTCTTTTAATCATAACTATAGGGCACTGTCATTCATTTAATATATTCGACAACTTTACAATCTGAAAGGCTATGTAACGCCTACCGATTAAAAAAAATGGCATAATCATAAAAAGTTTGAAATAAAACTGAAAGCATTTATATAATTATACTAGCTGGTGCCCGTGACTTCGTCTGCGCAGGTTTATATTAGCGTGGTGTATAAAAGAAGTAGCATTATGAGTATGACCATTAAAATTATCACATAATAATTTTTTGGGTCGCATTTGAAAAATATCACACAATATGTTTATAAATTGTAGCTTATGTGTTAGTCTGATGTATGAGCTATATTATTGTAAAGTTTCATTAAAATCCATTCAGCAATTTTTACGTGAAAAAGTAACAAACATCTATCCATGTATACTTACAAACTTTCGCGTTTATAATATTATACCTAATTACGAGTATAATCATATAAATGATTATACTAAGTAACCTTAAGTTTATTTTGTTTAATATGCTAACAGCGATTTTTAAAACCCGCGACGGACAATCTAGAATCACAGATTTGGCATAGCATTTATGGCAAGAAAGCCGTGGGTCCCAAAAATACTTTTTTAATACAGTTGCTCAAAAAGTGGCGTATTGCAGGGACCACTTTATGTTCTGTGGCAGGGACGTATAGCGTGCGGGATGTGGGCTATTACACACTCGTGCTTTTTTTTACCTTTCCCGCACTCGTGCGTTCTCTTTCCCGACTGTCAAAATAATGTCTATTAAAAAGAAAAACCAACCATGAAGTTTTTACTAAAAAAATTCATAGAAGTTTTTATGATTCATGCAAATACGTATATTTCTAAAAAGAAGCTATTAATTTGTTTCAATATCAGATTTAATGATTTGATTGAGAACTTCATTTCATTTTATCTCGTTAAATTTCATTTTCATTTCATATCAAAAAAAATTCTACTGAAGTCTTGGCTGTATGGGCATAGTTCCCTTTGCCTACCAGAATGGGTGAAAAAAAAAATCTCTGCTTATATTTTTTTACGGTTGGCGCCATTTTCCAAATAATTTTATTTTAATAAATTGCTTTTTTTTTTCGCAACTGTATTAAAAATAGTCGTTCAGTACACGTGCGGAACCGTCATTGCAACTTGTTCCGACTATGAACCCTCGCCTTCGGCTGCGCCTCGGCTCGGGTAGACATTTGTCGGAACTCTTTACAATGACAGCCTTTCCGCACTTGTAATGAAATATACTATTTACCAGTAATATGATTGAGAAATTGTACATAATTTTTTTGCAAATACGATCTGTAAAAAGAAAACATGGCTTTTTTCTCTTGGTGGCGCCAGTGTTACTCTATGAAAATTCGATTGTGACAGGTTCATTGCGCGATCCATTGAATCCATATAAAGCTACTTCAGCACATATTTTGAAACCACATTTTAACGGCGCTTGCATGCATCTGGCGAGTGCAGGCCGGACGATTCAGATAAAAAAGAGCAACACTGAACAGTGTTATCTGTGAATGATAATAAAAGATTGTATATACAAATTATTTGCTAGCGGCATAGAGATAGCTTTTATGTGGATTCCATCCCATAGAGGCATCTCGGGAAATGAGATAGCTGATAAGACTGCATATGAAGGGACTAATGCATTAGATTTGAAATATGTAATAAATGTTCCATTAACTGATTACTATGGTTTGATGAGAGGTGAGATAATACAACTTTGGAAAGAGACATGGAGTAAAGATCAAGAAGAGAAGGGCAAATGGTATGGAAGCGTCCAACAAGACTTACCACTGAAGCCATGGTACTCCAAGAGGGAATATAAATGTGCAAGCCGGGATTTCATATGTACGATTAACAGACTACGATTTGGCCACCATAAAACACCTGCACACCTCGCAAGACTCAAAATAAGTACACTATTTTTATTTTTAATGCACTAACCCGTGCTAAGGAACAATTTTTTTTTTTTATAAACCTATTTAGAGGCTAAAAATTTCACCCATGCCGGAATTCGAACCCGCAACCTCTGGCTATCCGTACCAGGTACGGATAGCCAGAGGTTGCGGGTTCGAATTCCGGCATGGGTGAAATTTTTAGCCTCTAAATAGGTTTTTTATCAAAATAAGTAACTACAGAACTTGTCCATACTGCAACAGTGATGAAAATCCTAACATCGACCATATTATTTTTTCGTGTCGTCAATTTTCAATACAAAGACTAGTGCTTGCAAGTGAAATCGGTGATCTAGTACAGATTAACATTAACTCTTCCCGCCGCCTCATCGACCTATTGCAAAATGAAAAGTGTTTCGTGCCAATATTTAACTATATAAAAAATACAGTGCAGAATATATAAATATATAAAGTGTAGTGCATAAAACAAGAAAGTGAAAGTTAAAACAAAGACATGGCCCAAAGGACTTGCATCCAGGCCAATATCTTATTTAAAAAAATCTGTGAATGACTATGGAAAACGGTGCTTACAAAAATACATGTTGCACCACACATTCTTTATCTAATGTCTATCAAAAACTGACAATTGCAGTAACTCAAAGGAATGAAAGGACTGTCTAATAGCATATTAAATGTTTTCGTTTGGACGTCACAATGTTGAACGCCAACAAGACGGTCTGAAGATTAGTTAAGACGTGGTTTAAAGACCAATTCTACTAAGTTGGGTGTTATTACAAGACAGAGCAATAAAGGCCTACAACTATTGGTTTTACGACGGCGGCAGAGATATTGTGTCATTACATTCAGTTGTTATTCTTTATCCCGCTTCCTGCGGTTGTCTGGTAAGTTCTGTTCGCCATTTTGTACATAAGTTTATAATGCAGCCTATGTCTGTTCCACTGCAGGGCACAGGGCTTTTCTCAGGGAGATTGGGCATCTGCCTACCATGCAAGAGGTCCCGGGCTCGAATCCCGGACAAAAAACAACCCAGGTCTTTGGATGTTTACATGTTTGTGATGTCGTTGTTTCTGGTTCCCACGACACAGGGTGTCCTAGTGTGGGGTTAGAAGCAATGTGTGTGCTAGTATGTAAATGTTATGTTTATCACCATGCGTGACCACCGTGGATTGGTAATTTCAAGCGTCGAAGTATGTGAGTATTTCAGAGACTCAGGTTTCCTCACGGTGTTTTCTTTTGCCGCTAAATAGCGAATGGTATTGCTCCTATATCTTAAGTCATGTGCGTAACTGAGAAAACTAAGTCATTGGTACATGCCGGGATCCGAACCCGCAACCTCTGGCTATCCGTGCCAGCGCTCTACCAATTGAGCCAATGGGCGACTCACCGGCATCAGTGAAATTTCGAACCTCTTTACACTATTCTCTGTATTACGTACAGGCAGCGACATCTGGCTTAAGCAAATTGCATCACTTACAGCCCCGACTACCTACTTTGCAGTTAGGTTTTACATCGGAACGATATCACTGTACCCACATGATTATACTATTTTTATTTTTAATGCACTAACCCGTGCTAAGGACAAATTTAAAAACCTATTTAGAGGCTAAAATATTTCACCCATGCCGGGATTCGAACCCGCAACCTCTGGCTATCCATGCCAGCGCTCTACCAATTGAGCCAATGGGCGACTCACCCATTTAAAAACCTATTTAGTACCTAGTTTGCAGTTAGGTTTTACATCGCAATAGTATCGCTGTATGTACATGATTACAAGTATATTCTTTTTGTTGCACTAACCCGTGCTGAGGACAATTTTTTAAACCTATTTACTTTCCCTTGCTTGCCCATTAGGTCAATTGAGAAAGCGCTGGTAGGGTTAGCCAGAGGTCGCGGGTTCGAGCCCGGCATGGGTGGATTTTTTAGCCTCTAAATAGGTTTTTAAAAATTGTCCTCAGCATGGGTTAGTGCAACAAAAAGAATATAATTTATATTATATTTCTCTACCGAAGTTTGGATTTGCGGAGTTATCATTGACTTGAATTTATTTAACAATTTCTAATTTTTGACAATTTGTAGGTTCACTTTACTGTCAGAAGTTATCAAACCTTCCATAAGACCTCTTACACGGCTTAAGGACTTTACATGATAGCCGGCACCAACGGCTTAGCGTGCCATGCGAAGCACGGAAGCGCTCGTAAAAAAGGCCACTAGCGGTGGTCACGGAACGGTCTCCCATTCTGCGCCTGACCGCCGCTATTGTTGCTTAACTCAAGCGATTGATTCCAATCATTCGGTTCGGCTAGGCCACGGCCCATTGCACTTTAATATAGAATTCTTAACAATACTAAACTTGTTGGCTAATCAAATATAAAAGGCAAGAAGCCAGGAAACATTTTACCTAAGCCCTCTTAGTTAAGGTATAATTGGTTGGTTAAGTCTGTTTAATATTATTATTTCCCTGGACGTCCATGGCCCGATTGGGGGAAACATGTCCTTTTCTAAACTTCCGATTCCCCAAAATATGTATATCTGATAATTGAGAATTTCACAAATTAAATATAACCATTTGTTCGTTTGTTTGAGTCTCTCCAACTCGTGGTGATAGGACCAAACCGTAATATATGTTTTGATTTAAAATAAATGAGATAATGGCAGACCCTTGACTATGCTCGTGACGGGTGCTGTTCGAAAAAAATGTATTCCCTCCCGGAAAATAGATTCGACAAAGCGTTCTGGTTGGTTCAAAAATTTATATACAGTATGAATGATTACTTTAAAACACAATGACTTTTAAATGCATCTATGACATCTTATATTCTTGACATTGTATAATAATCTTGAAAATAATATAGCCTTTCTATTTTTTATTATAATATTTGTATACGATATTATGGATGCGCTCGTGGCCTCGGCGAACCGAGTGATTGGAATCAATCACTTGAGTTAAGCAACAACAGACGCTTTCAGGTACAGGATGGGTGACCGTCCCGTGACTACCGCTAGTGGCATTTTTCCGAGCACTTCCGTGCTTCGCAAGGCACGTTAAGCCGTTGGTGCCGGCTGTCATGTAATGGCAGTCGTTAAGCCATGTAAGAGGCCTTATGGGCGGCTTGATAACTTCTGAGAGTAAGGCCCGCCACTGTCTTACAATCCTCCACAAACCCGGTCTTGGCCCCCATGATGGAGTATGGCTTAACCTTCCTGCGATGCAGGAAGAGACCCGTGCCCCAGCAGTAGGGACATAAAAGGGTTGATAACAAACGAACGATATTATAGTGCTACACGCTTGTCTATAACAATGTATCTTATAAAATCTGCATGTACCATGTTTGCTGACAAGACTTGAAGCTTTAAACTTCGTGTGCTTAGGCACAGCATTTATGTTTATCCTATTTTTGTAAGAAAATTAACAAATTTTTTGGTATTCAAAGTTATTTATGGCAGGTATGAAATCTTATCATTTAGGTAAACTAGCAACTAATGTATTAGGTTTTTAAGATGTTTTTAGAAAATATGGTCAGAGGGGAGTTTTTTCCGCTCCTTATTTCGCCCGAATGTACGTACAATATTACACAATGACATTTAGCCAACAGAATATATTTGTTACGTTGAACAAAACGGCAATTTTCAATTTAATTCGATAAGACAGCACGTTATTTATGTATAATTCTCAAATGGTGGTAAGAAAGTTTGGGTTAAAAAATTTACAACTCTCTACAACAGACAGGAAACAATTTCTGGGCCTTAATTAATATTTAACTAAATTTGCAAAGCTTAATGGCACTCCTTTTAACCCTTGTTATATCCATTAAAAGTTCACATCTAATTAACCTTTTCACGGATTCAGTCTAAGTTTAAAATTAATCATCCATACTTAGACAAATAAAAATTCATGTGTCTGTTAGTTAATCTGTTACAAGCTTACCCCACCTAAAAAAAGACAATGTTCCATGTACTGCAGCGTCAAAGTGGTCAAACCATTTACCCATCTACCTACTAGATACAAAGACCATAGTTAGTTATTCAGTTACTTACAACGATGTCATTATAATAAATATCATAAAACGATATTAATATAACATCGATGGTTATTTATAGGTGATTATGAAAATCCTTATTTGTATATTGAGATTAAAAAAAAAATAAGATTACGTCGATTGACCTCTCGTAGTTCAGATACAAGAACTAAAACTTTTAGTCAAAAAGAAACAGTTTTATTGACTTAAATTTATAGTAAAAATCTATTTAGAGGCTAAAAATTCCACCCGTGCCGGGACTCGAACCCGTGACCTCTGGCTATTCGAGTTCTGGTTGTCGATTAACATACTTCTCTGTACAGTTATTAAGATATTTGCAACAAAATTACGAGTTTCGGGAGTGAGCTCTCGCTATTGTAAATTTGGAAGGATATAAGATCCTTTTGAAAGTGAGTAGGTATGGTTACTTTTTATTTTAGTCGCCTCTGTAGACTCCTTTATTTAACTATAATTTCTCCGTTTTTAGTTTATGAAGTCCCTTTCTATTTTTATTTATATAAATTTAGCTCACGTTTTTTTGTGAATACCAGTATTACTTCGCCAAATTGTATTTTTCGAAAGCAAATGCTAAAAATAGTAACACCCTATAAAATTTACACTATAAATATTAACATAATAACACTATAAAATTTGGCAAGTAGTTTATATCGTCATTACAGATACAGGTAGAAAACTATACATTTATAACTAAATCATAAAAAAATAATTGCCTTTGAAATTCAGAAAAAGCTCGGCAAAACTGCGATACTCGATTCCTAAACTAACATAATTTGCAAGTACCTAACTACACTTTATTACGGAACCCTTGGTGGGCGATTCCATCTCGTACTTGGCCGATTTTATTTAAATGGAGTAGCTTTGCCTAGGCCCTAAAAGCTTAATACTCACACATTTTTTCAATAGGATGGTACAAGCACGACAATGATTGTTATTTGCCTCAATTTGGTAATCTACAAAGCCATAGCAGTACAATGTAATTCCAGGGGTTTAATCTGCGCAAATTAAATAGGCATCTCTCTCGAAGAAGATCGAATCACGCGAGGCGCCGAGTAAAGTAGCACGGGTTATACCATTGCAATGCGATTGGTTACTAGACTACCGATAATAATAATAAATAATAAATATTAATTCACATATTACACAGATCTCGTTAGCCCTATACTAAGTACAACTAAATGACTTGTGTTATAGGTGCTAACTCGACGATAGATTTAATACAATAAATACATAGATAACATCCAAGACCCGAGACAAGCTAGAAAAGTTCGTTTCCTAGTTTGACCCGGCCGGTGATCGAACCCGAGACCTTCGGTTGCACAGTCAGCGTGCTAAACCGCTGCGCCACCGAGGCCGTCTTAGTAGTGTGAATGAAACGACCATTATCGGACTCTATTGACTCTATTGCGAACTTTGCATTTTAGAGACTTGCCCCCCAGGCTCTTACCATCCTGACAAGTCAATACGTTCGTAGTCAACCAAGCCGTGAGTTTCCCTACGATAGGCATTTTTATGAAACACTCCTCTGTACTGAATATGCGACGTCGCGACGGCATTAATCCAATTGTTCGCTTCTTATGGTTTCAGAACGGAAACGTAACTCGGTTTGCATTCAAACATGTTCTATTTTATTCTCTATTCTGATCGCAGGTTGAACATGAAAAACGCTGTTTGAAATAGAAACAACGCTGAAATAGTATCATTGTCAAACGCACACTTTATTTTATAATTATTGTTATGTGAGCATATTTTTGCTGTGTGGTGTCGGCCTAGAGAATAGCACCAACCCAAATTCTTCCCGCGGGTGTCGTAAAAGGCGACTAAGGGACTCAACTCGGGGGGTGGGCAGCAGCGCCTCCTGCAGTACAATTCTACCAAACTGCGATCCCCAACTCGTATGCCCAGCGTGGGGATTATGGGCATTACCCCCTAATGACGGCACAACCTTGCGCTCATTGGGGGAGGGCTTTGTCCAGCAGTGGACTAATATAGCCTGAAGAAGAAAAAGAGCATATTTGTTTGTGGCAAAATAAATCATTCATTTATTCTTGTCTTTAGCCTTACAGTTTTTGAACGATATACCCTCAGAACTTTTCATCATTCTCATACGTAACATTAATTTCAATTGTAATAGATAACTGTCTTTTCACATTTTAGTTACAACAGATTTGAATGTTCTAACATACCTAACAGGATGTGACATCACAACTTGGGCTCCGGACAAGTGATAGTGTTGTATGGATTTTATTTTCTTTATAACAAGACCATCTTTAACCCGAACTACCACGTGCCAAGTAAATCAATTTATCATATTTTTTCAAACCGTTGCCGTCGTCACAACATAAGATAGGAATATTCTTTCTCGTACACCGGTAAAAACAACAAAATACAAAAAGTTATATTGGCGGCCCTATTGCTAAATACAATTTACATGCATAACCTCACGGCTGTATCCCAGAGGGGTCGGCAGAGACCAGTGCCACTTGCCCCGATCCTGACAGATCACTTTCGCTTCATCAACATTCATAAGTCGTTGCATGCAAGCACGCCGGTTCCGGATACTTTTTTTCTTCCCCTTTGCTAATACATCTCTTATTTGGTCGATGTATATTGAAAAACATTTTCTTCATCCATACCCACGCAATACAATCACTCGTCGTCCATCCTCCGCATTGGTAATGAAATGTTTTACCTCTAGACCAACGAGAGTTTCAATTCGTATACACCATATCAACCTTTACATTCGAGTTGCCAAGTCGCCCGAGACGCAACTGAATAGAACGCAATGGATGTAAAGAACTAACTACGTGCTCCCGATTGTGCCACGTTCCATCGCACTATACCGCTTTTCCCGGAGACTACAAAGTTGTTTTGACCAATCAGCAAAGGGGTAGTGAGTCAGCGATTTTTTACATCTTTTTCTTGCGCGTTTGCGGTTGCTTTTATCCGTTAATGTCGGGTTTGTTTTTTCCTTCTATTTAGACGTGAAACGTCCTTATGTTTAATAGTAATAGGTCACTTGTTAAAAGCGCATGCAAATCATATCGTCATAAATTAAACGGGTCTATTCGCGAGTATTTATTAGGTAAAAATACCCGACGTTTCAGTAGCGTTGCAGATGCCTGCCGTGGTCACGGGTAGACTGAAATGCAACGCAATCGAAACGTCGGGATTTAAGGTAATGTGACGCAATTACCCATTCCTTTTTCTATACAGCCCCCATTGTGTCCTACTGCTCGGCAAAGGCCTCCCCTTTTGCTTTCCACTGCTTATGCATGGCCACCTCCTGCCACCTGGCAAAAAGGTCAGTGACAACTTTGGAACTGCTTTTTTAACAAAAAAACAAACATTTAGAAATATGAAAGAGATCACCCCGATGGTACATCTTTCTGACAAAAAAAAATCAGACGACGTGGGAAAGAAGTATAGAATGATCGCTGAACATACTAGTTCTATCGTGAACCATAATAGGTACCATGCTAGATAATAGTATTATTGCTGAACATACATAGGCAACAGAACTGAATTATAGCTAACGTACTTGAATTATCATTGAGCATACTAGATTTATGGCTAAACGTACTAGGATAATTGCTGAGCATACTAGAATTATAGCTTAACGTACTTGAATTACCACTGAATACACTACATTTATCACTGAAGACACGAGAATTATCGGTAAACGTACGTAAAAAATAAACGGACTAATTAGGAGTCTTTTTAGGGGTACGTACCACAAAAACAAACCCTGGTTCACTTTGTTGTCCGTCCGTCTGTTTGTCAACGTGTGGAGGTATCAAGTTGACATTAAAACTACGTATGAATATTTAAATCTGCATTACCTTGAAGCGAAAAAATTTAAGTTTTAACAAAATATAAGTTTATACTATTTTTATTTTTAATGCACTAACCCGTGCCAAGGACAAATTTAATTTGTGAGTGATGCAATTTGCTTAAGCCAGATGTCGCTGCCTGTGCGTAATACAGAGAATGGTGTAAAGAGGTTCGAAATTTCACTGATGCCGGTGAGTCGCCCATTGGCTCAATTGGTAGAGCGCTGGCACGGATAGCCAGAGGTTGCGGGTTCAAATTCCGGCATGGGTGAAATTTTTAGCCTCTAAATAGGTTTTTAAATTTGTTCCTTAGCACGGGTTAGTGCATTAAAAATAAAAATAGTGTAAGTATCCTTTGACTTAGAACGGTAAAATTTGGTGACAATTATCTTCTTTTACTACAGAGATAAAAATCTGAAATCTATATATTTCTTATTAAATTATATAAAACAGTCTAAGTCTTAGTAAATAGTCTTTAAGATAGGTTTGGGAAAAGCTCGGAGAAAAATGCGTGACCCGACTCCTAAACTCTTATGTGAGTAACTGCCAATTTGTACGGAATCCTCTATGGACGAGACCGACTGGTCCGGTTTTTGAAGTCAGTTAACTGAAAGGCTGCGTGACAAATGATGACATAATGACAACCATATTTCGGGGACGGCTTTACTCTCTTTACAGCAGCTTCCGCGGGTCTCACTTAAATCTATATAAATGGCTGGGATCAGGTATTCTATTCAGTGTAGCTTGCAAATGTGGACTGTTTTTCCTCTGCTCATTCTAGGGTAAATGAACTTCTCGGACAGTTTATTCATTATATTCTTTTTAATGCACTAACCCGTTCTAAGGACAGTTTTTAAAAACCTATTAAGAGGCAAAAAATTCCACCCATGTCGGGACTTGAACTCGCTACCTCTGGCTAACCGTGCCAGCGGTCTCCCAAATAGGTTTTTTTTAAAAGTTATTAATTTTCAATATCAATAGTATTTCCTAATGTGCTCATACGTTGTTATATAATATTATATTAAACGGGTTTTAATCGCGATTACTTATTAGGTAAAACTGTAATTACGTTAAATCCTGACGTAAAGGTAATTACGTTTTACCCGTGTAATATCTATATTTTCATGTTGATGTATTAAAGTAAGTTTATTTGTTACATGCCACGTGCGGCTATTACTAACTCGATATGCCTGTTGACTGCTACTAATAAGCTATTTACATCAGAAAAACGCTAATAGTGAAGGAAAACATTGTGATGAAACTTTGAGAAGTTTAAGGTGTTCAAATACAAGTGATGCAAATTACTTCAGCCAGATATCGCTGCCTGTACGAAATACAGAGAATATTGTAAAGAGGTTCGAAATTTCACTGATGCCGGTGAGTCGCCCATTAGCTCAGCTGGAAAGAGCGCTGGCACGGATAGCCAGAGGTCGCGAGTTCGAATCCCGGCATGGGTGGAATTTTTAGCCTCTAAATAGGTTTTTAAATGTGTTCAAATACCTCAGCACGTTTAATTGCCAATCTGGGGTGGCACGCGTATAATTAATCCCATACTATCTCTCTCTCTCTCTTTCTTTGAGAGAGAGATCCCATTCTATTCCCATCCCATTCTCTCTTCTCCTGTGCCCTGCAATGGGACGTTTATAGGCTACATAAAAAAAATCCATGATTTAAACCCTTCGGTTAAATCGGTATTTAGTTGAGGCAATTTTGTTTTTAATTCTGGAAACAAAATTGCCTCGTGTAAATACCGATTAGGCAAGGTACCTAAATACATTATATTCTTTTTTTTAATGCACTAACCCGTGCCCCAGCAGTGGGGACATACAAGGGTTGGTAACGAACCCGTGCTAAGCCTCTAAATAGGTTTTTGAAAAGGTAAATACATAAAAAGATAAAGAGTACGTTTTTACAATGAAATTTCAGAAGAGATTATATCCCTGCCTGAAAATAAATTTAAAATGTTCATGCGGCGGTGTAAAAAAGCTTATTATAGATTAGATTACTTTATAAACGGGGTAAGCTCTTTGCAGTAAAAAAATTCTACAACAAGTTAATCATTATTGTTACAAAATATTTTTGTCTAGGATGCTAACTTATTTTTGAACTAAAACTTTCGTAAGCACAACACATTATAGACTTTAAGTCCATCCGTAAGTAAATCCGGACTAAAAGTCTACAATGCTAACTTATTAACACGTTGTTTTTTATTCAACGTACAGACGTATAATTGCCTATTAATAACTATGTTCTTATTGATGTCAACTCTTTGTAGGTCCCCACTGCTGGGGCACGGGTCACTTCTTGCATCCCAGGAAGGTTAGGCCATACCACCACGGGGGCCAAGTCCGCGTTGATGGAGGATTGCAAAGCAGTGGCGGGCCTTACAGTCAGAAGTTATCAAACCGCCCATGAGGCCTCTGTCATGGCTTAGCGACTGCTTATAATCCTTCACCAACCCGGATTTGCCTCCGTGGTGGAGTATGGCCTAACCTTCCGGCGATGCAGGAAAATACCCGGGCCCTAGCAGTGGGGACATAATAAAGGGTTGATATCGATGAATGAATGAAAAGCCTGAGTCATTCCTGAAATCTGTAAAATCAGTATTTGGTGAGTGAAATTAACTAATAAAGAACCGGCGATTAGACTTCATGTTTTGGAGTCTAATCGCTAGCGTTACTCTAAATTTTTCTGCAAAACCTTGCTGCAGTCTGGCAAACATTTTGATATTTACAAAACCTTGTACCAACTCTTGAATGAAATAAAAAATAATGACACGCCGTATAAATCACAAGTACATAAAAAAATCGTGCCTGAAGTTTCACGAGTAGACCAACAATGACTACTCAAGTCGTTGAAATACAGATTTATGCTTAATTTTCTTCAGCAATCTTCGTCTCTATTTCTGTAGCCTGCATCGTGTATATTCCATCTCACTCGAACGGACAAGTTGATAATTTGCTGTAAGCCGTCAAAAGTTGTAATGGCAGAGCCAATGGGCAATTATTGGGCCCCTCTTCCAACAGATAGTTAAAGTGGGGCAAGGCAGGTAGCTCTTATGTCTAATGAAATAAAGACAAGAATCGGACGAAAATGGTAAACTCATGTTCAGACATACCTATCAGTGGTAAGTACAACTGTAGGGGGATGATTTGCTGATATTTCGTATCTTACTCTTGACGTTTCTGTGATCCAAATTTCTTAGTTAAATAACTGTGAGGTGTTCACATAAACCGCCAATCAGTGGCAGGCACGCGGAGTGATTAAGCCCGAATTCTCACTCCATTAGAAGACCATAGTACAATAGTATCATAGTAGAAATAAAGATAGTAGGTAGACAATTAAGGCTATGTAAATGTATTGGTATTAAGTAATAAGTATGTATCAATCTACCTATATAAATAAAATTAAAAGTCCTGACTGACTGACTCACTCAACGCCCAGCCCAAGCTGTTGGACCTAGGAAGCGGAAATTTTGCAGTTTCTATAATATAATGTAGGCAAGGAATAAGACCGGATTTTTTGAAACTCAACCCCTGAGGGGGCGAAAAGGGGGGCCAAAATTTGTACGGGAGGTATAAAGAATGTTCTGTACGTAATACAGAGAATATTGTAAAGAGGTTCAAAATTTCACTGATGCCGGTGAGTCGCTCATTAGCTCAGTTGGAAAGAGCGCTGGCACGGATAGCCAGAGGTCGCGGGTTCGAATCCCGGCATGGGTGGAATTTTTAGCCTACAAATATGTTTTTAAAGAATGTTGTCTAATTTCCTTAGCTAAATCTTCAACATAATTGATTATACACATGTTACGCCGTTTTTTAAATTTAACCCTTAAGGGAGTGAACGGGGTTGCAAAAACTGAAGTCCACGCGGACGGAGTCGCGGGAAAAAGCTAGTATATTCACATTTGCACTGGCTACCCGTCTTTCTTATTTCCCTCAGCAACTTTCCATAGTACGGTGGTCTCGAAGAAATTTTATTATTATTATTATTAATACTTTATTGCACCATAAAATTGTACAATGCGGCGAACTTAATGCCATAAGCATTTTCTACCAGTCAACCGCAGGAGGTATAACGAAAACTTGGCAGGCGTGCAAAAAAAAAAAAAATCTCTTAGGAATAAAGCTACCAATTGTGCTATGTTCTATCAAAATGTTTTCTGGGAAATTTTAAGATACAGCACTAAAGTTGTAACTTTTTACGTAGCAAAATTCTCAATTTAGAAACTGCCAATTAGGCTATAACTTTTAGCTGTTCTGTGATCTGTGTAATTTCCATTTTCGTGCGCAATAAAGTGTTCTCTATCTATATAACAAAACTTGGTACAGTATACTTCGGAGGGTGGTGGACCTTTTCTCATATGTAATCATTCCCTTACAACACAATCACACTCCATTACAACACAACTTTGCCACAACTTACACCACACTCCATTACAACACACTCCATCATCTACTCCACACTCTTGCCTTAAGCTAGGAGATAAGTAGATAAAAATGCTCAACCCTACCCCTGGATTTTATCATCAAAATTGAATTCGTAATTTTTAATAAGTAGAATAAGTCATTTTTATTAATTTTATAGTTTTAATTTTAAATTGTTATAACTGATTTTCATACTGATTTTCGGTTCGAATCCCGGCATGGGTGAAATTTTTAGCCTCTAAATAGGTTTTTAAATTTGTTCCTTAGCACGGGTTAGTGCATTAAAAATAAAAATAGTGTAATCATGTGAGTACAGTGATATCGTTCCGATGTTAAACCTAACTGCAAAGTAGGTAGTCGGGGCTGTAAGTAATGCAATTTGCTTAAGTCAGATGTCGCTGCCTGTACGTAATACAGAGAATATTGTAAAGAGGTTCGAAATTTCACTGATGCCGTGAGTCGCCCATTGGCTCAATTGGTAGAGCGCTGGTACGGATAGCCAGAGGTTGCGGGTTCGAATCCCGGCATGGGTGAAATTTTTAGCCTCTAAATAGGTTTTTAAATTTGTTCCTTAGCACGGGTTAGTGCATTAAAAATAAAAATAGTGTAATCATGTGAGTACAGTGATATCGTTCCGATGTTAAACCTAACTGCAAAGTAGGTAGTCGGGGCTGTAAGTAATGCAATTTGCTTAAGTCAGATGTCGCTGCCTGTACGTAATACAGAGAATATTGTAAAGAGGTTCGAAATTTCACTGATGCCGTGAGTCGCCCATTGGCTCAATTGGTAGAGCGCTGGTACGGATAGCCAGAGGTTGCGGGTTCGAATCCCGGCATGGGTGAAATTTTTAGCCTCTAAATAGGTTTTTAAAATTGATTTTCATACGCCATGTCAAAAGTGTTATCAGACTTTCTTTCCTTCGGTCGCCACTATGCAGGTTTAACGCCTAGTGTGGAGACCACTGTAATGCTTGTATGTGTTTTTCTGTTTTGAATAAACAATTTCAATTTCAATTTCAATTTACCTACTCATGTAAATGCTGAACAAGTAATATATTTCATTTAATTTCAAAGTTCTCCAATAACCACGTATAAATTTACGATTTTTTTTTTAAGAATTCAAAGACCAACCAAAGACTGTTAATTGTTATTTATTCTTTTTGTTGCACTAACCCGTGCTGAGGACAATTTTAAAAATCTATTTAGAGGCTAAAAATTCCGCCCAAGCCGGGTCTCGAATCCGCGACCTCTGGCTAACCGTACCAGCGCTCTCCCAACTGAGCTAATGGGCAAGTACCGGCATCGGCGAAATTTCGAACCTCTTTACTATATTCTCTGTATTTAAATAGGCAGCGACATCTCGCTAAAGTAATTTGCATCACTTCCGGCATGGGCGGAATTTTTGGCTTCTAAACAGGTTTTTAAAACTGTTAATTCTACTAAACTATTTTCTACAAATATGTTTATTTTCTCAATCCACTATTCAAGCACAGCATGTGATTACAAATGGCAGATGCAATAGTACTATTTATGGAAAGACTTCAGCTTAAACTAAATCGGAGGTCTGTATTTTAGGTTTCCAGGCCTCACAGCACATCTATAAATGAATCGCTGAATGTGTTGGCAAGCGCAAATCTCGCGAGCAGCTGAACCAATTTCGGTAATTTTTGTTTTTAAATATTCCTTGAAGTACGAGGATGGTTTTTATGGAGAGAATTTTTTTAAAAAAAATTAAGAATCGACTGTTGGGTGGTATGAAATTCGCTGGGTCAGCTAGTATTTGATAAATATCGTGTCTTATTTCTGTGTATGTGTGTGGGTGGAGTGGAGTTTTTTTGTTTTTTCACATAGTTTATTATTTGTGCAAAGGACTTTGACTTTCGTTAACAAACATTTTGTTTTCATGGGCGGTGGGCACGCGCGGTAAAGCCTCTGTCTGAGCGAAGGCCTGCAGAGCAGAAGTTTCGAGGCTACTTCTTAAAAATTATATTAAAAATTGATAAAAAAATATTGAAATGATTCAACCGAACATTGAGTCCTTGTAGACAAGTCAAGTAAAAAAGAAAAATTTTCTTCCACCTTCTGCGGTTGACTGGTAGAAAATGCTTAAGGCATTAAGTCCTCCGTCGTCATAGTCGTCAGGCTGTACCGGTCTACTAGTCCACTTCTGGATATAGCCCTCCCCTAATGAGCGCCATAGCGCCCTGTCTTCAGCTTGCCGCATCCAGCATCTGCCTGCAGTTTTTCGCAGATCGTCATCCCACCTAGTCGGAGGGCGTCCTACGTATACTATGTTTTCTGAGTCGTGGTCTCCACTGAAAAACACACTTACTTCACTGGTTGTCGGTTCTTCGCGAGATATGGCCAGCCCACTGCCACTTCAGTTTGCTGATTCGCTGAAGTCCTCCGTAGTATATACTTATTTAAATGCAATAATAGTGCTTAAAATATAAATGCCCTTTTATGGTGAACACCTCTCGGAGAGAAGGCCTGTGCTCTGCAGTGGAATGTATACAAGCCGCTGAGATGAAAATTGCTCCATCGAGTTAACTCGTGCGGATAATACGGCTGGATAAAAAAAATACAAAACAAAACACTCCAAAGGGATTATAAGTCTATTTGCGAAAGTTTTATCTAATGCCAGTCAGCTGGAATTCGGTAGTTTTTTCCCGACTGCGGCGGCGGTCAAAAATTCGAAGCCCAAGGATTATAACGAATTGATGTTTGAAGATCGAGCCCCTAAGTGCTGTGAAGGAATATAATGCGCAGATAGATAGATAGCATATTCTTTATTTGAGCCATGTCATAGTTTTGCTGTATGCACATTAGTGTATAACTTTTTTTTTAATCATAAGACGCTCACAGCGCAAATACAATTTAGTTAGACATTTAATTACACTTAACATAGGCCAATTACGAGCTTTTTTATACGGTTAGAATCACAACTGTAAATTTCTTTCATGAGGATTTACAAAAAATAAGCAAATGCATGGATTTGAAAGAAAAATTGAGCTAAAAAATACACAAAACTCGGCTAAAAAGCGCAGAAAGCGTATAAAATGCAATCGTGTATAGTGTGAACAGGACTTCTGCCATGTCGTCTAAGAGTTACGTAAGTTATTGGCATTAAATGAGCTGTATTTAGAGTGGAAATTCACTTTGCACGGAATGCAAATTGAGTAGAGGCCCAGCGGGAGGACTTGAGTAGAGGGATTGGGTCGTAAAGAGACAAGAGAGGCGTTTTAACGATATTACTGTTATTCTCGAGCCGTGTTTACTTGCAACTGATGAGAGTGTATGCTCAGGACTGCGGCTACCCGAATTTGATTGTGTTATCGGCTTATCTCTTAAATAAATACATGTGGTCCGTATATTCGTCCATATAGTTGTAGATTTGCCACTGACTTTCATGTTAGGAAACTACCATGGAGGTCAATGAGGTTTGGCTGTCATGCCGGTTGCAAGTTTCTCATAAAATCTTTTTTGTTCTTTTGATCTTCATGGTTACCAATCATAGAGGTTTTTTTTGTTTCATTCGCTTGTCAAAGCAGGCAAAGCTTCCAACCATAGAGGATAATCAGGCAGGTTGGAAAACTCTTTGGTCTTTCAAAAGTATTTTAATTTTTTTCGACCTTTAAGGTAAGTAATTACCATGGAGGTTAATGAGGCCGCTCTATAAAATAGGTGGCAAACCTCTTTGGTTTTCTTTTTTCGACCCATAGGCAATGTATCTGCCATGGAGGTCAGCAAGGCTAGCCGTTCAGGAAGACTGCAAACCTCTTTGGTCTTTTAAAGCGATTTTAATCTATTATATTCTTTTTAATGCACTAACCCGTGCTAAGGACAATTTAAAAAACCTATTTAGATCTATTTCCTACTTTCATGGTAGAAGTCATAAGTCATAGTGGGTCACCATGGAGATTAGTGATGCTAGCCCTTCGGGCAGGTTACAAACCTCTTTGGTATCTCAAAACGTTTTTCGCGCCACGGACATTTTTGTATTTTATTTGTGAGAAAAAAATCTCGTAATCGCTCGTTCATTTAATTTACTTTTCACACCTCCTGCTCGACAATGCCTTATTACGTACCGTCAAATATCATCGTAAAGCATAGCCTTGTCTCTCGAGGGCAATAATAATGAAGAATTTCCCTAGGGAATAAAGTGATTTGAATTTAGAATGTCAAAATTCGCATGAAAACTATGAAGAAGCCCCGCATTGCAATTCGAAATTCGAATTTTTGTTCAAAACTCACCCCTTTTTTCTTTTTTTTCTGAACTACTGTGTCGTGTGACCGCGCGAAACACCAATAAAAAAAAGAAAAAAAGGCGCGAATTGCAAATACGAATTTAAAAGTCATATTCAATTTAAGTTGCTAAGCCGTTAAAGAGTGTGGACTTTATATTAATAAATATTTTTCAACTTATGCAGCCCTGTCTTTTTATTGTCTCCCAGATGGTGTGAAAAGTAGAGTATTCACCTCTGGAATAAAACATGTCTTAATCTCGGGCGGTATGAACCCCTGGCTTCACTCAGGACTCTACATAACTCCCTCGCTTCGCTCAGGAGTTAAAATTTAACTCCCTCGCTGCGCTCGGGAGTTAACTCGGAGTCCTTCGCTCCGCTCAGGGTTCAATATACCGCCCATGACGTAATACATGGTTTTATTCCCTTAATGCATAATCTACTATTACGTTTAATATTTTATTAATTTATGGAGGGCTTGGTAGGCATTGTGGGCGAGCCGCATGTTTTGTCGTCCCGGATTTTATTTTATTATCATTTCATTTGCTCTTGTTTGGCTGCTCGGCTTCACAGGAATGCCTATCAAAACAGAGGTCGTGGGTTCGATTCCCTCTGGAGGCCACCGTATTTCCATATTAGTGATAACCTTGCTTGGTTAACACAGGTTAACCTATTTTAGGACCAGATGTGTGGAAGTATTTTTTTTACATTTTTCTATGTAGCCTTTAAACGATCCACTGCAGGACTCAGGCTTTCTCTCCGAGAGAGAGTCTATGCTTAATTACAATGCGTGCCCACCGCGAATTGGCAATTTCAAGCGCTTAGGTATCTGAACACTTAGACTAGCAGGTTTTCTTATGACGTTTTCATTCACATGTTATTATTTATTTCGCATCACACATTTTCAATGATGTCGGGACACTGACTTGCCTGCATCGTTCTTCGATTTCTTGTGCGTCGGTCCGCTCCATGAACCCTCGTGTTTTTTAAGGCGCTAGCAAGTTTCCGCTACTATTTACGTCCTTCGGGATGGGCTGAGGATATCAGATAAAAGGAGTAACAACTAAATTCTTTCCTCCCAATCGAAGCGGCTCAAACTCCTCGGTTGTTTTATTTAAGTTCAAGGTTCGAGACAACAGCGCACAACCCGAATTGATTTACAAATTCCACTGATACCGTCATCAGTGTAATATATTTATAGTAAGAATACTTCCCCAACCCGCATGCCCAGCGTGGGGATTATGGGCACATGCTGCTTAGCTTAGCTCTGCAAGCCTATTTGCCAATTTTTCTATATGAGGACCCCATTGAAGGTTTGAATCAATTGTGACACCTAGAAATACAGTCTCTTCGACAAGGTCTAGTTTGTCCCTTCCCAATATAACTTTGCTGTCAACTACTTTAACATTTGGTAGAGTGAACTTTATACATTTTGTCTTCTTTGAATTTAACAACAAGTTATTAGACGTAAACCAGTTTAGTACCTGAGAGAGAGCATCATTAGTATTGTCAAGGTCATCTTCTTGTCTCTTAATTTTGAAATGTTTACTTAATAAACGTCAAAGATGTTAGTTTCACAATTAATAGATTATTTTATATTATAAGATTATTTCTGAGACAAAGGATATCCCTTGCTGTTCAGCGCGGTAACGCGGCTAGTATTATGGGAACCTTTGGGTCCGATGTGGCCCGGAGTGATTTGTTTGCTTAGCCTTAATTATTATTATTTTTAAATTATTATTGTAATTTTAATTTATTTTTGTTGACATTATATTAACATATTTTATTTTTATTTAATGCAATTAATTGGACTTTGACGAAATCAGTGGATGAATTCTTAGAATATTTTTTGTGCTAAGTTTATTTTGACATGCCTGCATAATATTAGTGTGAAGTGTAATGTGATATGAATGTAAATTGAATTGAATATACTCAATACATATAATTTAGTTTGGGGTTCAGAGTTATAAGATTAATGTGATGTAGAAACCGGCCCGTAATTATTTACTATTTAGTTACTTTTACTTTATTTACGTTTATTAACTTATCTAGTTATAAGTAAGTTTGTTATAATGTTTTTTGTGTACCTATGTTTAATTTTAACTCACAAAACGCAGTTTTACTGTGAGCACCATGCTTTTACTGTTCATTAATGTGTTATGGGTGTCTTGTCTTTGGTATAAACCCTTTCTATTCTATTCTATTCAATAATAAGGTAGACCGTGAGGTAGATAGGAATAAAAAATAATTTTGAATGAATCCCAATCGAGGGAAGTTATGGAGACAGCCAGGTACCCAAGCTCTAAATTAGAAGCAGCACTAAAACAAAAACTTAAAGAAAACATAAAAAAAGAAAATAAGAAAGTTGGTACATGGCAGGATTCGAACCCACGACCTTTCCATTAAGAAGTCGATGTTCCACCGCTCCGCTACCATCGCTGTAAATATTGAAAGTGAAAAATATTTCTATCTTAAAAGAAACACCGCATTTAAAAATAAAATATTCGATGGAATGTTTGAAATATTTTAAAGCTACTTACGAGGTAAGGCTATGTATTGGAGGTGGTTTAATCGTACCAACTGGAGAAATTCATTTCAAGTGTTACGTTATTTCAATGACGAGTTGTATACGCGTTTATAATGTATGTTTGTAAGAAGCTTTATATATGTATCGATAAAGGATAATCCACATTAGAATGTGTTGGTGACTTGCAGGCCACGACTTCAATCTAAAATAACCCTTAAATCTATGTCATTAGAGACTACCCAGTGAAGCTCGAGACCAGTCTTCAGCCGTAACGCCGTGTCTTTTTTGCACTTGCATTGTAGTCTCTAAGTTAGTTAGTATTTAGGGTTAGTTTAGCTTGTATCGAACTCTGTAGAGGGCATGAATCAGTAGATGAAAATTGGCTAGTGACATATACCATTTGAATGTTATTGCAGTGCGATTGTTTAGTAGACTGCGAATAGTGTCACAAAACAATTACCCTCAGATAGTAGCGGGTGTCGTAAAAGGCGACTAAGGGACACAAATTGGGGGGTGGGCAGCAGCGCCCCCTGCAGTACAATACCACCAAACTGCGATCCTCAACCCGCATGCCCAGCGTAGGGATTATGGGCAGTACCCCCCAATGATGGCACAACCTTGCGCTATGGCGCTCATGGGGGGGGGGGGGCTGTGTCCAGCAGTGGACTGATATAGCCTGAATAAGGAGAAGTATTGAACTGCACACAATTTGGCATAATTGCATGCTACTGGCACTCCATTTAAAAACTATACACATTATCATGCTATTTAAATTTTAGTTTTATGTTTCTATGACGACCTCTGTGGCGTAGCGGTATTGCATCTACCTACCATGCAAGAGGTCCCGGGTTCGAATCCCGGCTGGAAACAAAAAAAAACTCCAGGTCTTGGATGTTTACATGTTTGTGATGTCGCTGTTTCTGGTTCCCACGACACAGGGTATCCTAGTGTGGGGCCAAAAGCAAATGTTATGTTATTATTGGCCTCTAAACTCCGATCCGCCTGGTGATTTGTTCTGTGATTTTAAGATTATTAGCTGGTATATTTGTGACAAAAGTACGTATGTTGTACTGTATGTTGTGCACGTGCATAGACCGGTTTCACATCTCCACTCCGACTTACCAGGGTTTGCTGGAAGAAATCTCTCGCAGAGATAAGCTCGCCTTTGCACTTGTATTTTATTAAATTTTATTTCTTTTTTTGTGTCTTTCGTGTGCAATATAAATACAAATCGAAAAAAAATAAAAATCATGCACGTAAATATTCTAGCTCTGAAGCTAAATCTTCCATATGAGATTATAGTGCTCCCAGAGGTTGCTCTATATTAAAATAGTAAATTTCATTACAAGTGCGGAAAGGCTGTTATTGCAAAGAGTTCCGTCAAATGTCTACCCGATCCGAGGCGCAGCAGAAGGCGAGGAATGACAGTCGGAACAAGTTTCAATGACGGTTCCGCACGTGTACTGAACGACTATTTTTAGTTCCCTTTGCCTACCAGAATAGGTGAAGAAAAAAAAAAGACCTATAGGTCTTTTTATATGGTCTTTTTAATAAGTAGCTTGAGGCCAGTTTATAAATTGAGAATTTCGCTAAGTAAATAGTTAACTGCATTGTAGACTTAAAAAAAAAAAGTTAACTGCATGTTTGTTAGTTACACATTATTGCACAATACTTAAATACCATACAAGGTGATAATAATTACGTACAAAGGCGGACTTATTTCAACAGAAATTTCTCCTAGCCAGCTTAAAAATTTCTTGTAATGCACAGTAATGGTGTCTTATTGACATTAAAAAGTTAAAATTACTTTGCTGAATTCAGCAAAGTAATTTTAACTTTTTAATGCTATTATGGATTTCCGCAAAGTAACGCCTGATTCTATACAGTGTCTTATTGAATTTCCCTTCTTCTTTCATCATGTACAATAAAGTGGTCTCCATCGATATGTATACTTTCTAGTTATATATTTACAAGTAAAAGACTTGCCAAGGTCAGTATCCCGTCGCAGGAGCTCGGAATGCGGCTGAGACATTTAATTATATAACCACAGGAACAGAGAAAAAATGTAAACAAACAAAGTGCAAGCAAGGATCGCTTAACAGCTTTTAAATTTTAAATACTAATGGCCGGTTTCTGAATTGAGAATTTCACTAAGTAAATACTTAAGTAAAGTATATATACAGTTAAGTATATACTCAGCCAAATTTTCAATTCTGAAACTGACGCTTAGAAAAGAGCGTAACCGAACCTTCGGGTTATTTTCTTTCCCAAAGGGAAAGTTGAAAGATTCATAATAAATTTTGTGTCTAATACAAGGGTCTGAGCCAACAAACAAGAGACAAGATGGGCTTTATCAAATTACAATGGAGCAGAGACTTAAGCTTGCTTTATAGTTGTTAAATATACTTTTAATGTAATTAACATCGTGTCTAGCAACGGTAATTAAATAACCTTTAATGTAGATTTAAAACGAAAATATTTCTATCTGCGTCAAAAAAAAAACTAAATAAAATACGGAATTCAAAGTGCAGTCAACATTTACTCTATGGTGTTGTGCATCGATATTTGTACCTATAAGGTAGATAGTCATTCAGCTACTATCAAAAGTGCCTTTCTAGCTCTACTTAAAAACGATTACAAAAAAAGTGCAAAGTTAAATTGGTTATCATTCAAAAGCCAGGTGTAAGCTGTGTAAAAACCTGTAATTATTTGCATGCACTCAAGTTTTGTGGTTTGCATACATTCCTTAAATTCTCGAATCGTGAGCTTTTGGACACATTCCCAAACAGATAAGGGTACTCCAAAATCTTACCACTGACGGCAATCGCATGTTTTAATCTATTTATTTTACAGCTGAAAATACTATCCGACATTTGAAAACTCCTTTTTTCGCCAACTTTATTTCTAGATTTTTTTTAAATCACTTTTCCATTCAGCCAGCATTTATTTTTCTTTTTCACCATCACGTTGCACAGCACCACGAAAGAATCACAGACAATCACAACGAAAACCGAAAAAAACAAATGTCAAAAATTCCAATTTAGAACCTCGCGCCCCTATTCTGTTGTATTATGCCTCGCCACTTTTTTTTTCTCGCGATAATCGTTTTGTTTGTTGTTGACATGAAGTTTCGGCTGTTTATGGTTCTCTTTTCGCGGCGCTAGGAGGGACGGGCGTCCGACGCGGGCTTTCGTTGAAGACTCACTCCGATCCACGGCGGTAGTAAAAACAGACACGAGGTACGTTCACACTGGCTACCTCGTATTACCCAGTACATATCGGGTGGGACTAACAAATGAGGTGGAAGAAAATCGGGCCTGTAGGGGAGGCATTTGGGTTAGATATTCGTATTTTGTGTACAAATGTTATATTTTCGTTCGATTGGATATTAGATTGGTTGCTACGGGTTAAGGGTAGATTTCGTCGGATCGGTGGAATCGTGGGCTTTGCATTAGATAGGTAAAGCCTTCGTTTAGAATATATTCTTTGATTACTTACCTATTTTTTTTCCTAAAGAAGGTACAGTGGACTGTATTTGAGGTAACACGCATGTGGTGTGAGTACATTGTTGTAAGAGGCATTACTAGTGACTTTGGGCCAGTTTATAAATTGAGATTTCGCTAAGTAAAATGCTGCTCTTCGAATTTCCCAGAAAAGAGTGTGACAGAATGTTTTTTTTTATTTACTTTTCAAATAGTTTGTTAGTATTTATTTAGTGAAGTTCACAATTCAGAAACCGGCCCTTACCCCTAGTTTCTAGTACTTCTTATTCTTCAGGCTATACTAGTCCACTGGTGGACATAACCCTCCCTTAATGAGCGCCATAGCGCAAGCTTGTGCCATCATTGGGGGGTAGTGCCCATGTTTCTAGTACAGTCTATTTATTCTTACTTGTCCAATTTAGTAAACAAGATTCTAACCTTAAAATTGAGATTAGATGCCTAAACTAGACATTTTATCGCAAATTCATAAATTATCATGAACTATGTTTATAAAATTGGCAGCGTGTTATCTAAAAGAGTGTTCCAAGTTACTTCATTTATGGAAATATGGCAGTTTTGGACTTAAAAGTCACAGTTTAAGGGTAGAATCTTGTTAACTAAATTGGACAAGTAAGAATAAATAGACTGCACGCTAACAATCGATTATTCTGCTGTTAACAGCTGTCAAATGTTTTTTTTTCTATGCACTTTGGTCAACTGACAGCTGTTAACAATAGATTAACGGCTTGTTATTGTACCAGAAACTGGAGGATAATATTGAAAATTAAAAGGCTGTTCAGCGATGTTTTCTTGTAATTTGTTTACTTTTTACACTGTTTCTGTGGTTATTTAATTAAATGTCTCGGCCCGGCTTTCCGAGCTCCCTGCGACGGGATACTGACCTTGGCAAGTCTTTACTTGTAAATATATAACTAGAAAGTATAAATATTGATGAAGAACACTTTATTTTACATAAGAAAATAAACTACATGGATAAGGAATTAGTTTACAGATTAGTTTTACACAATGTTGATAAATACAACGATGTGACTAATTTAAAATTACACTTACTTGATATGTAAAAATACATGTTATTTTTCTTTGTTCTATCGACTAAATAAATTTATACTTGATTACGTACTAGATAAAATTCTGGATAACAACCTACGACCATTGCATGTGAGTTATCACATGAAATAATGGTTGTATAAAAACTATTTATTCTGCAATTATGTCAACTCACTTATGGTTTAATAAAGGCGTCTCTGTAACTTCTAAATTTACTTTTATTTGCGATGATTATGAATTTGCACTGGGTACCCGTCTTTCTAATTGCCTTCAGCAACTTTCCATCGTAAGGTTGCCTGGAAGAAATTGCTTTTAGCAATAAGGCCGCCAATTGTACTATGTATATTTGCAATTGTTTTGTATTTGTTGTTTTTCCAGTGCACAATAAAGAATATTCTTATCTTATCTTATGATTACGACGAAAAGACATACAGGTACAGCATTTATTTTTAGATCAATCAATCAGCCCGTGTTCATCCAATGCTGGACATAAGCCAGCGGCCACACATGAGGGTCGCGGAAAAGACTTTTCATACAAAGAGTAGTAGAGTACAGTAGATTGAATAGAACGGAACAGAACGGAACGGAACGGACACAGAATAGAATATAATAGAGGTTTGCTAGTTTTCTTGTACATAGTGTGTTATGTTACTGTTACAGGAAACAAACAAGAACCCTGCAAGGGCCGGGCTATACATGTACTGCCCACACTGAAGATATGGTGTGACGACGCGATTTCTATACAACACCGTATGTGTGGCCGCTGGCTTAGCCACGCCAAGGCCCTCAGTTGTGTTCTCAGCGGGATACTCTAAGGGATATGTTACCTTACTTGTGTATTTTACTGTAACATTAGTTTTACGTGTTACTCATCCTGTTGTAATACCAAAAAAATTAAATAAAATAAAAAATGGAGTCACGGCAAGTACTTCTGTCGTCGGGCATCCTAGTCCAGCGACTGCCATCTGTCTCAAATCGTCGGCCCAGTGAGAATTTTTTTTTTATATCTTATATTTTATATTATTTCCTTTCTTTTGAAAGAAAAGTGGGAAAGACTGGGCTTTGCCGTAAGCCACGATCCTTATAAATCTCTTTCGGTTCATCTACATCCTATGGTCGCTGTTTGCACAAAGGTTGATTGATTCATTGTCTATTTGTTCATAAGAATACATGAAAATCCATAATTACACCATTTTACCAAACAGTTGTAAAAATAGCTTAGTAAAAAATCGACAAATGGATACCTCAAAAGATGCGTAATCAAGGTTCTGGCTCTGAACTAGGATCCTCTGTGTTATAGTAACCAGGGAAAGACATCACAATCACTGGAATACACCTAGACTGACGCTATTCGTACAAATGTTCGGCGGCTATCAGCGAGAATCGAACTCAAGACCTCCAGCATGATAATCAGAGGTGATTGCGCTAGATCGACGATGCAGTCAAATTGGCAATGATGTTTCTGTTTTTAAATATTTCTCAGCTGGTTAGTTAGTTAGACCTGAGATTTCCGCACTTAGCCTCATAGTTGGGCCTTGTACGTAGCAAGTGCTGAGGTACGTTAACACTTCAGACACTAGGGTTTCCTTACGATGTTTTCATTCACCGTCGGCGAGCGGTATTGCTACTATAATTTCACATATGTACATGACTTAGAAAACAAAGTCATTGGTACATGCCGGGGTTTGAACCAACGACCTCCCGATTGAGAGGCCGGCGTTCTACACCGCTCCGCTACCACCGCCTTTTTCTCAACTGGTTTCATCTCATAAGCGTTTCGCTTATTAAGCTAGTGTGACCACGATCTTACAGTAATAGAATTCACAGAACAATTTCAGTGTCCCGATCTGCATTCTAACGGCCTATTTACGTAGCTAAATTGAATACTATATGACATACTTTTCATCGTATTAGCAACCGTGGTAATTATACGGACGGCCTCTTAATAAACCATTCCTACTTATTGATATCAACCCTTGTACTCGTATGTCCTCACTTAGTGTAGGACGCCCTCCGACCAGGTGGGATGAAGATCTGCAAAAAACTGCCGGCAGATACTGGATGCAGCAAGCTGAAGACAGGGCGCTATGGCGCTCATTTGGGGAGGGCTATGTCCAGCAGTGGACTACATTATATAGCCTGAAGAAGAAGAAGATGTCCTAACTGCTGAGGCACGGGTATTTTCCTGGGTCCAAGGAAGGTTAGGCCATACTCCACCGCGGGGGCCGAGTCCAGGTTAGTGGTGGGTAGTGCTGGGCCTTACTGTCAAAAGTTATCAAACCGCTCATAAGGCCCTTGACATGACTTAACGGCTGCCATTACATGACAGCCGGCACCAACGTCTTAACGTGCCTTGCGAAGCTTGGCACTTCCTACTTATACAGGTAGATATTTTCATGTCGTCGACTAACATAACATAACCTCACGCCTGTATCCGAAAACGGTAGGCGAAGACGAGGGACTGCCACTTGCAAGGAAACTGACAGATCATCTTCGTATTTTCTAAGGTTAACACGAGTACTAGACATAATTAAAACTGTTTTAATACGGATTTCACTCGTATATTATATTTTAACAATTTTCCGAAGTTTCGGCACTTTTACAGGTGCCGTGGTCTCGGATGACTGAGGTGACAGGCGTCTTTTTGAAAGCATTAATTTTTAGTTTACTACCCGTGACAAAAATACAAAAGTAAATTATGAAGTTACGTTCCAAAATTGGTAAATCAATTATTGTATATAAAGTCAACAATATTGATTATTAGTAATTGAATTCAATTACTACTATAATAAAATATAATAAACGAGTGAAGTCCGTAATAAAACCGCTTTAATTAAATCACCTTCGCTTCATCAAGGTTCATAAGATATTATATGCACGCACGCCGGTTCCGGGTACTTTTTATCTTCGAATATAGGATAAATAAAATACTAAGCCCCGATTTCTCGATGCTTCATAAGGCATCAAAGTAATAAAAATATATGCAGAAAATATTTGCCAAGTACATAAATGAATACACATGTTGCGAGCACACACGTAACGGCAATAAAGCTCTTTCCTTTTTACCACAAAGATGTCAATGACAGAAAAAATATTATTATTGGTAACGCCAACTACGTACGCGTCTTTTCGTTCCAACCAGTAAAGCCATCTATTGGCAATCGCTTATAATTATAAATTATTTCAATACTTTCTCGCAGTTTCTATCTTCCATCCCTTTCCCTCGTGCACATTTACATATAGCCAAAAGCAAGAGGCAAGAGAGCCGAACAGAGTGTCACCTTCTTACTCGCACACACGAATGTCAACGAAATTAAACGAAGCCGCCAAATACGTTACTACTTTTTTTCGCCGCTCCGCACCGCTACAGGACGTTAGTCCGTGTATTTATTTTTCCTTCAATTGTGGTGATACCCAAAGCTAAATCTACCGCACGTGAACCTCAAAGGAAACTGCTGCAGGGGGCCCCCTTGTGATCAAGTGTCAATTTGGATTACATCGACTGGACCGCTAAACCGCAGGACCTTCGCTGCCTGCTTCAGGCCATCACCGCTGAGAACTTGAGGTATGTGCACGAGTCCTTCTCTTTCCCTTCTGCTCCGTTTTCATTTGCGAGACACGTTAATATTTATCTAATTCCCGCGATACAGTCCACTAAAATTTAAATCTGCTAGCTTTGGCGTTACCAATTATCGTTGTAAAATTTGTGGTAAATGAATAATTTTCACTTTCATATGTCAACTCTGGGTGCGTAATACATACTCCGTCATTCCTGTATCGTGTAAGCTAAGCTTAACACTTGACGTACTATGATTATGACGTCCGACGGACGACGGTCGGACCGGCCATCTCAGGCATACGATCTGCCTGGCGAGAAATTTCCCTAAACAGTGGAAGAGTATTTTAAAAACCTATTTAGAGGCTACAAATTCCACCCATGCCGGGATTCGAACCCGCGACCTGGAATAGAAGAGTACCTCACCTCTTCTATATACAAAAGAATTGTATTAACCCTTGGTATGTCCCCACTGCGATCCCCATCCCGCATGCCCAGCGTGGGGATTATAGGCATTACTCCCCAGTGATGGCACAACCTTGCGCTATGGCGTTCATTAGGTGAGGGCTATGTCCAGCAGTGGACTAATATAGCCAGAAGAAGAAGATGTCCCCACTGCTGGGGCACTGGTCTCTTCTTGCATCGCAAGAAGTTTAGGCCGTACTCCACCACAGGGGCCAAGACCGGGTTGGTGGAAGATTGTAAGACAGTGGCGGGCCTTACTGTCAGAAGTTATCAAGCCGTCCATAAAGTCTCCGACATTACTTAACGACTGCCATTATATGACAGCCGCCACCAACGGCTTAGTAAAAAAAAAAAGTGCACTTATTTAGATGTGATTTTAATGCTTATCTGACTGTCCAAGGTGTGTTGGATGAAATCTTTTATAGAGATATACTCGCCTTTGTACATGTTACTTCTTAACCTATCAAACGGTTCGTGTGCAAAAAAACATTTACCTAAAGGGGCCTCTAGACGGGCAATACTTTTGTGAAATATTTGGCTACACTATATCCCAAAAATACAAAAAAAAACATTTTAATGCAGCACATGGCTGGAAAATGTGTATCCCGGCCATTCCCGGCAACATATCTGCAACAGTATATGGCTAAATATTTTGTCTTTACAGGGGCTACATACATAAACACGATCGAATCAAAATAAACAGAAACAAAACAAACACGAACATAGCTCTAGTCGAACAAATCACAGCAAACTTCACTTCACGTAGCGTGAAAAAGGGACGCACTTAGGCCGTAAAGCGAGACAGGCTGAAGAAAAGCGATTCGCAAAGCGATCGTTTCGGCCATATGGCTAAAAATTCATCGGATACACAAAAAATATGTCACAGTATATCCCGGCCATACTAAAAATATTGCCAAATATTTCATAGTCTAGCCGTAAATGATGGCTGATGCTACCGGCCACACATTTGCAGCTACACATTTTCGTGAAAATATGGCCCGTCTAGAGGCCCCATTAGTAAGTACATTTTCTTTACGATGTAATTACTTAATTATGCTGTGAAGTTTCAAAAACAAGCCGTTCTATTTTTAATAAGAGGAGCACTCGTAGATACTGTATTTCTTTGTAGAGTTAACATCGACAGGAGGTTTCATAGTACATAGTGATATATAATATTCTCTTGTTCTTTTCCATTGTTGTAACATTCACATTTTCTTTTTGGCGAACCCGAAATAAGGCGTGACGACAGTATCAAATAATCAAACATTTTAGCTATATTAAGAGAAAATACATATTGAAAGGATTTAAAATATTTAGTAACATAACTAAATACACAATAACAAAAAGAAAGTGGGACGTTTATGCCGATGAGCCTAGCATTATGCTATGCGAAGTTAAGGACGCTATAAAGAAACATAAGCACAAAGCGGTAGGTCCCGATAGCGTATCTGCAGCTATGCTTAAAAATCTTGGCACTGATGGCACTGGGGTTCTACACCAGATTGTCAACAAGGTCTGGAAAACTGGCCAATGCCCCACTGACTGGACAAAATCTGCCGTCATCCCTTTACACAAAAAGGGCTCCACTAGGAAGTGTGAAAACTACCGCACATTGTCTCTCATGTCACATGCCAGTAAGATTCTACTGAGAATCATAAACACCCGATAAGTAGCTTACTTAAACCACCAAATTCCAAGCGAGCAATGTGGCTTTGTCGCTGGCAAAGGCACCCGTGAGCAAGTCTTAAATGTGCTCTTGCTCATAGAGAAATGTCGTGAGTTCAATAAACCGCTCGTAATGTGCTTCATCGACTACGCCAAAGCTTTCGACTGTGTGCAATGGAACACCATGTTCGAGGTTCTCTCTGTGATGGGCGTCCCCGCGCACCTTGTGTTCCTAATTCAGAATCTGTACCTTGATGGCACTTGCTTCGTGAAACTGGAAGATAATGAATCAGATACTTTTCATACAGAACGTGTCGTACGTCAGGGTGCAAACTGTCTCCAAAGCTATTTAACATCTATGGCGAGCATATTATGCGGAAGGCACTTGAGGACTGGGATGGTGGCGTGGCTGTAGGTGGCCGCAAAATCACAAATCTAAGATACGCAGATGACACCACGATAGCGACAAAGCGAGGTGGAGATGGCTGCCATACTTAAAAAGATTGAAATTGAGAGCGCCAAACTTGGTCTAAAAATTAACCATTCCAAACCAAAAATAATGGTTGTAGATAGAGCTAAACTCCTACCGCAAACAGACGCTCTTAAAGGCTATGACAAAGTGAACCAATTTGTTTAGCTCGGTTCCCTGGTGACTAATGATGGCAGCTGTACTGAGGTGATACGCCGCAGGGCTGGTATGGCCAAGAGCGCCATGACGAATCTGGACAAGATATGGAGGAACCGTAGCATTCGTCAGCAAACTAAGGTGCGGCTGGTTCGGTCACTGGTGTTCTCCATTTTCACCTACGGTGCCGAGACATGGTGCGTTAGAAGCCGCGACTGTAGCCGAATCGATGCATTCGAGATGTGGTGTTGGAGGAAAATGCTCAGAATCCCGTGGACAGTCTTCAGAACCAATATTTCTATTCTTAACGAGCTCGCTATAACGAAGCGACTGTCGTCAGTCTGTCGCCAGAGGTCCCTCAGCTTTTTTGGGCATATTATGCAGTCACGACGTCATAGCCTAGAGAAGCAGATCGTTTTGGGTCAGTTAGAGGCCAGACGAGCGAGAAGCCGAACACCAATGCGCTGGTCCGATGCCATAAAGAAAGATGCTTCTTTAGGGCACCATCATCCATTCAGCACGCATCCCATTGCGCATATGACCGAGACAAATGGAGAACTATTGTATATGGTCACGATCCTCAGAATTGAGGGACCGATTAAAAAGAAGAAGAAGTTACACAACATAACCTCACGCCTGTATCTCAGAGGGGTAGGCAGAGACCAGGGACTGCCACTTGGTACGATCCTGACTACCTTCGCTTCATCAACGTAAAAAATCGTCAGTCAATTTATCATTTAATGTTATAAAAAAGGATAACCATATTTTCAATAAAATAAAAAATTATGATACTGCTTTCAGACATTTTGATTGAAACATCCATCACCCGCGTGATGTCACACTTATGTTAAAAACTTCCCCCGTGCTTTGTTGTGACTACTAGTGGTTACAATGTTTGTTTACCTGGACGTGACGTCGGACTCCACGCCATGACACTGCGAGCTGTTTTCCCAAAGATTTAAAATAATTTTAGAAAAATTGCTATAACCTTCGTTGAACTTTAGTTTATTACTGAAATATAGGTTTTTTGGATATAATAAACGTGTTGCCAAATTATGAAAGACAAAAAAAATTTCATCATGATCTTTTATTTCTTTTATTTCACGGCTTAGATCAGTAAACAAGACTTTATTAACTATCATCATCATCATTTCAGCCTATTGCAGTCCACTGCTGGACATACGCCTCCCCCAGGGTGCGCCACAAGACCCGATCTCCCGTTTTCGCCATCCAGTCACCACCAGCCACCTTTTTGAGGTCGTCGGTCCATCTGGCCGTAGGGCGTCCTACACTACGCTTGCCGAGTCGTGGTCTCCATTCGAGAACCCGTCTGCTCCAACGATCATCGGTTCTGCGACAGATGTGACCAGCCCACTGCCACTTCAGCCTGCTACACTTCTGAACTACGTCAGTGACTTTGGTTTTTTGTCGGATGATCTCGTTCCGGACTTTGTCCCTTAACGAGATTCCGAGCATACACCTTTCCATAGCTCGCTGAGTGACATGCAATCGGTGGGCTAGTTTCACTGTCAGGTTCCACGTCTCGGCTATAGTTAATAGCGTCGTCGTCGTTATTAACTATACAGTTCACTTAAATACCATCAATAAACGGCCCATTTAAGCACAAAATGTTTTGTAGGATCACAACAGACAAAAAAAGAAATTCTGTTGTCCTCACGAACGAATTCAATGACACAAAATGCAGCAAAAATATTTTATATTCTTACTTAATCTTCTTGTCCCATTTTCGCGGCGAAAATCGATAAATTTAAGCGCCTTTCGAGAGGAGGTTTCATCGTTAAATTAAGTGTTATCAAGTCGTTTATGTTTATACTACGATTTGGGGAGGAATTCTTCATTTAATCGCTCTATCAAGGCGCTCTCGGGGGAGCTTTGTTCATAATTTTGCAATCTTGAGGCCATTTAAACCTATCTAGTAAAGTGCCACAGAAGTCAGAGCCGTCTGTCAGTGATAGTTACACTAATACATACTAATACATACAAACACACACATAAACTCTCGCACACACACACGTACACACATACACCCCACGTCTCATCGCCCCGTCTACTTCCCAATTCCATAGTAATAATATTAGTAATATTTACAAGTGAAATCTATTTTTAGCTTTATTGTTACAATAATTGCTTGCAGATATTTTTGTTATTTTGTGCTTCCAAATAAAGAATAATAATATTGCTTTGCAGACGACACTAGACGTATCTTTCATTGTCTAGTGATGCGGCAGTGAAATGTAAAAAGGCAGTCAACTATTGATCCAAAAGGTGACCAGACTGTCTGTGTATACAGAGATACAGACAAACACACACACGCGCTTATACATGCTTATGCATACTACTCTTCCTAAAACCTTTTTTTTTTTGTTTTTAATTTCAACGCACCGCTTACCCTACAGTCTATTTATTCTTACTTGTCCAATTTAGTAAACAAGATTCTAACCTTAAAATTGAGATTAGATGCCTAAACTAGACATTTTCTCGCAAATTCATGAACTATGTTTATAAACTTGGCAGCGTGTTATCTAAAAGAGTGTTCTAAGTTACTTCATTTATGGAAATATGGCAGTTTTGGACTAAAAAGTCACAGTTTAAGGGTAGAATCTTGTTTACTAAATTGGACAAGTAAGAATAAATAGACTGTACATTGCATGAGCTCATCCTTTTTTTTAGAAGCTCTCAGAAGAGGCTTTGTATCTTATAGTATATATTTAAACTAAATAGTTGCTAAGTAAACTATGCATCGAGAAGTTAAAGAATATTCACTCGAAAGTCTCTACTCTTATACACCTGTGGTTTCATATATTCTACTAATTAGAACAGGTAACACCTTGCAGCAGTCGGTAAACAAAAACGGGGCTTAGACCCCAATATGTTATGTGTTTGGCTGTTAAATACAAGAGTTTACATAATCATTGGAAAACCGAGCTCATGCATTATATTGCCGTTAATTTAGGATAAAAAAGCCCTAAATGGTGTACATGAACATTTTCAGCTTTAACGAAAATTCTAATCTAATTTTATCTAGCTCGCGTGAGTATAAGATTAATTTGTGGAGAGTAATGAGGAAAAGAGTGGTTCAAAGAAAAAATAATAAGCTACTTACAGAGTTATTCAAGGCAGTGTTTGAGTCACCGCTTCGTGACATGATTTGATTTTTTAATACACCTTCTGTCTGTAAGTGATATTTCTACCCGTTCCTCCAAAACGGGCCTTTATAAGGACAATGTCTCATTAATTAAATTGTGTCAGTAGGCGCATGTATACCAACACAATAACCCAAAATTTAATAATTAATAACATTTGAGATTGTAAGAACTTTTGTCCTTGGTACCTGTAGCTCGAGTTTAAGTTAATGTTGAGAGTAAGGACTTCGGTCCTTATGATAAAATGTTGTTGCTAAAAATAAGCCCAAATGAGGTGATTTTGTGTTTTGTTTCATCTTCTTCTTCAGGCTATATTAGTCCACAGCTGGACATAGCCCTCCCCTAATGAGCGCCATAGCGCCTTGTCTTCTAGCCGTATCCAGCATCTACCGACAGTTTTTTGCAGATCGTCATCCCACCTAGTCGGAGGGCGTCAACACTAGGTTTGCCGAGTCGCGGTCTCCGCTCAAGAACACGTTTACTCCAACGGTGTTTTGTTTACCTTAGATAAATTTTAAAAACCTATTTAGAGCCTAAAAATTCCACGGCCCGCCACTGTCTTACAAACGTCCACCAACCCGGACTTGGCCCCCGTGGTGGAGTATGGCCTAACCTTCCTGCAACGCAGGAAGAGTCCCGTGCCCCAGCAGCGGGGACATACAGGGTTGAAATCGAAGCTTCCAAATACGTGGAATCGAGTGCTAAGTAAGCTAAGCTAAACTGTCCTCAGACGTTGTGAGTGTTGTGTATCGGCCCGCTGCAAAAAACTAACCCACAATATAAAAACCTATTTAGAGGCTAAAAATTCCACCCATGCTGGGCCTCGAACCCGCGACCTCTGGCTAACCGTGCCAGCGCTCTCCCAACTAAGCTAATGGCGACTTACCGGCATCAGTGAAATTTCGAACCTCTTCACAATACTCTCTGTATTACTAACAGACAGCAACATCTGGCTGAAGTAATTTGCATCACTTTCGGCATGGGCGGAATATTTTAAATTTTTACATCGGAATGATATCGCTGTACCCACATGTTTATATTCTTTTTAATGCACTAGCCCGTGCTAAGGATACTTTTAAAAACCTATTTAGAGGCTAAAAATTCCACCCATGCCGGGACTCTGGCTAACCGTGCCAGCGCTCTCCCAACTAAGCTAATGGCGACTTAGATTAATTTACGTTTTAGCAATAAGTTCTCAGGCATTCGCTGAAAATCAGCGCCGTAGTCCTGCTACGGCATTAAACTGAGCGGAAACCTTTTTGGTACCTTAAAAACTTTAGTACATTATAAATAAATAAATATTTTTGAAAATATTACACAGATCTTGTTAGCCCTATACTAAGTACAACTAAATGACTTGTGTTATAGGTGCTGACTGGACGATAGATTTAATACAGTAAATACACATATTGCATCCAAGACCCGAGACAAACTAGAAAAGTTCGTTTCCTAGTTTGACCCGGCCGGGGATCGAAGCCGAGACCTTCGGTTTCACAGTCAGCGTGACAAACCGCCGCGCCACCGACGCCGTCAGTGTGAGGAGACGCATTAAGCAGAGGCGCATTAAGCTTAACCTTCTTCTTCTTCAGGTTATATTAGTCCACTGCTGGACATAGCCCTCTCCTAATGAGCGCCATAGCGCTAGGTTGTGCCATCATTTTTTCTTCTTATTCATGTCAAAATTTCCAATCCTCTTTTTCAGGCCAATGTCACCCCAGATGACGTCGGAAGACCGCTCGCTCCTCAGCCCAGAGCAGTCTAGTCTACGAAGCAGCAAGCGCGGCCTCCACCCCTTCCACTTCTTTGGGAGTCACCTCGACAACACAAAGTCCAAGATCAAGAAGACGCTGTCGGTTGATACCGGGATGCATCACACGGGACGAAGTAAGGAAAGAAGTAAGTTGGATACTATCTAATTGCAAAGACAATTGAACATAACACAGTGTAGTTAGCATCTACTTCATCTTCTTCTTCAGGCTATATCAGTCCACTGCTGGACATAGCCCTCCCCTAATGAGCGCCATAGCGCAAGGTGGTGAGTAAGTTTAACCTATTGTATTTAATACCTGTAGTACCAAATAAAGATTTTCTACACATACAATCACTCAATTTAACTCAATCAATCACTCAATTTAACTCAATTTTCAATACATTGGCTATAGTGTCTTGGGTGCTTCTCTATCTTCACTTCACGAAAATATTTAAACTTTAGACCAACTTTGCCGCTTGAATACAATTTTATTTATTTGTTTTGTCAGGGCATGTTTTTTTTCAATGAAAACACTTAAATTCGATTAAATATGAGACCTACTTCAATGGAGTCTTCGCTTTACGAGGATTATACGTGGCCCCGACTTTGTTGTAGTTACATATTTTTGGTATAACTTTCGGTCTACAGAGCAGATATTGATAAGCATTAAACATTCTCTAAAATATACTTAAAACTTTGCTGAAACCCGAATTAAAATCGGTTTAGCCAAACGCGAGATAATCGTGCACGAAAATACATACAAATGTACAGTTAAAACTGAGAATCTTAGTTTTTTTGAAGTTATTAAAGTGTTATGAAGAACTCGACTTCGATTCGTTTCAATGGTGACTAAAACACAAACTTAATTTTTAGTGGTAAAATTGATTTTTCAAATGCATCCAGGGGATATCAGGTCGAGATTACATTCAGATATTATTGTATTTTGTTAGAAACTTTCGTGACGACTTAATGATGATTCATTGCATGAATTGTATTTTCATACACTCAAGTAAAGTCACTAACTTTAATCGATTTCCGCTAAAAACCGCCATTTTTGGCGGAAATCGATTAAAGTCCTAGATTGTTGAACCTAGGTTCTACACTGTAGGTTCTAAACATAGTTATCACAGTTGTTAAGATTTCTCATGTTCACTTTTAGTTAAAAACGTATTATAAAACAAGTTATGATTTTTGTTCCATTGGTGGCGCTAATTAGCGCCCCTAAGCGCCTTAATATGAAAAGAGAACTCCACCTCTATAGAAAACATTTTAGTTTTGAAATTCAAACTCCGCGTAACTTTATGCCAGTTTCGTCTGTGAAGTAGAAGCTCGATCTATAAAAACAAACCTGGAACATGCTTAGTTACGTTTGCTTAATAGACTGCCCGAGCTAAAAACTTTTTTTTGACAAACTTTTTCGCGAAAAACTGTAACAATGGAGCAGCTGGCTGGTAACAAAATACATAATTCAAAAAGACGGCTTTTCCTTAAACCACAGACTCTGTTATAACTTTGTGATAGCAATTTGGATCAATAAACACATTTGGCAAGATATAAGCTTTGATGCAAAATGCGCTGCGGTGGTTTTCATGAAACATGAATAGCAATAGAACAGAAACAAAGTTAAACCCCGTGGGATATCGCTTTGAAAACTAGTTACGCGGATTTCCATTTCAATCCATTTAAAAAACCTTCGTTAATTTTCATTAATTAAAATATAAAAAAATATAATCATCATCGTCAACAACACATCATGTCCCCACCAAGGGGCACGGGTATTTCACTGAGCAAGGTAAAAAATATAATATCTTACTTTAATTACTGTCTTAATAGTACATCTATGTAAAATATCTTAGAGCATTGATCGTTTCAAATTCTAGTACTTTTTAGGGTTCCGTACCTCAAAAGGAAAAAACGGAACCCTTATAGGATCACTTTGTTGTCCGTCTGTCCGTCCGTCCGTCTGTCAAGACCCTTTTTCTCAGGAACGCGTGGAGGTATGAAGCTGAAATTTATATCAATTACTCAGGTCTACTGTCCCTTGAAGCTGTGAAAAAATCAAACTTCTAAGCCAACGCAATCAAAAGATACAGCCGTTTATGCCGCAAATTTTCGACACTTGCAAGGGAATCAAAACCTACAGGGTGCTTCCCGTGAACTCAGAATCTTGAAATTTGGTACGAAGCAACGTCTTATAGCATAGATAAAGGAAAAATTACGAAAACCATAAATTTTTAGTTACATCACATAATATATTTTTTTTTAATAATTTTAAACTTACTACCCATTTCCTCATAAACGCGTAGAGGTATTAAATTGAAATTCATACCAAATACTCAGGTCTATAATACAGGTTTTTTTAACTTGTGCTGTTTGTTCATTTCCTAATACTCGTACTATTAATGTCTCAGTAAATTGTAAATCATCGAAATGCACGTCAATTATATTTACAGATCTTAAAACTGTATTTAAATAGAGATTGTACGACTAACTCTATCTGTCTCCTGATAAATTTAGCCCATTGACGCGGCCTATTTAACTATCACCTTACAAATTCAGCCCATCAAGTCTTCTAGTAATTATATTCTTTTTAATGCACTAACCCGTGCTAAGGACAATTTTGAAAACCTATTTAGAGGCTTTAATTCACGTCGTCGTCACGGGTTTGAGTCACGGCATGGGTGGGATTTTTAGGCTATAATTGTTTTTTAAGACTAGTAGTAATTTACGAGTTTAACGAATTTAAGTGTTAACGTACCTCAGCGCTTGCTACGTACAATGGCCCAACTATGAGGCTAAGTGCGGAAATCTCAGGTCTAACTAATTTACCAGTTTAACGCCGTACAAGACTTTTCTAGGAACCGGCACTAATTAAGTACAGCACGGTTATTGTAAGAAAGGCATTGTAAAAATATTTGCCTGTGTTCAACAAAGGACGTCTTTTGTCTGCGACGGCCTTCAGTCTGTCACCAGAGGTCCCTCAACCTTTATGGGCGTATTAAGCGGTCACGACGTCATAGTCTTGAAAAGCAGATCGTTTTGGGCCAGTTGGAGGGCAGATGGAGAGGCAAGACTTCAATGCGCTGGTCCAATATCATAAAGAAGGCAGAAGGGAGACCCATTCAGCATGCATCCTTTTGCGCAGATGACCGAGATGAGTGGAGAACTGTTGTACGGGCAAGATCCTCAAAATTCAGGGACGGATTAAAAAGAAGAAAAATAGACGACAGAATTGAATGCGCGACGGGCATGTAGGTGTTCAGTGCCTTTATATAATTTACAGCATTATACGTTAAATTTACTACGCCGTAGGCATTTAACGTAGCATCAAATTTCGTAGCAAGCCTACGCAGAGTCGTAGCCGCAGCTACGAATCTTCTTGAATGAGTTGTTTTCGTATAAATTTGAGCGCTAAAATCAAGAGCTGCGCTAATAATCAATCAAACCATTTAAATATCATGTTGGTGATAAGGATAATAGGTACCAATAATATTTTATTCATAGTATTAGCACAGAAACTGTGACTTATAAACGTTCAACATCAAACTAGGTGTGCTTTTCAAAATCTAGATCATCTTGAAGGTAAAATGGACAAAAACGTCCACACCTAGTATAATCCAAATCTTTTGATACTTAATTAAACAGTTAATGAATGTTACAAAACCAATACATTCATTGAACTGACTTTCAAGATTATACTATTTTTATTTTTAATGCACTAACCCGTGCTAGGGATAATTTTAAAAACTTATTTAGAGGCTAAAAATTCCACCCGTGCCGGGATTCGAATCCGCGACCTCTGGCTATCCGTGCCAGCGCTCTTTCCAACTAAGCTAATGGGCAACTCACTGGCATCAGTGAAATTTCGAACCCCTTTACACTATTCTCTGTATTACGTACAGGCAGCGACCTTGGTGTTTTTATCAGTATACAATAAAGAATATTCCTATTTTATACTATGTTATCTTAATCTTACTACTGTTTAATGTGACAGTAACACAAACTCTTCTGGCACAAAGTATACTTTACACATTTTTTAAGCTTATTTCTGGCAACCTTATTATATCTTCAGGGATCTTATTCTAGAAACGTATAAAACGCCCCATAAAAGCTGTATTAACCTTTGCAAGCATAAATCTTGGGAACAAAAGTTTATGTCTATTTCTAGTATTTACATTGTGCTACAAATGAAATTTAAAATAGCAAGACTTATTTTGTAAAGATGAGGATGTGGTGACCAGAATTGAGAAAGGAATGTTTCGTTGGCTTGGACATGTGGAGAGGATGAAGAAACAAAGATTGACAAAACAAATATATACTCGTATATATTGGAGTTTTTTTGTCCATTTTTTCTCCAAACTGATCTAGATTATGAAATGGACACCTAGTTTGAGCCGCAGTTTCTGTGCTACTTTGAATAAAACCTTTTCAATTCATTTCATTGCGAAAGTGATTGGAAGGGCTGGTAAGGGACGCCCCAGGCGGATATACGTCGACCAAATAGGTGATTTATTACCAAAGGGGAAGATAAAAAGCATCCGGAACCGGCGTGCGTGCTTGCAACGACTTATGAACGTTGGTGAAGTGAAGGTGATCTGTCAGGATGGTGGCAAGTGTATATATGTATGTATGTATGTATGTATGTATGTATGTATGTATGTATGTATGTATGTATGTATGTATGTATGTATGTATGTATGTATGTATGTATGTATGTATGTATGTATGTATGTATGTATGTATGTATGTATGTATGTATGTATGTATGTATGTATGTATGTATGTATGTATGTATGTATGTATGTATGTATGTATGTATGTATGTATGTATGTATGTATGTATGTATGTTATTTCGTAGAGAGTTAAAAGTTTGAAAGGTGATGAAAAATTATTGTTTCAAATATAGCTAGCTATTTCCGCGTCCTCGTTTACATGAGGTACCTACATAAAAAGTATCACGTGCCATCCTTCTAACGCCGACTGACGTTAATATCGCACATCGAGCAAACTCCTCCATCACTAGATGAACATTTTCCAGTAAACGTCATAGTAAAGCTTATAATCGCCATAAAGTGAGCAGCCTATGTACTGTAACGGCATACATACATACCTAACCTCACGCCTGTATCCCAGAGGGGTAGACAGAGACCAGGGACTGCCACTTGCCACGTTCCTGACAGATCACCTTCGCTTCATCAACGTTCATAGGTCGTTGCATGCACGCACGCCGGTTCTGGGTACTTTTTATACTCCCCTTTGCTAATATATCCCCTAATTGGTCGATTTATGTCCATCTGGGACTTCCCTTACCAGTCCTTCCACTCACATTCGCAGAATATAATTGTATCGGTGAAGACTTGACTGGACGTCAAGATAACATGAGAATATTTTTTATTGTTTGCTCTGTAGTGTGTACGAGCACATATTATAAAATAATAGATACAAAGTACAATCGGCGGCCTTATTGCTAAAAGTAATTTCTTCCTGACAACCTCATGACTCGTAATCGAGAGACTTAGTGCGGACTTGTTCCAACGCCTGTGTTTTCTAAGTTATATTTATTTGTGAAGTCATAATAGCAATACCACACGCTAACGGTGATGGAACACATCGTGAGGAGACCTGTGGGTCTGAGGTGTTCAAATACCTCAGCGCTCGAAATCGTCCATCCGCGATGGTAATTAAGCGTCTTAATTAACCTCATACTCTCTCTCTGAGAGAAGGCGTGTGACCTGCAGTAACACATAGGTTACAGAAAAAAATGGAAAAAGGGCAAATAGGAATGTCTTTTATTTATATATAGGCTGCTACTTATGTATGCGGAATCTGGGATTCCAATAATTTTAAACGCAATGTCTGACCTCCATGGTCAAATTCGTTCTTTTTTTAATACTCGCTAATATTTTTCTCTTATATACGTTAGTGTTTTGTTTTTGTTGGGTTTAAAATGTCATATCGCTGAAAAAATGGAACTCACTTGTAAAAATATTCGTGCTATGATTTATAACGATTTTCGACGTGGTTTAACGCAACAACAGTACGTAGATCAATTAACTTCGACTTTTGGTGTTGAAGCTCCTTCAAAAAGACTGTGTATCACTGGTTTAGTGAGTTTAATCGCGGGCGCAGTAAGCTCACGGACGAAGTTAAAGAAGGTCGCCCGAAATCAGTGGTTGTGCCACAAAATATTGAAGCTGTGCGAAAACTAATAATGCAAGACCGCCATGTTACGTATCGCGAGATAGAGGCTATTCTGGGCATATGTATGACGAGCATTCATAGGATATTACATGAACATTTGTCTGTAAAAAAAATATTGTTCGAGTTGGATCCCGCACAACTTAACTCAGGATCAAAAAGATGCTTGCGTCGAATGGTGCAAGAAAACCTTAAAAAAATTCGACGGAGGCGACTCAAAATCTGTTTGTTATATCTACACAGGTGACGAATCCTGGATTTACGCGTACGATCCCGAAACTAAACAACAATCAACAGTTTGGGAGTTTCAAAATGGGCCGAACCCTACGAAAGTGGCTCGTGCAAAAAGCACTGTAAAGCAAATGGTGGCCTGCTTTTTTAGTATTAATGGCCATGTGGCTAAAATACCACTGGAGAATCGTAGAACGGTTAATTCGAAGTGGTACACGACCATTTGTTTGCCGGAAGTATTTGAAGAAATACGCTAAAACAACCAGCGACGCTGAATCATACTTCACCATGACAATGCCAGCTGTCATACATCTCAAGAAACAACTACATTTTTGGATGGTCAAAAAATAGAATCGATGGGTCATCCACCGTACAGCCCTGATTTGGTTCTCAATGATTTCTATTTATTCCCAAATGTAAAGAATAAATAATGTGGTCAACGATTTTCGACCCGTGAAGATGCCGTAGATGCGTTTAAACAGCACGTTTTGGAGATACCTCAGAGTGGAAAAAGTGTTTTACAAATTGGTTTCATCGAATGCAAAAGTGCATCGATCATAGTGGAGAATACTTTGAAAAACAATAAATGCATATTTAGCCATAAACATTTTTTTATTTTTTCTATTCCGCATACATAAGTAGCAGCCCTCGTAGTCGTCGTTGCGTTACGTTGGACATGTGGCGGGGATGAAGGAAGAAAGATTGACGAAACAAATATATATTGCGAATGTGAGTGAAAGAGCTGGTAAGAGACGTCCCAGGCGAACACACATCGCCCAAATAGGGGATGTACTAACAAAGGGAAAGATAAAAAGTACCCGGAACCGTCATGCGTGCATGCAACCGCTTATGAACGTTGATGAAGCGAAGGTGATCTGTCAGGATCGTGGCAAGTGGCAGTCCCTTGTCTCTGCCCACTGCTCTGGGATTCAGGCGCGAGGTTATGTATGTATATATGTATATTGGTCGTTATTCCGGAGAATTCGTCTTTAGTGTAGTACAGACAAGATCATAATTGGCTTGAGCAAGTGTTCCTAAAAAGAAGGTTGTTTAAAAAGGAAGCCAATTGCTTTCCTTATAGCGTTGTAAAGCTCGTCGTCTTTTGCCTGGTTTACGACCTCGTATGTGTGATAATTAGCTATTACTGTTGCGTATGGCCTTAATTGAGCTTGTGAGTTTGATTAGTTTTTGCAGAAAATAAGGAAAAATACTTCAAAAATAGTTATCTAATAGTGACGGCCTCGGTGGCGCAGCGGTTTGGAACGCTGACTGTAAAATTGAAGGTCTCGGATTCGATCCCCGGCCGGGTCAAACTAGGAAACGAACTTGTCTAGTTTGTTTCGGGTCTTGGATGTTATCTATGTATTTATGGTATTAAGGGCTGATTATTCAATAGTCAGATAACTTTAATCTGAGGAATAAGAATGGCGGTTTGACAGCTTATGTATGAAAATTATGTCAAACCGCAATTTTTATTCCTTTGATAAAAGTTATCTGACTTGGTTTGGCACGCTGACTGTAAAACTGAAGGTCTCGGGTTCGATCCCCGGCCGGGTCAAACTAGGATTCGAACTTTTCTAGTTTGTCTCGGGTCTTGGATGTTATCTATGTATTTATTGTATTAAGGGCTGATTTTTCAATAGTCAGATAACTTTTATCTGAGGAATAAAAATGGCGGTTTGACAGCTTATGTATGAAAATTATGTCAAACCGCCATTTTTAATTCTTCGGATAAAAGTTATCTGACTATTGAAAAATCAGCCATTAGTCTATCGTCGAGTTAGTACCACAAGTCATTAGTTGTACTTAGTATAGGGCTAACCAGATCTGTTTAATATGTTTAATTATTTATTTATTTATGTAGGTCATTTGTGTTGTGACATGGAATGTACAGACTTCTTCAAGTTATAGTGATAGGCAAGATTGAGGTAAGGAGGAGTGTTGGGAGAAGGAGGATGTCATGGCTCAGAAACATGGGAATGGACGGGTGTCGCCAGCGTCGAAGATCAGAGTGCTTAGTGCGAGTTTGACAGATCCAATCGAATTACTTTACTACCGCGTTAATCGAGCATTGAGTAGTAAGTAGAGTAAGTTAACCGTTCGAACTGGCAAAACGCTGTCACCGTACAGCTCGCACTCGCGTTTATTCGTGTTTTACTTGTAAACGTGTTCACTTCTCAACGTAAACCATTACAACTCGCACTCAGCAATTTTAATTTCCATACATGTCCCTAGGTGGCGCTTCCTCGATGCCATAGAAATATGAGTTTACGTTAACGCGATTGAGTAGTTAAAAAACTCGCACTAAGCACTCTGTTTCCCTTGGCAAGAAACTAAGAAGAACATGCGGAGTTGACAGTCAACCTCCATTAGCGGAGAGAAACAGGAAAAAGAAATACACACGCCCACATTATAGACAGAGTACACACGCCCTAATAATATAACAAACTTAAAACATGTTACTACATTATAATTATAAAATGAAAAGAACCCGAAAGGTCGAGGCGTGTCACTTCTGCTTTAAATGGCAACTGACTCAGCAATATGCTGAGGACAAGCCGTCAGCGCTGATTTTTGTCAGTGCCAGGTGTAGGTAGCCAACGCAATGTAAATACTAGAAATTAACATAAATTTACCCGTACCCAAAATTAAGACTGGCAAACGTTAGAACGTCCTGTATGGGGCATTGTATACGTTTCTGGAATAAAATATCTGATTTTTTTAAGTGCCTCTGCAGTCCCACTGCAGGGCACAAGCCTTCTCTCAAAGAGACAGTATGGGCTTCATTACCACATGTGCCCGCCACGGATTAGCAATTTTAGGCGCTGAACTATTTTAACACCTCAGACACTCAGGTTTCCTCACTATGTTTTCTATCACAGTTAGCGAGTGGTATTGAATAGAATAGAATAGAATAGAATAGAATAGAATAGAATAGAATAGAATAGAATAGAATAGAATAGAATAGAATAGAATAGAATAGAATAGAATAGAATAGAATAGAATAGAATAGAATAGAATAGAATAGAGTAGAGTAGAGTAGAGTAGAGTAGAGTAGAGTAGAGTAGAGTAGAGTAGAGTAGAGTAGAGTAGAGTAGAGTAGAGTAGAGTAGAGTAGAGTAGAGTAGAGTAGAGTAGAGTAGAGTAGAGTAGAGTAGAGTAGAGTAGAGTAGAGTAGAGTAGAGTAGAGTAGAGTAGAGTAGAGTAGAGTAGAGTAGAGTAGAGTAGAGTAGAGTAGAGTAGAGTAGAGTAGAGTAGAGTAGAGTAGAGTAGAGTAGAGTAGAGTAGAGTAGAGTAGAGTAGAGTAGAGTAGAGTAGAGTAGAGTAGAGTAGAGTAGAGTAGAGTAGAGTAGAGTAGAGTAGAGTAGAGTAGAGTAGAGTAGAGTAGAGTAGAGTAGAGTAGAGTAGAGTAGAGTAGAGTAGAGTAGAGTAGAGTAGAGTAGAGTAGAGTAGAGTAGAGTAGAGTAGAGTAGAGTAGAGTAGAGTAGAGTAGAGTAGAGTAGAGTAGAGTAGAGTAGAGTAGAGTAGAGTAGAGTAGAGTAGAGTAGAGTAGAGTAGAGTAGAGTAGAGTAGAGTAGAGTAGAGTAGAGTAGAGTAGAGTAGAGTAGAGTAGAGTAGAGTAGAGTAGAGTAGAGTAGAGTAGAGTAGAGTAGAGTAGAGTAGAGTAGAGTAGAGTAGAGTAGAGTAGAGTAGAGTAGAGTAGAGTAGAGTAGAGTAGAGTAGAGTAGAGTAGAGTAGAGTAGAGTAGAGTAGAGTAGAGTAGAGTAGAGTAGAGTAGAGTAGAGTAGAGTAGAGTAGAGTAGAGTAGAGTAGAGTAGAGTAGAGTAGAGTAGAGTAGAGTAGAGTAGAGTAGAGTAGAGTAGAGTAGAGTAGAGTAGAGTAGAGTAGAGTAGAGTAGAGTAGAGTAGAGTAGAGTAGAGTAGAGTAGAGTAGAGTAGAGTAGAGTAGAGTAGAGTAGAGTAGAGTAGAGTAGAGTAGAGTAGAGTAGAGTAGAGTAGAGTAGAGTAGAGTAGAGTAGAGTAGAGTAGAGTAGAGTAGAGTAGAGTAGAGTAGAGTAGAGTAGAGTAGAGTAGAGTAGAGTAGAGTAGAGTAGAGTAGAGTAGAGTAGAGTAGAGTAGAGTAGAGTAGAGTAGAGTAGAGTAGAGTAGAGTAGAGTAGAGTAGAGTAGAGTAGAGTAGAGTAGAGTAGAGTAGAGTAGAGTAGAGTAGAGTAGAGTAGAGTAGAGTAGAGTAGAGTAGAGTAGAGTAGAGTAGAGTAGAGTAGAGTAGAGTAGAGTAGAGTAGAGTAGAGTAGAGTAGAGTAGAGTAGAGTAGAGTAGAGTAGAGTAGAGTAGAGTAGAGTAGAGTAGAGTAGAGTAGAGTAGAGTAGAGTAGAGTAGAGTAGAGTAGAGTAGAGTAGAGTAGAGTAGAGTAGAGTAGAGTAGAGTAGAGTAGAGTAGAGTAGAGTAGAGTAGAGTAGAGTAGAGTAGAGTAGAGTAGAGTAGAGTAGAGTAGAGTAGAGTAGAGTAGAGTAGAGTAGAGTAGAGTAGAGTAGAGTAGAGTAGAGTAGAGTAGAGTAGAGTAGAGTAGAGTAGAGTAGAGTAGAGTAGAGTAGAGTAGAGTAGAGTAGAGTAGAGTAGAGTAGAGTAGAGTAGAGTAGAGTAGAGTAGAGTAGAGTAGAGTAGAGTAGAGTAGAGTAGAGTAGAGTAGAGTAGAGTAGAGTAGAGTAGAGTAGAGTAGAGTAGAGTAGAGTAGAGTAGAGTAGAGTAGAGTAGAGTAGAGTAGAGTAGAGTAGAGTAGAGTAGAGTAGAGTAGAGTAGAGTAGAGTAGAGTAGAGTAGAGTAGAGTAGAGTAGAGTAGAGTAGAGTAGAGTAGAGTAGAGTAGAGTAGAGTAGAGTAGAGTAGAGTAGAGTAGAGTAGAGTAGAGTAGAGTAGAGTAGAGTAGAGTAGAGTAGAGTAGAGTAGAGTAGAGTAGAGTAGAGTAGAGTAGAGTAGAGTAGAGTAGAGTAGAGTAGAGTAGAGTAGAGTAGAGTAGAGTAGAGTAGAGTAGAGTAGAGTAGAGTAGAGTAGAGTAGAGTAGAGTAGAGTAGAGTAGAGTAGAGTAGAGTAGAGTAGAGTAGAGTAGAGTAGAGTAGAGTAGAGTAGAGTAGAGTAGAGTAGAGTAGAGTAGAGTAGAGTAGAGTAGAGTAGAGTAGAGTAGAGTAGAGTAGAGTAGAGTAGAGTAGAGTAGAGTAGAGTAGAGTAGAGTAGAGTAGAGTAGAGTAGAGTAGAGTAGAGTAGAGTAGAGTAGAGTAGAGTAGAGTAGAGTAGAGTAGAGTAGAGTAGAGTAGAGTAGAGTAGAGTAGAGTAGAGTAGAGTAGAGTAGAGTAGAGTAGAGTAGAGTAGAGTAGAGTAGAGTAGAGTAGAATAGAATAGAATAGAATAGAATAGAATAGAATAGAATAGAATAGAATAGAATAGAATAGAATAGAATAGAATAGAATAGAATAGAATAGAATAGAATAGAATAGAATAGAATAGAATAGAATAGAATAGAATAGAATAGAATAGAAAACGTTTATTTGGTAGCAGAATCAAAACAAAAACAATAATGGTTTAGCGTGAATAAATAAGACATGGCACCAAAATGGCCGCCGCTCAGCATATGCCATGATTGTTGCAGACCATGACGCTGATTTTCAGCGATCGCCAAAATATATAATAATCACAAACAATAATAATAATAATGATAACAATTCAATTCATAGACAATTTTGATAACATTTTTAATAAAAGTAACACTGGATGGGTCCCAAAATAAAAGTAATAAAATATATATATATATATATAATTATATTGAATTGAATTGAGTTGTACGGATTGATTGATTAATTGAATTGGATTAAATTAATTGATTGAATTGATGTCAATTAAATTGAATTGAATTGAATTACCATAATTTAAATATCATTACAATATCAACTAACATTTTTCATCGAAATATTATCTAACTAATTTTTATCAACAAAACACCAAATACATATAAACATCGTATTGCTACTACAACATCACAAATGTACATATGAAGATAATTGGCCTTATTTATAATACCGCGATTACTTTAAAACACTCGTAGAGGCGTCCGGTGTCACCTTTACTTACACTAGATGGGTGAAGGGACCACTCGGACACTGTAGTGGCAGGGATGTTTTTCAGTTAGAGTAACGCTCTTTACCTAAAGCTCCTTTCTGAAAGCTTAGACGGCCTATCCTACAAGAAAGACCCATTGATGCGGCTTGGTTGCTCTCTATGTATTAATACATAATAATAATTTAATTATACTATTTTTTTTATTTTTAATGCACTAACCCGTGCTAAGGACAAATTTAAAGAACCTATTTAGAGGCTAAAAATTTCACCCATGCCGGGATTCGAACCCGCAACCTCTGGCTGCCTCAACCGCCGGTGAGTCGCCCATTGGCTCAATTGGTAGAGCGCTGGCACGGATAACCAGAGGTTGCGGGTCCGAATCCCGGCATGGGTGAAATTTTTAGCCTCTAAATAGGTTTTTTAAATAATTTAATTCATAATTAACAATTTCTTCTAAATATGGGAATAAGTAGGCGGTAGCCCAGGTTCGATTCCCAGTGCCGGCATGTGCTAATGACTTTGTTTTCTAAGCTATGTACATTTGTGAAGATATAGTAGCAAGACCACTCACTAACTGTAAAAGAAAACGTCGTGAAGAAACCTGAATATCTGAGGTGTTCAATTAGCTCAGCGCCTGAAATTGCCAATACACGTGGATACGCGTGGTAAAATTAAGGGCATACTCTCTCTCTGAGAGAGGGCCTGTACCGTGCAGTGGGGCGTTCATAGACTACATAAAAAACTAGAATAAATTTCTAAATAACTAAAACGTTATACTATTTTTATTTTTAATGCACTAACCCGTGCTAAGGACAAATTTAAAAACCTATTTAGAGGCTAAAAATTTCACCCATGCCGGGATTCGAACCCGCAACCTCTGGCTATCCGTACCAGCGCTCTACCAATTGAGCCAATGGGCGACTCACGGCATCATGTGGGTACAGTGATATCGTTCCGATGTTAAACCTAACTGCAAAGTAGGTAGTCGGGGCTGTAAGTAATGCAATTTGCTTAAGTCATATGTCGCTGCCTGTACGTAATACAGAGAATATTGTAAAGAGGTTCGAAATTTCACTGATGCCGTGAGTCGCCCATTGGCTCAATTGGTAGAGCGCTGGTACGGATAGCCAGAGGTTGCGGGTTCGAATCCCGGCATGGGTGAAATTTTTAGCCTCTAAATAGGTTTTTAAATTTGTTCCTTAGCACGGATTAGTGCATTAAAAATAAAAAATAAAAATAGTGTAATCATGTGGGTACAGTGATATCGTTCCGATGTTAAACCTAACTGCAAAGTAGGTAGTCGGGGCTGTAAGTAATGCAATTTGCTTAAGTCAGATGTCGCTGCCTGTACGTAATACAGAGAATATTGTAAAGAGGTTCGAAATTTCACTGATGCCGTGAGTCGCCCATTGGCTCAATTGGTAGAGCGCTGGTACGGATAGCCAGAGGTTGCGGGTTCGAATCCCGGCATGGGTGAAATTTTTAGCCTCTAAATAGGTTTTTAAAATAGTGAACTCCTATATTATACAATAAAATCATAAGCTCTTTTTTTGTTGTATTAACGTATGATAACGTACGATACCCAGTTCTTCCCGCGGGTGTCGTAAAAGGCGACTAAGGGACACAAACCGGGGGGTGGGCAGCAGCGCCCCTTGCAGCGCAATTCCACCGATCGATCTGCGATCCAACTGCGATCCCCAACCCGCATGCCCAGCGTGGGGATTATGGGCATGACCCCCTATGATAGCACAACGTGGCGCTCTTTAGGGGAGGGCTATGTCCAGCAGTGGACTAGTATAGCCTGACGACAAACGTATGATACTAAAACCCACAAGATAGAACTGAACACGCTTTGTTTGTTGAGTAAAACAGAGCTCTGGGGTTAACTGCTACCAGTTGGCTGCATTTTATCTAGCACAGACTAACAAAAACGGATTTAATCACACTACATTAAGCAGATACCAACACGTCTGTTTAGAATTACACTGTACTCCGTTCGGCGAGCAATGGCCATTTAGCTGACAACCTCGTACATGTAGAAGAAGTTTTAAATACCTCTTTAGAGGCTAAAAATTCCACCCATGCCGGGACTCAAACCCGCGACCTAGCTAACCGTGCCAGCGCTTTCCCAACTGAGTTAACAGGCGACCACCGGCATCAGTGAAATTTCGAACCTCTTTACAATACACTCCGTATTACGTACAGGCAGCGACATCTGGCTGAAGTGATTTGCATCACTTGCAGCCCCAAGTACCTACTTTGCAGTTAGGTTTTACATCGGAATGATATCGCTGCACCCACATGATTATTTTCTTTTTAATGCACTAACCCGTGCTAAGGACAATTCCAAAAACCTATTTGTAGGCTAAAAATTCCACTCATGCCGGGACTTGATCCCGCGACCTCTGGCTAACCGTGCCAGCACTCTCCCAGCTGGGCTAACGTGCGACGACCGACATCAGTGAAATTTCGAACCTCTTTACAATACTCTCTGTATTACGTACAGGCAGCAACATCTGGCTGAAGTAATTTGTATCACTTGCAGCCCCGAGTACCTACATTGCAGTTAGGTTTTACATCGGAATGATATCGCTGTACCCACATGATTATATTCTTTTTAATGCACTAACCCGTGCTAAGGACAATTCCAAAAACCTATTTGTAGGCTAAAAATTCCACCCATGCCGGGACTCGAACCCGCGACCTCGGGCTAACCGTGCCAGCGCTTTTCGAACTGAGTTAACGTGCGACGACCGACATCAGTGAAATTTCGAACCTCTTTACAATACTCTCTGTATTACGAACAGGCAGAAAAAGAAGAAGTTTTTTAGACAGGTAGATAGGTAGAAATGCTGTTATGCATTAGCCATCAACTTGCTGAAAAATTCATAACACTTATGTTATGAATTATTCAGCAGGTTGATGGCTACGCTTCATTCTTAGTATTTTATATATTACTAGCTAAACGTTGTTTTACTGAAATCCAAAAACAAAATCATAAAAATCTGTGAAGCCGTTGCGGAGGAGTTCGATAAATACTGTAACGACATTTTCATGTCTAGTTATATATTAAACGGGTCAAATCGCGATTATTTGTCTACCCGAGACCACGGCAACTGTAACGCTGCCGAAACGTCGGGAAATAAGGTAATTACGTTTTACCTAACAAATAATCGCGGTTTGACCCGTTTAATATATGACTATCTGCGACGAAACCTACTATAGTTAATTTTAATAATTTTATTGTTAAATACTTTACAAGCGCTATTTTATTTAACGTATTTCTAATTACAAGTCTTTTTTAAAATGGATTATCAGCAAAGTACGTAATAGTACATTATGTTATAAGTGCGCTAAGTTGAAAATTACAGCCGAGGCGATATTACTAGCCCGAGCCATCGGCGAGGGCTATAAGGAAGCAGAGGCTGTAATTTTCAAAGCGCACGTATGTCATACGACGTTTTATAACATATTTACGAGGAAATTAATAAAACTCTGACTTTGTTATCATCACTACATGACGATATTTTCAAATAAAAACAATACATCGAAAAGAAAAAGCGCGCGGATTTATTTTACTTGTCCACAAATAAGCGATGCGCGCGCATGAACTTTTTTTTTTAGGCAAAGGTTTAAAAACAGCCAATATTACTAATAAAGTAAATTAATATTTTTGTGTTTTTGTTACAGATAAATGATTGTAATTTATTGTCAAAATTAATTAAATTAAAGAATAAAATGTTTATTTGTTATATTTTATTTCCCAAAGTTAATTTTATTCATAAAATATTGACCACTTTCTTGACATAAAACCTCTTTGCTAAGATTTTTAAAATTATCGTTCATTTTTAGACGGAGTATCTTAAAACTTTATTTTAAAAAAAAACACGTGCCTTTTACATTACATTATCGCACAAGTACGTAATAATGAGATAGATTACGATATTGAAATTGGTGTAATTACAACCACTTTACGAGCAAATATATTATAATAGTACATTACACAACTAGGGTGGTAATACAAAGAAAGGCCGAGATCGCAGAAGTTTGCGGCCCGAGCTGCAAGCGAAGGACGTAAATATGCGATCGAGGGCTTTCTTTATTATCTCCCGTGTTGTGTACATCTTTTTATGTTTACACTTGGCCAGAAAGCGGCTTTTTCCGTACGCGCAGCTGATTGTCGCATGTTATATGTTCTGATTGTCGCTCATTCATTGTTTTAGCTAGTCACATTAGTTGTCATGAATGTCACATTTGACTTTTTTCCGTATCCGCTTTTGATCTGTCTAGCGCTCTCATTTATTTATTTTTATTTTATAACCAAAGTTAAACTAAATTCATTGATATTTCTTTCCTTTTAATTATAACTTTGTTCTATCTATCTATAATCAGCCCACATCAACCCACTGCTGGGCATAGGCCTCCTTTTTATTGCGCCATTCCTCACGGTCCTGTGCTAACCTGATCCATCTTTAACTTGCAACCCTCACGATGTCGTCTGACCATCATGTCGGTGGTGTGCCTACCAACCTCCTTCTCTCCCTTGGCCATCACTCCGATACTGCCCTGGTCTACCGGCCGTCTTCCCCCAAGTGTCCCGCCCATCTACACTTTAAGTCTGTGATCCGCTCACCAACGTCTTCTGTTCAGTAACGAACAATAACTATGTATAAGTATCGCGAATCATTAAGAAATACGTTTTTATGTCATCGTTACCCGGGGTCAGTCAGTGGACTGACCCCGGGCGTGTCCTGGGAGAGGCTATGTGCAGTGGCTGGACATAGCCTCTCACAGGACACACCACTGAGCCCGATCTTTGGCTCTCCTCTTCCAGTCACTGCCCGCCGCTTTGCGAATGTCTTCGCTCCACCTGGTCACAGGGCGTCCTACGCTGCGTTTGCCGATTCGCGGTCTCCACTCAAGAACCAATCTACCCCAACGGTTATCGATCCTGCGGCAGATATGACCCGCCCACTGCCACTTCAGTTTGCTAATCAGTTGAGCTATGTCGATCATTTTAGTTCTTTGGCGCATAACTTTGTTTCGGATTTGATTGCGCAGAGAAACACCGAGCATAGCTCTCTTCATAGCTCGCTTTAAAGCAATATCTGCTTTTTATTGAATCCTTGCCGTTTATTCTCAATCGTTTAAGTAAACTTTGATCGACCACTATACGGAATTGAATTATGCCCGAAGATGAAAAGTGCGATTGACCTGACAGCTTGGGAATCTTTCCATTTTGCGGTCGTGTGTTAAAATCTTTAGATAATTAAATCCTTTTAAAGTATTTTATCGAACGTTTGAAAATCAGGGTCATTTGGAAGAAATAATGGACAATAAAACTCCAAACTTAAAGCTGCAATTGAGTGTACCTGTAATTTACATAAATAAAAATTGTATAACATTACTTTGATTTAAGAAATCATGGCTGTATTCTTTTTTCTGCTTGTGCAATAAAGCACTCTCTACTATCTATCTTTCTATCTAATAATCAATTGCCACATGTCCGTCGGAGTATCATTTGAGAGCTGCTCTCTGATTAAGTTGTTCTTTTTAGATTTCGTAATTGTCACGATAAGGTTGGTACGGAGCAAACGATTGGAAAATCCGTTTATTAATTAACAGGACAACGACTGCCGGGTCAGGTGGATTTAAGTCACTGTTAGCTCTTGGGAATCTTAAGCGGGAACCTGCAGTAGACAAAAGCTTAGCTGTTTCACACCAGGCTTCTTGGAAAAAAGTAAAAAAACAAAAGTTTTATGTAAGGAAGACTGGCCAGTTACATTCTTTTTTGAAAATATGATTATTTATAAGTAAACATAGATTGCTGTGTGGTGTCGGCCTAGAGAAATAGCACCAACCCAAATTCTTCCCGCGGGTGTCGTAAAAGGCGACTAAGGGATACAAACCGGGGGGTGGGCAGCAGCGCCGCCTGCAGTACAATACCACCAAACTGCGATTCCCAACCCGCTTGCCCAGCGTGGGGGTTATGGGCATTACCCTCTACGATAGTACAACCTTGCGCTCATTAGGGGATCCAGCAGTGGACTAATATAGCCTGAAGAAGAAGAAAAAGAAGAAACATAGATATGTTCCAATTTCAAATTTTCCTCCACTTTTTTGCACGCCAGTGTAAAAAAATCATACAACTCACTTTTTCCCTTTTTAGTAAGTGTAAGTATCGTGTCTCATTGTAAAATGCAGGACATTCGCCTCACCCTCACAGACACACTCATGGTTATATTTGATCTCAAAAACTTTTTTTTTTACTAATTCCTCTTTTTCTTTCTTTGAAAATAATTTTAATTACCTTTTTTAAGTTAAATTCGAAGTACAGACGTATCCAAACTAGGAACTCTCCCACACAACAGCTCTGGGAGTAAGAAATGACTGAAAATCAGTGCTACAAGCAACTTAAGAACCGTGATAACATCAGCTGACTCATTCCCTTTACCTTCACTAAACTAGTAATAAGTTTATGTTACAATATTATGTTTAATTTTAAGCTATTTGCAAATGGCAATAAAATTATTTTTATTGTTATTATTTTTAACATAATTTTCCAGGGATAGTTTCTTTGGAAAAATATGATCGTACTGAAGCAATACTTGAGTTGGGAACGGCGTTGATTTACCAATTTAATTTAGTTTGAATTGTAACGTTCATTAAGCCGCAGTTTCTGCTTTGAATAAAACCTTTTCATTTCATTTCAACATCCGTTAAAAGTATCATCGTTCTCCAACCATTCTCCGACCGTTCTACAGCATTAGATTAGGGCTCTTAAACGCAGAGTTTGTCCCTAATAGACTACGTGAAAGTAAAAACTGAAGACATTTATTGCCACCAACATCATAAAATAAAGTTGTTTAGGGGAAAAAGTGAGTTGTATGGTTTTTTTATGTAGGTTATAAACGTCACGCTGCAAGGCATGGGCCTTCTTGCAGAGAGACAAAACGGGCTTAATTAACGCGCATGCCCACCGCGATATGGCAATTTCAAGCGCTGAGGTATTTGAAAATCTCAGTAACTCAGGTTTGCTCACGATGTTTCACAGTTAGCGAATGGTGATGTTCCGTTATGATCTGAAATGGGTTAAAGTCGTTTTCGAAAGAAAACTTTCGTAAACACTAAACGTAACGTATTACTTATTTTCAAGTCAATACTTACATAATACACTACATGGACTAAATAGCAGTAAAAATAAATAAAATTCCTAGTAAATAACAGATAAATATATAGTTCAACGTTATAATAGAGATAAATATTGCTCTTTCAACTGCTTTGAAAAAAAAAACACTGTTAAAACTATCTTTACTGAACTAGGCACCCATCGTCGTCAGGCTATACTAGTCCACTGCTGGACATAGCCCTCCCCTAAAGAGCGCCACGTTGTGCTATCATAGGGGGTAATGCCCATAGTCCGGGGTAATGCTTATAAGCCCATAATGCACAAACCGGGGGGTGGGCAGCAGCGCCCCCTGAGTGCTTAGTGCGAGTTTTGTAACTACTCGATCGCGTTAACGTAAACTCATATTTCTATGGCATCGAGGAAGAGCCACCTAGCGACAAGTCTGGAAATTAAAATTGCTGAGTGCGAGTTGTAATGGTTTACGTTGAGAAGTGAACACGATTAATAGCCAAAACACAAATAAACGCGAGTGCGAGTTGTACTGTGACAGCGTTATACCAATTCGAACGGTTAACTTACTCATACTCACTACTCGATGCTCGATTAACGCGGTAGTAAAGTTCGATTGGATTTGTCAAACTCGCACTAAGTACTCTGCAGTACTTAGTGCGAGTAGTACAGTAGTACAATTCGCATGCCCAGCGTGGGGATTATGGGCACCCACTAGGCACCCATAAATAAAACCAAAACAATTCATTCACGAATCAGCGTCCGAATGTCTGGGAACATGACATCACAGCGCATACGAGTACTAGGCGCTCAACTCAGAACTATAGGGAAGAGCGGGTGATCCTGCTCTTCCACTATAAAGGGAAATCTCCCGCCAGACAGATCGTATGCCTGGGGACGGCCGGTCCAACTATTGTTAGTCGGAAGTTATATTTATGGTATGTCATTGAAACACTTTGATTGCGCGATGCAGGAATGTTGGAGTTTGTAGTGCGCGCGCAGAGTTGACATGAGCTCACACAGAACCTTGTCACATTGTAAGTGCTCGTGACTGTACACGGACGACTAAAAAAAACGTTGGCAACGCTGCTATTTTTCTTTATACTTTCAGCATTGGTTCCTGTGCTCAGTTAGTGTTACCGAAGTTGGTGCAGTTAGTTGTTTTACAGCTCTTGTTTCCGACCAGAATTTATCGCTACTTCGTTACACACTAACATTACTTAGTACATCCACAAACACACTCTTGTATCCCGGAGGGGTAAAACAAAGCTTTTTCTCATAATCACCTTTCACGCCGTATGCATACACGTCGTCTAATCTTAGCCTTCGCTTCTATAATTCCCTACATGATTTTTGTATTTGATTGATTGATATCAACCCACTGTCCCTACAGCTGAAGCACGAGAAGGTTAGGCGATACTCCACCACGAGGGCCAAATCCTGATTAATGGAGGATTGTAAGACAGTCAGAAGGTATCAAGCCGCCCATTAATCCCAATTGAAAACCTCATGGATCCTTTACCAAACACTGATCCACATACCATTTCAGCAGGGTTATAAGTCTAAAGTAAACCCTACTCAACAATCCCCTTAAATTTGGAATAATAAAAAATGTATGTTGTTTACACATTAAAGCCACTTATTAATTAGTGTCATCTAGTTTCGGAACGCCCTTGCTCTCCGACCTTTTCCAGGAGCACAAAGAACTAACTAGACAGAAAGCCTGCCGACAACACTACCCTAAATCACGGCAATAGTTAGATATGTAAGCCTTTTTATGTATTTTGTTTTCTAGTGTGTAAAATAAAAAAAGTTCTATTCTAATCTAATCTAAACAAATCCGATTTTGAGGGCTGGTTTAATAAAGCAATTTCGCTTCTGAGTCCGGCACGGGAATTCATTTTACTTGATTAAAATCACCTAGATATTATGTTTGATAAATTAACGATGATTTGTTCACGTTAAGGTGTTTTTCTCTATCTTTGTTTCCTTCGTAACTATCCACGTTCATTTATTAAAATAAATTCGTTATCGTTTTACTGGCAAATTAGCAAAATGCATAAATACGAAGATACCAACGAAGTTGGTATAAGAATAAAACATTTTTTTGTTTTATATTAAATAAAATAAAATAAATAAAAAAGCCTTTAATTCGTCCATAAATAAATCAATTATATAAAAAAATATTAATTTCAATATTATTATTTCATGCATTTAAATACTATTAATTTGATTAAAAAGTTTATTAATTAATTATTATTTGTTAATATTAATTATGGAAGTCGCCTCCTCGGCGTAGGCCTCCCCCTGTTTCCTTCACTCTTCTCTGTCTCTGGCTTGCTTTCTCCAGTTTGAACTACATCTCTGCTTGAAAATATCTTCCCATCTTCACCTTGGTTTTCCCACTTTTTGTTTTATATTAATCAATTATTAATTACACTATTTTTATTTTTAATGCACTAACCCGTGCTAAGGAACAAATTTAAAAACCTATTTAGAGGCTAAAAATTTCACCCATGCCGGGATTCGAACCCGCAACCTCTGGCTATCCGTACCAGCGCTATACTAATTGAGCTCTATCAATTATTAATTGACAAACGTTTCATTTATTTGCATCTTATACTTTAGGATCTACTGCAAGGCACAGGGCTTCTCTCAGAAAAAGAGAGTATTTGCTTAATTTCTACAGCTCTCATCGCTTGTTGGCAATTGCAAGCGCTGAGGCATTTTTAGAAAAAAGACGGCCGTTTTTAGCGGAAATTGATGAAGGTTCTAATCTATTGATCATAGGTTCTAGACTGTAAGTTCTAAAAATAATTATCACAGTTGTTAAGATTTCTCATGTTCCTCTTTTAATAAAAACGTATTATAAAACAAGTTATGATTTTTTTTCCATTGGTGGCGCTAGTTTGCGCCTCGAAACGCCTTAAATATTTTTTCATGTTTTGCATTACTAGGCGGTGTGCCCTCTGACCAACAGAAATATTTGTGGCGGTAGTCAGAAATAGCGGGGAAGACCGTAATTGGTAACCCAATGAGAATAGACAGCGAGGAATAGCCTAGACAGCGGCGGATCTGGTCTATATTGAGGTCGGGTCTAGGTTTTTGGGGCAGAGAGATCTTGGACAGTAGCCTTCGCAGTAGTTTTACACTTCAAATTCATTTGAGTCAATTGGAAACATTAAGAACTAATGTTGGACACGAATATGACACGCAAAACTAATAATATCACAACGATTTCTTTATTTAAGTAGATGTAATTCATAGTCAAATGTTTTGTGACAGTTTTTGAGAGATTTCAGAAGCCCTCTGTCCACTATTTGGAGTACTCTGATAGGAACTAAGAAATAGGTACTCTAGACAAATACGTCGCTTAGATATATGAGTAAGTATAGAAATATTATAATGAACATTGTAGTATTTTTTCCAAGTAGAAGTTCATCGTAATCTATATACTAACTTTTTGTTGAAATATTTAGTGCTTGTGAACGTGCTAATTAGTTTACCATTGCAATCGACATCAACCCTTGTATTTCCCCACTGCTGGGGCACGGGTCTCTTCCTGCATCGCAAGAAGGTAAGGGCGTACTCCACCACGGGGGCCAAGTCCGGGTTGGCGGAGGATTGTAAGACAGTGGCGGGCCTTACGGTCAGAAATTATCAAGCCGCCCATAACGCCTCCGACATGGCTTAGCGACTGCCATTACATGACACCAACGGCTTCACGTGCCTTGCAAAGCACGGAAGCGCTCGGAAAAATTCCATTAGCGGTAGTCATGGGACGGTCACCCATCCTGCACCTTACCGCGCCTGTTGCTGCTTAACTCAGGTGATTGATTTCAATCACTCGGTCCGACCAGGCCATGGGCGCTTCATTGCATTTACATTGCAATACGATTTGAAATCATTCGTTTGAGCTCTTCTACAGACAAAAAAACATGAAAATATCTACGCTTCAGTTTTGTTACATTTCACGCTTCTGCGACCATTGCAATAAAGTCTCTAAGCCATCTGGTATAAGGATTAGTCTTCATTGCTTATCCAAGCAGAAACCAAGATTGAAGAATAAGGCTAAGACACACGTTCCACTGATGTGTCTAGACGTAATTACCAGTGAATCAGAGTCAGCGACTTTTTTTTGCGAGACTTAAGGTACAACCTAACAAAACATTTACATACTGGCACATACATTGCTTCTGGCCCTATACTAGGATACCCTGTGTCGTATGAATCAGAAACAACGACATCACAAACATGTAAATATCCAAGACCGGGGTTTTTTTTTGTTTCCAGCCGGCATTCGAACCCAGGACCTCTTGCATGGTAGATAGATGCGCTACCGCTACGCCACAGAGGTCGTCTGGAGATGCAAACACATCTCCTATTTTAACAGGGTTATAAGATAACATAAGAATAGGTTATATATTAAACTTGATTTATATTATATGTGTGGTAACACCGATTATATAATGAACTTGCGGCCCTCCCTCCCTTCTGTTGTCAATTTAATATTTGATGAAATTTTATGAATTTAAAAACCTATTTAGAGGCTAAAAATTTCACCCATGCCGGGATTCGAACCCGCAACCTCTGGCTATCCGTGCCAGCGCTCTACCAATTGAGCCAATAGGCGACTCACGGCATCAGTGAAATTTCGAACCTCTTTACACTATTCTCTGTATTACGTACAGGCAGCGACATCTGACTTAAGCAAATTGCATTACTTACAGCCCCGACTACCTAATTTGCAGTTAGGTTTTACATCGGAACGATATCACTGTACCCACATGATTACACTATTTTTATTATTAATGCACTAACCGGCTGACATGATTACATGACAGCTGGCGCCCACGGCTTGACGTGCCTTGCGAAGCACGGAAGCGCTCGGAAAAATGCCACTACCGGTAGTAACGCGATGGTCACCCATCCCGCACCTGACCGCGCCTGTTGTTGCTTAACTCGAGTGATTAATTCCAGTCACTCGGTTCGACTAGGCCACGAGCGCTTCGATTTGGAACCTTGAGAAGTACATAAGAATATAAAAACCTATTTAGAGGCTAAAAATTTCACCCATGCCGGGATTCGAACCCGCAACCTCTGGCTATCCGTGCCAGCCAGAGGTTGCGGGTTCGAATCCCGGCATGGGTGAAATTTTTAGCCTCTAAATAGGTTTTTAAATTTGTTCCTTAGCACGGGTTAGTGCATTAAAAATAAAAGTAGTACATAAGAATATGTTTTTTTTAATAACTAGTATTGCCACATACGACCGTTTCTAGCGGAAGTGGACTAAACTCCTAGGTTCTAGACTGTAGATTCTAAAAATGATTGTCACAGTTGTTATGTTAACTTATTGAAAAAAACTTAATAATCATATGATTTATATTCCATTGGGGCCTAGTTAACACCGAGTAGCGCCTTAATCACGTGCTTGTCGCGTTGCTGCGATTTCAAGCACTGAGTGATGTGCACACTTCGGACATTCAGCTTTCCTCACGACGTTTTCCTTCACAAGTGGTATTGCTACTATAACTTTACAAATAAATTTTTAGTTTACATAAATATTAATAATTAAAACTACATCGTCCATATTTTCTAATTTTAAGTACATACGTTATCAACCCTTGTATGTCCCCACTGCTGGGGCACGGGTCTCTTCCTGCATAGCAGGAAGGTTAGGCCATACTCCACCACGGGGGCCAAGTCCGGGTTGGTGGAGGATTGTGAGACAGTGGCGGGCCTTACTGTCAGAAGTTATCAAGCCGCCCATAAGGCCTCTGACATGGCTTAACGACTGCCATTATATGACAGCCGGCACCAACGGCTTAACGTGCCTTGCGAAGCACGGAAGCGCTCGGACATACATTATTTATTTATTATTTATTGAAGTCCCACTGCAGGCCACAGGACTTCTCTCAGAGAGAGATTATGGGTTTAATTACCGCACGTGTCCACTGCGGATTGGCAAATTCAAGCACTGAGGTAATGAATTGAATGAGAATGTTCATTCGGTTATTGTCAGTAAGTAATCAAGAATGGCTGTTCGTTTGTACCTTCCTGCATCGCAGGAAGAGACCCGTGCCCCAACAGTGGGGACATACAAGGGTTATTTATTATTTATTTTAATTCTTTATTGCACCAATTACATGAGTAAATGTTACACAGCAAACCTTTGGTGTTGAAGAGACTAGCAAAGGGTAGTGCAGAAAAAGAAGGTGAACTACAGTAATAAACTTACATAAATATTGGAAGATAAGGGGGGTGAACAATAAAAAATTATGATACACCTACACAAATGATAATACATAGATAAATAACGTAACGTAACGTAACATTTACATACAGGCACATACATACATACAATAAATAGGGCAAAGCGTCGATACATCGCCGACCAGATCGAGCTCTCCACTCCTGCGGGTTTATGGAAATTTCAGAGGTCCCTAGGCGTGGGAAAAACTACATCATCCGATTCCAGAATTCCATTTGACCTCAATGAGCTCAATAGGCATTTCACGTCGGTACCCACCCTAGATCCTCAGATCAAGTCTGAAACCCTACGCCAAATTTGCTCAATACCTAAATGCTGCTCCAACTCCTTTGAATTTTCACCTGCTTGCAGTGACGAAATCAAGAAACTAATCCTCAACCTCAAGTCGAAGGCTTTCGGCTGTGATAACATAGGGCGTGCTATGCTCTCTTACCTCCTTGATATCCTTCTTCCTGCCATCACCCATATTGTTAACTTCTCTCTGACCTCTGGTCAGTTCCCCGACCTATGGCGCAAAGCCTACGTCGTTCCCCTCCCCAAGGTCCCTATTCCTACTTTACCTTCTCAATACCGACCAATCTCCATCTTGCCCTTCCTTTCCAAAGTCCTGGAGTCACTTGTTAACCAACAGCTGTCCAAGTTCCTCTCTTCAAGTGGCCTCCTGAATCCTTTCCAATCTGGTTTTCGATCGGGGCATAGCACCACCACGGCTCTCTTAAAGGTTACCGAGGACATAAGGGCCGGCATGGAGGAGCAACTGGTCACCACTCTTGTCCTCATCTATTTTAGCAACGCTTTCAACGCTGTCGACCACGACCTCCTTCTAGCCACCCTTAGTGGGCTCAACGTTTCGTTCACTGCCATGCAATGGTTCTGCTCCTATCTTCGGGGGCGCCGGCAGGTGGTTCGATCCGGCCAGGTCCAGTCTGACTGGATTGAGTCTAATGCTGGCGTTCCCCAAGCGGCATTCTTTCTCCAATTTTATTTTCATTGTTTATCAATTTAGTCACCCCCAATCTTTCTTGCCTCTACCATCTATACGCAGATGACCTCCAACTTTATAGACTATCCAGTACTGAAGATCTTAGTCAAGCTGTTTCGAGTCTCAATGAGGATCTATGTCGGATTCAGAGGTGGTCTCAGCATTTTGGCATCGCTGTCAACCCCTCTAAATGCCAGGCGATCATCATTGGCAGCTCGAAGCAGCTTGCGAAGATAGACTCTGTCTCGCTCCCCTCCTTGAAGTTGAATGGTTGCCTAATAGCCTTTTCAGAAACGGTCACTGATCTCGGCCTCGTCATCGACCGGAAACTTTGCTGGGATGCTCGGATGAAGGCAGTATCCCAGAAATTCTATGCCTCGCTCCATTCTTTACTTCGTTTGAAAAACGTTTTTCCTATTAATACCAAAATTACTCTCATGAATTCCCTTCTCCTACCCATCCTAGACTACGCCGATATCTGCTATCTCGATCTCTCGCGGGAATTCCTGAACAAACTCAATCGTCTGCAGAACACCTGCATCCGCTTTATTTTTGGTTTGCGGAAATACGACCATGTGTCTGATTTCCGCGCCAGGTTGAAGTGGCTTCCTATTCGAGATCGTAGAAACCTTCGAATTTTCTGCACTCTCTACTCTATCCTCAACGACCCCAACACTCCTCAATATCTTAAGTCTCAATTTGCTTTTTTATCTTGCACACATAGCAGAGAACTTCGTTCCTCCCAAAATCTTCTTCTTTATACACCCTCTCACCATACTGGTTTTATCTCTAGCTCTTTCTGCGTCTCAGCCGTCCGTCTCTGGAACGCCCTCCCTGATAATATCCGTAAAGCCCCATCTCGAAATTCCTTCAAAGCTCTTGCCCGGGAACACTTCCTCGAGAAGTGCTACCCCAAACTCCCTTAGCCACTCCTTACGTGAAGAGTCTTTCCGATGTATGCCCTCCCTATTCATTATATTTAGATTTCATATGTATGGTAATTTATATGGTATTCCTTGTCTCTTACAGTGTGTACATATCATATGTATTTTATAGTGATGTTTATGTATATATATATATTTGTATGTATTATTTTAATATGTTTAGTGTATTATATGTGTAAGTGTATAATTAATGTGTAAGGTTTTCTTTTTCCTTTTATTTTTTGCACGTTTGCCAAGTTTTCGTTATACCTCCTGCGGTTGACTGGTAGAAAATGCTTATGGCATTAAGTTCGCCGCATTGTACAATTTTATGGTGCAATAAAGTATTAATAATAATAAATAAATAGATATAATAATTATACGTACATAACATTGAAGATAATAAGGTTTGATAACGAATCAAGAATGGCTTGATAAGCGTTATCAATCAAATCGTGTCACTTACGTCTAAAGCTGAAAAACCACAGTATTTAGATAGATAGATAGAGAACACTTTATTGTACATAAAAAAGGAACTTACATAGATATTTTTTAACCTAAGATCACAGACAGATTTACATAGATCTTTCTTAACCTAAGAGGCGGCCTTATCGCTAAAAGTGATCTCTTCCAGAGAGGTATTTTTTTTTCTCAAATAATTCATAATTAATCATTACAATTTACATGTCGTAGCACAGGACAGTTAAATAACTGTAAATACATAACATAACAAAAACGTTATGATTCCGGAAGAATTTTAACTAGATACCAACATTTTAAAAAAAATCTATAAAACTCATCCGAGACCACGGCACCTGAAAAAGTGCCAAAAAGTCGGAAAATTGTAAAATGTAAAATAAACGACTAAAATCCGTATAAAAACAGTTTTTATTATCTATAAAACTAAGTTTGCTTTAGTGAACTGTTAGGAGGAAGTTTAGCACATTCTTGCATCTTGTGAGCTTGCTGTGTTAGCTCGAACCTGGGTATTCACATTAGTATTCATCCGTGATTCCAGCTTACTTACCGGCAACGGCTTTACTCCAAAAAAATGGGTTGGAGAGTCGGACACGAGTATCGAACTTTTGTGACGTCCTCTGTGGCGCAGCGGTACCGCATCTGCCTACCATGCGAGAGGTCCCGGGTTTGAAACCCAGCTGAGTCCAAAAAAAACCCCCAGGTCTTGGATGTTTACATGTTTGTGATGTCGCTGTTTCTGGTACCCACGACACAGGGTAACCTAGTGTCGGGCCAGAAGCAATGTATGTGCCTGTATGTCAACGTTATGTTAGGTTGTACCTTAAGTCTCGCATAGAAAAGTCGCTGACTCTGATTCTCTAGTAACCACGTCTAGACACATCAGTGGAACGTGTGTCTTAGCCTTATTCTTCAATCTTGGTTTCTGCTTGGATAAGCAATGAAGACTAATCCTTATACCAGATGGCTCAGTGACTTAATTGCCTGTATGTAAAAATATAAATGTTTGTGTCTGAATCTCGAACCCATTTTATTTTGTCTTTATTTTATATATTTATAATACAGATTTTATGCATTTGATGCTCCGTTATAGCATTGCAGGTTTATTATAAGAGTAAGCTGTATAAGTTAAGAGTAAGGTGAATATTAAAATTAAGAAAATAAGAATAAGATAAGAATATTCTTTACTGTACACCAGGAAAAAACAAAGTAAAATAATTAAAAAGATACAGCACAATTGGCGGCCTTATCGCTCAGAGCATTTCTTCTAGACAACCTACAATTATCCAGTAACATCTAAAGCTGTCTGTAATATTTTTGTAATTTTCTTTCTTTGTAAGTACAATAAAAAGTTTGGAACATCTGTTCTAATAAATAATTATGGTATTGATTATGGAATTAGGTATATAACATCATTTTTGTCAGGAACGGATTAGGTTTACAGATTAAGATCTCTGAAAAGTTAAAAGAATTGTACAAAAAAAACGTAAATGATATTTTATATGTGTAAAAAATAACAGCACAAGTAAATGAAAAAATGTCGTAGTTATTTGCAGTTTCATTGCATCACATAATGCGATTTAATAAAAATGGTATAGAGAAATGCACTTTTCATTTCTCATACCCGGAAAGTAGTGCTATTTTGATCTGATTATTGGGTGGAAAATGCTGCTTCCCTCCACAGGGAGGGAAAAATTCAGACAAATTGCTTCCCACCTAAGGGCGGGAATGAACTTTAAAAATAGAACTACTGTCAGTTGTGAAGAGTTTTTGTCATAAATAGGCTATTAAAAAAAAAACTCATTAAAAAAAATGCTGCGGCCATGTGAGTTTCTAAACAGCCAGTGTGAATTTAGCGCAAACTTCTTTGAGCGGAATAAGACGCAACAAATACAAGGTGTGTTCCATATTTAAAATTTAAAACGTCCCCTTAAATTGGCGGGTACTAATCTGTTATAGTATCTGTGACGGAATTCAAAAAAATAGGTAATAATCTTTTATGCTAAGATTTGAATATTTAAAATGAGTTTTTATTTTCCTCATATTCGAAATGAAAAATAGAGTGTTTAACACGGGTAAAAGAATAAATTCCTACTCGGACTATAGCCGCCCTCGCTGCGCTCAGGCGTCTAAATACCTCGGGTATTGATTCTTTCTACCCTCGTTATGCAATCTACTATAAATAATAGTTCCTAGATCCATGAATCCGACCATCTCCTGCGTTACATCAACGAAACAGTATGAAACGAAGGTGATTTTTCGAAAACGTAGCAGGTGACAGGCCCCTTTATCTGTCTACCTCTCTGGGATAAAGGCGTGAGGTTATATTAAGTTCCTCCATCCTAATTGCGGAGTGAGGCCCCTCTACCTGTGTCTCGTAGACCGGAAGACTTATGCAAAGTTCCTGTCGACTCCGTCTAAAGTATAGTACCTAACTTGAGAGTAACACACGCGTTGCTACCTTATTGCTATCGAGAAACTGGACTGAGTTTCATAGCACTACAATTCGTAGTTTACTGTGACAATTCCAAGTACACATAGAATATTTTCGGGATAATATTCTATGTGTAGTAAAAATATTCTAACTATGTGTTAATTAATCGCGTAGTAAAAATATTCTAACTATGTGTACAAGTCGCGAAAGTTTAAAATATGTTAATTCCAAGTACGTTTGGTAGCAGAGTCTTCTCGTTAATCTGTGGTTTTATCGACTTTACAATGTACAGTCTGTTAGCTTTCATAGAAACTGGAACGACTTCAACTGTGCCTTTATTTGTAGATTAGTATTATTAACAATAAAGCAGAAAACTGGATAAAAACAAATTAAGATGTAAGCATTCCAGAAGGAAAAAAATATAGCTAAGATTTCTTCTTCAGGCTATATTAGTCCACTGCTGGACATAGCCCTCCCCTAATGAGCGCCATAGCGCAAGGTTGTGCCATCATTGTGGGGTAATGCCCATAATCCCCACGCTGGGCATGCGGGTTGAGGATCGCAGTTTGGTGGAATTGTACTGCAGGGGGCGCTGCTGCCCACCTCCTGGCTTGTGTCCCTTAGTCGCCTTTTACGACACCCGCGGGAAGAATTTGGGTTGGTGCTATTCTCTAGGCCGACACTACACAGCAAAGAGCGGCGTCTAAGTGAGAGGAATGGCAAGCCATCGTAAGGCATCCAACATCAGCCTACAATAAGGCTAGGCGCATGCTGAGATGCAGGCGACACAGCACAGCGCAGCGCAGATCTTGTGCATGGAACGTCATTGAGCTACTTATACTGCGGCGCAGATACGCGCGACGCAGGCATGTGTCTGCCCTCTCGTTGTGGAATTGTACTGCAGGGGGCGCTGCTGCCCACCTCCTGGCTTGTGTCCCTTAGTCGCCTTTTACGACACCCGCGGGAAGAATTTGGGTTGGTGCTATTCTCTAGGCCGTCACCACACAGCAAAGATTTATACATAAATAATGAGAAGGGAGCCTACTCACTCACTCCTAAAAAAGTTTGCAGTTAGCCGCCGCCTAACTGCTGCAATACTGTCGCTATCAATATCAATGTCCGTGTCCCTGTCTCCAATTAATTTATTAAGAGCAGAACAAGCTCTTAATAGGTAGCTGTTGCTTCGATAATTTCTTGAAGCCTGCAGTACTTCGATAATTTCTTGAAGCTTCCAGTACTTCGATAATTTCTTGAAGCCTGCAGTACTTCGATAATTTCTTGAAGCTTCCAGTACTTCGATAATTTCTTGAAGCCTGCAGTACTTCGATAATTTCTTGAAGCTTCCAGTACTTCGATAATTTCTTGAAGCCTGCAGTACTTCGATAATTTCTTGAAGCTTCCAGTACTTCGATAATTTCTTGAAGCTTCCAGTACTTCGATAATTTCTTGAAGCCTGCAGTACTTCGATAATTTCTTGAAGCTTCCAGTACTTCGATAATTTCTTGAAGCCTGCAGTACATCGATAATTTCTTGAAGCTTCCAGTACTTCGATAATTTCTTGAAGCCTGCAGTACTTCGATAATTTCTTGAAGCCTGCAGTACTTCGATAATTTCTTGAAGCCTGCAGTACATCGATAATTTCTTGAAGCCTGCAGTACTTCGATAATTTCTAGAAGCCTGCAGTACTTCGATAATTTCTTGAAGCCTGCGGTACTGAGAATGTGGTTTTGTGCCTTAAGGCTCTATTTGGTACGTGAAAATTAATATAATGCATCATAATTCACCTTCTAAGAATTACTAGAATTTTTGGTTTTTACTATTAACCACAACGCTTGAAAATGCCAATCCATGATAGGCACACATACTAATTAAGTCTTAACTCTCACTTTCTGAGAGAAAGTATGTGCCCTGCAAGGGGCCCGTAAATAGGCTACATGAAAAAACAACGTTTTTCGTGCTCTAAATTCACTCAACAACAGTCCTTTTGTCATTCCTCGCTAAATGCTTGAGCCTAGCAGCGGCTGGACCGCAGTAATGAGCGCTGAGCGATGACGTCATCACTCACGGTCGTGACGTCATTGTTAACTCACGTCGCAGTTATACACGCGGTGGGAATGTTTAAAGAATGCCCAAAAAATAAATGAATTCCACGTAACACAATCACCTGTCCTGGTCCCAAACTAGGATATTGATGCAAATTACTTCAGCCAGATGTCGTTGCTTGTACGTAAACAGAGAATATTGTAAAGAGGTTCGAAATTTCACTGATGCCGGTGAGTCGCCCATTAGCTCAGTTGGAAAGAGCGCTGGCACGGACAGCCAGAGGTCGCGGGTTCGAATTTTTAGCCTCTAAATAGGTTTTTAATTGTCCTTAGCACGGATTAGTGCATTAAAAAAAGAATATAATTCTCTGTATTACGTACAAATGCTTTTTAGTTGATGAAGCGAAGGTGATCTGTCAGGATCGTGGCAAGTGGCAGTCCCTGGTCTCTGCCTACCCCTCTGGGATACGGGCGTGAGATTATGTATGTGTATGTATGCTTTTAAGTTTTCATTTTAAATACAACGCATCGCGTCTTAACATCATCCTCCCCCCACGCCCCGTCCTTATGTGTGCCCCGGGCCTCGAATGAAAATCTTCGTCGTGAATTCGGGATATACTCGTGCTAGTACGATGTTACGAAAAGTTTTTGACCGACTGCGGATGAGCTCATAAGGATGGTCAGGTGTTTGGCTCGTATGTATGCGTGTTTGTGTGTGTGTAAGGGTGTGTTTGTGTGTGTGTGAGTGTGTGAGTGTGTGAGTGAGTGAGTGCGTAAGTGAGTGTGTGTATGTGTGTGAGAGAGAGTGAGTGAGGGTGTGTGTGTATAACGATGCGCTCTATTCTATTGTGATTCGATTTCTCGAGGTGAGTTACTGACATTAGTAACTTTCCTTTCCTTTCCCGCCTGCTTAATAGAAAATGATCAGTCGGGTTTCAGTAACTTTCTTTTTATTAATTTTTTGTATTTCATTTATGACACGTTTTATTGCTCTGGTAAGATTTTTCCTTGTTTGTCTGTCACTTTCTGAAACTGAGAGAGGGGTTGTGGGAAACTTTATCTTTAAAAACTTTATACAATATGACATATTAGTGATCGGGATAATGGTTGCATATACTAATGGGGGGTGCTTCCGTGCTTCGCAAGGCACGCTAAGCTGTTGGTGCCGGCTGGCATGTGATGGCAGTCGTTAAGCCATGTCAGAGGCTTATGGGCGGCTTGATAACTTCTGACAGTAAGGCTCTCCACTGTCTTACAATCCTATGCCAACCCGGACTGGGCCCCACCGTGGAGTATGGCCTAACCTTTCTGTGATGCAGGACACCCGACTCCGTGACTTAGCAGTGAGGACATGCCAAGGGTTGATAATAATACTTTTACTTTATTGCAATTAAAATCTGTGCAACTGTGTGATATGGTATGTATTAGCAAATAAAGTATTTGAGTTTGAGTATCGCGATCATTAAGAAGAACTATCATTAGTCATTTCGGAAAACTACTGAAAGGTTGTAAAGACCGCCACATGTTGGTAGTTCACTTGATATTCCCGCTGTGCCTGCCTATGAGACTATTTGTTTACCCGTAACATGATAAGAGTCATTTTTGTGCCCCCTCCGCGACTACAAATTACTGCCCGAGATCGTTTGGGAGGTATTTTGATGCAGAGGACATTTTTACAGTATCTCATTATGACACAGTATTTCACTGTGTGTATTACAGTTTGTAATACACAATGTTTGTGGCCTAACAATGCAGGAACAATGCAGTGCGATGCAGGAAGAGACCCGTGCCCCAGCAGTGGGGACATTTATTTATTTTTATTTATTTATTTATTTATTAGGTTTCTTCTTCTTTGGTCCTTTAACTCCTAGCGGAGCATAGGGCCTCAACCACAGATTTCCACTTCTGACGGTGGTCAGCGGCAGCCTCCAATTCAGGCCAACTAGTGCCGATCGATTTGTCCTCTTGGTCTATTGATCTTTTCCAGGTGGCCCTTGGCCGCCCCCTCTTTCGGCTGCCTATTAATTAGGTTCTAATATACAAACCAAACTTAAGACGATCAACAAAGATTAAGGTACCTTAACTAATTGTAGTGAAATACAGCATGCATTATTAATTGATAAGTCGTAAAAATAGATAATTTTAAAAACCTATTTAGAGGCTAAAAATTAGCCTCTAAATAGGTTTTTAAATTTGTTCCTTAGCACGGGTTAGTGCATTAAAAATAAAAAAAATAGTGTAATCATGTGGGTACAGTGATATCGTTCCAATGTTAAACCTAACTGCAAAGTAGGTAGTCGGGGCTGTAAGTAATGCAATTTGCTTAAGTCAGATGTCGCTGCCTGTACGTAATACAGAGAATATTGTAAAGAGGTTCGAAATTGCACTGATGCCGTGAGTCGCCCATTGGCTCAATTGGTAATACAAATACAAATAATACAAATAATGTTTATTTTATATAAGGAATAATACACAATGCCAGATAACAATGGTACTTAGATATTAAAAAGTAAAATTTTGTGTAAACAACAAGAGTAATGGTGACCCCACACTAGGCATAGCCTGTATCGTGGGCGTCAGGACATGATTAGCCATTATTTATTTACAATTACAATAGGGCAATCTAAGCAGGCAGTCTATTTCTATTAATTACATTAATCTCATTTAATAATTATAATAGGTAATTATTGAATTTATACAATTTCATGCACAAATATTTAGAAAGTGGAAATAAAAATACAAATTAATTAAAAAAAAAGAAAATTTCATGCAAAATCAACTTGTTTGGCTGACCCATTCAAGCTATTAAAATTTTCCCTAGAATGAAAATTTTGAAATAAATTAAATAAATTGCTACTCATAATACGTGACAAATAGTGTACAGAATGATATAGAGGACTGCATAGGTTATTTTTGTATTGTCAACAGGGTCTCAGAAGTTGCGTAGTTCAAAGTTTTTAGATAGTTGGTGACTACCACCTTACATTCTCTTAGTGTAGAATTCTGTACATCACAGTATTTTAGTATTCTGTTATAAAGGAAAGGTGAAGAGAAATTAGGAAAGCGTTGTGCAAAAGAAGTTCTTGTTTTAGGAACTGGAATTCTAAAAACTCTTTTTTTGGATAGTTGGGTGTATTCAGGAGAGTTTAGGATCCTCTTGTGTACACCCAAAACAGCTGCAAGGATATATAGTTGTCGGACTCGGAGAACGGAACAGTCTTGGTATAAACTATCAGTTGAATATAGGCGAGGTCTACTACACATTACCTTCAGAACGGAGCGCTGCGCCCTCTCAACCTTGATCATGAGCGTTTTAGCAGAAGCTCCCCAAACCGATGAAATGGTAGAGCGCTGGTACGGATAGCCAGAGGTTGCGGGTTCGAATCCCGGCATGGGTGAAATTTTTAGCCTCTAAATAGGTTTTTAAATTTGTTCCTTAGCACGGGTTAGTGCATTAAAAATAAAAAAAATAGTGTAATAGATAATTTTACGTGCTTAACGTTACGTAATTAAACAAACAAAATCAGTTTTTCAGATTGAGAATCTACAATTAAGTAAAAGAATATAAAATAGATACAAATATCGATATGTGGGGGGACCTGAAGTTAGGCATGGTGCCTCAAAAAATAAACATACAAGGGTTGAGATCGAAATTACAGTTTGTTGAGTTTTACATTCATGATATGACCACCTATAAGTAGGTGGGTTCTATTTGTGTTTTTTATCTGTGACTGTATTGTGGTGTCGTCTGTTGATTTTCCAATTTAATAAAAATATGCCTTGCTGAAAAGTAGACTTTGTAATATTTTAATGAAAAGGCCTAGAATAGATGACTTTATAAATAATGTAAGCCCTTGGCAGTAAACCAATTCCACAACGACTCAATCATAAAAACCTATTTAGAGGCTAAAAATTCCACCCATGCCGGGATTCGAACCCGCGACCTCTGCAAAGTAGGTAGTCGGGGTTGTAAGTGATGCAATCTACTTTAGCCAGATGTCGCTGCCTGTACGTAATACAGAGAATAGTGTAGAGGTTCTAAATTTCACTGATGCCGGTGAGTCACCCATTAGCTCAGTTGGACAGAGCGCTGGCACGGATAGCCAGAGGTCGCGGGTTCGAATCCCGGCATGGGTGGAATTTTTAGCCTCTAAATAGGTTTTTAAAATTGTTCTTAGCACGGGTTAGTGCATTAAAAATAACAATAGTAAAGACTCAATCATAGTTATTAAATAAATATTTTATATGTAGCAACCGAATCACTGCAATGTTCAGTGTTAGTTATGTCATATTTTAAGTTTTTACAGATGACGTGATTGCATATTAGTAAATTTATCATACATAATCTTATAACTGACTATAACTGACAAAAACTTAATCTTCAGGTTTGCTAAAGGTCATTCGAATAGTGGCGTGGTGGCCGGGTCATCTATCTCCCTCCAAAATGGTTGAGACTGATGATGGCTGGCCTCTGCGTTATGCTCGTGAACGAGTGCTGTTCGTGTGTCTGGCCGCAGCACTTGTCATGTTTTCACGGCCTTTTCACAATTGAATAATGCCTTAGCATTTTATTAATGGCTATCAAGGAATCTTATACGTACAGGTGGTATCTAATGTATTAGATTTAAGAGGACTTGAGATGTTCAGAGTGGAGTTTCTTTTCCCCGCCACCTTTTTCTCCGCTACACTACGGCCCGAAGGCAGCAGCTTTCACTTTCATATTACATTGTACTTTGACATTCAGCAAACAGAATGTAAGTTCTTTACGTTGAAATAAATTGAATTGAACTGAATTGAATTGAATTGACAGTGTGAGGGCTCAATTGTAAGTCATTGCCTATTTAAACTATTTGCTTTTTTTTGGGGTATTGATAGATAAGTTACACGATTACATTATTATTGTTGACTTATTACATAGCAAGGAATGAGTGTCCTATTTACAGATAAAACACTCACTACAACATGCCAAAGACATGCATAAAAATAAAGTATTGGTCGTTTGGAAATAAATAAAAGTATTTCTTGCCATTTACTAAAATATTTTTTTTTACATAGTAAACATTTCAAGTCGAATTTTCATAACTATTTTAAACTTAAACTCAATATTTCTTACAAATGCAGCTAGAAGTCCATAAATAATAATGCGTGTAAAGTTTTAGCATGGGTTGAGCATTGGACGCTTTTTAGTGCATGGGCGCCTGAGCGCCTTACTCCTTGAACCGGAACTCGTATCATATGTAACCAGACCTCCAGTTATAAGCGACCATATTTTATATAGTTTTATTTTAACACTCTGTGTACTTCAAGTTCAATCTGTTTTTTGATTTAAATTTAAAGTTGAAACAGTATTGGTTAAAACACATTTTAAGCTTTCGCGACTTGAACTCATAGTTAGAATATTTTCGGGGCTTATTAAGCGATCAAGCCCCGAAAATATTCTAACTATGAGTATTGGTTAAAGATAAATACGAATGACCCAAAGGCCTTTTCAGATCTCCTCGACAACATGCCTACAGCATTCACGGAGAGTTTTATAATAACACGCAATCTGTTGAGAGTAATGACACGATTAGGACCTATATAGTACTATGTTGCTTGTGTAATTAGGGTTAATGCGGAGCCAGTGGCTCTCAAACTAATTGGGGTTAATTAATGGTCTTTGAGTGTCTTCTATTAATCGTTAGCTGTAGTCTATTCTCAAGACCGTGGTTTAACTCGCTTAAGGGTTCTAGCATTTTTAATAAATTGAAAAGTAATGAGTAAACTTTTTTAAGTAAATTGTCAAGTACTTTAGTTTTATATTAAACGGGTTTAATAGCGATTATTTATTAGGTAAAATGTAATTACCTTATTTCCCGACGTTTCGGCAGTAATACAGTTGCCAAAGTCACGGGTAGAAGTGGCGAACTTATAAGTAGTTAAAAGTTTCGTTTCCTGTTTTATTTACACAATTAATGGTGAACTTATAATCGGATCATGTAAGTAAAATTTGACGTTAAAACCCTATTTAGATGCTAAAAATTCCACCCATGCCGGGATTCATACCCGCGACCTCTGGCTATCCGTGCCAGCGCTCTTTCCAACTAAGCTAATGGGCGACTCACCGGCATCAGTGAAATTTCGAACCTCTTTACAACATTTTTGAACTAAAACTTTCGTAAGCACAACACATTGTAGACTTTTAGTCCGGATTTACTTACGGGTTAATTGTTATATTGGAAAATAACAACACCCGTAAGTAAATCCGGACTAAAAGTCTCTTTACAACATTCTCTGTATTACGTAAACTTAATGTATTCCTAGATTTGAGTGTCTGTTGGTTTTCTGATTATATAAATAAATAATATAAAATAATCTCGAAAAATTTGATACATAAACTCACACCTGTGTCTCGGAAAGGTAGGCAGATATGAACGTTTGCCTCTAGCTATGATCTTCAACCTCGTTCGTTTCATCTTTTTCGCTAAATCCCGATAAATATGATTCAAATTACGCTTAACAAACCAACAAACTTACACAAAAACTGTGATTTAATAACGTTACAGGATGAACAAGGTGTCCATTTCAAAATCTAGATCATTTTGAAGAAAAAATGGACAAAAAAAACTTCAAACTTAGTCTTTTAAAAGTCTTTACAGTAGCTATATTCAAACAGTAGCTGGGTGACAGTTTGGAAAGCTCTGGCAGTCACGAGCAAAATCCATCAATGCGGAATCACTGTAATCCGGTTGGGTGAATATGACGGATTGTGACGAATGTGTCGAGTCTATGGATGTGAAGGTAGTACGAGCTATACATACGTAAAATATAATTCACAGTGTTTTGAAGCATAACTGCTACTGTATGTTTTATAATATGTGCTCTGGTGTACAATAAAGAATATTCTTATCTTATCTTACTCACCTCACCTCACCTCACCTCACCTCACCTCACCTCACCTCACCTCACCTCACCTCACCTCACCTCACCTCACCTCACCTCACCTCACCTCACCTCACCTCACCTCACCTCACCTCACCTCACCTCACCTCACCTCACCTCACCTCACCTCATCTCATCTTACTACCGTTCCCTTTCGTTCTGGTGTTCTGTAAAACTGTTTCTGTTATTTGTATTCTGTGTTGCTAATCCTTTCTATTTTGAAAAGAATAGATGTGGAGTTTCTTGTTAGTTTCTTCTCCACATAATCTATTAATTGTGAAACTAACAGCTTTGACGTCCATTAAATAAACATTTTGTTTTTATAGTGAATAAAATTCTTTTGAAATAGTAATTCTCAATGATTCGCGATATGATTGACTTTACTCGCCACTTCAGTCTACCCGAGACCACGGCAACTGTAACGCTGCCGAAACGTCGGGAAATAAGGTAATTAGGTTTTACCTAATAAATAATCGCGATTAGACGCGTTCAATATACGAGTGTAACTAAAATTCTTTTGACTTTGACTTTACTATATACACATTTCTAATATATGTATGTATAATTAATGTGAAGGTGTTTGTATGTTTGTTACTCAATCACGCAATAACTGAACGAATTAATATTTGATACAGATATAATAGACAAAGATCTCAATTAGGACATAAGATACTGCATATCACGGCTATGCGTTCCCGTGGAATTATTTCTACCGGCGGCGGGTTAAAGCTACTTATAAATGAATTATTAAAACAAACAAACAAGTATGCAAAACAGTGTACGAGCAACGATAAACAAACTGCGTATTCAGCGGATCTCAAACTTTTCCGACATGTCACCCTCACCAGCAGCGATGTTCCAGTTCACACCACTGCCACCCTGCTCCACTGCTGTCGCCACAAGACGCTGCCATTAATCAAGTCGCTGTGAAGAGGCGCTTAAATTAATTTGTTGTCACGCCTGTACTGGTGGGGAGAGAAGTGCTTAGCGCGCTTTGGGTGCTTACTAGCCCCACCAATGGAATACAAATCATAACTTTTTAAAAACCTATTTAGAGGCTAAAAATTCCACCCGAGCCGGGATTCGAACCCGCGACCTCTGGCTCCCCGTGCCAGCGCTCTTTCCAACTGAGCTAATGGGCGACTCACCGGCTGTTGGAAAGAGCGCTGGCACGGATAGCCAAAGGTCGTGGGTTCGAATCCCGGCGAGGGTGGAATTTTTAGCCTCTAAATAGTTTTTAAAATTGTCCTTAGCACGGGTTAGTGCAATACTTGTTTTATTGGACGTCTTTTTTTTCAAAAGGTAATCATCGAATACCTGTGACCCAATTCTCGCTACATTAGTAAATAATTCGTATGTGACTCTAATCCCCAGTTTCTCGTACACTAACAATCTGTAAATCTTCTGTTAACAGCTGTCAAATGTTTTTTTTATGTATGCACTTTGACCAACTGACAGCTGTTAACAATAGATTAGCGGCTTGTTATTGTACCAGAGACCGGGGGTAAGGCTTTTGACTTGGAATTCTACACAAAAAGACATGCTAGATTGAATTCGAATAAGAAAATAAAATTAAATGTCTAATGACTCTGTCGAGTTGTCTTATCTTATTTTTGTGCGAAAAATGTCTAACCCTTCGAATATTTCGCGTCTTCGCTTTCAATTTGCATGGCCGAGAATCGGCTTTCTGTTATAACTATTTTTAGAACATTAAAAAGTTGAGTGACAGCTAAAATCTGTATTCTGAACGCCATGCTAGATTTAATTCGAATGAGAAAATAAATTTATTTTAAACTTTCGCGACTTGTACACATAGAATATTTTCGGGGCTTAATCGCGTAGTAATTTATTGCTATTTTACCTCGACGTTTCGACGAAATAGCAATAAATTACTACGCGATTAAACCCCGAAATTATTCTAACTATGAGAAAATAAATGTCTAATGACTCTGTCGAGTTATCTTATCTTATTTTTATGCGAAAAATGTCTAAGTCTTCAAATATTTTGCGCCTACACTTTCAATTTGCATGGCCGAGAATCGGCTTCCTGTTATAACTATTTTTAGAACATAAGGCCTAGAACGAAGTATCAACGTCCTGGGACTTTAATCGATGTCCGCTAACGGCCGTTGTTCGTGGACATGGATTAAAGTCCTAAGTTGTTGATCCTAGGTAGACTGTATGTTCTAAAAATACTTAAAGTAAATTTTCGGATAATAGGTACAGAAGACATTTTTAACTGACTTCAAAGCAAACCCCATTACTTTTTGATTGATTTCTTCAATTATTTTTTACAACTATTATGGAGACCTTATTTTTTGCAAAAAAAATTATTAAATCTTATCTTTTTTTTCAGTAAGTACACAAATTAGTAGCTTAATTATTCGATATCAACCCTTGTATGCCCCCACTGCTGCTGGCGCACGGGTCTCTTCCTGCATCGCAGGAAGGTTAGGCCATACTCCACCACGGGGGCCAAGTCCGGGTTGGTGGAGGATTGTAAGACAGTGGTGCGCCTTATTGTCAGAAGTTATCAAGCCGCCCATGAGGCCTCTGACATGGCTTAATGACTGCGATTATATGACAGCCGGCACCAACGGCTTAACTTGCCTTGCGAAGCACGGAAGCGCTCGGAAAATTGCCACTAGCGGTAGTCACGGGACGCTCACCCATCCCGTACCTGACCACGCCTGTTGTTGCTTAACCAAGTGATTGATTCCAATCACTCGGTTCGCCTAGGCCACGAGCGCTTCAATTAATATAATTAATTATTAATATCAGGATTTCAAAATAAACAAAGAAATAATCATTGTTCTGCATCTAAATCTGAAATAAAACATACAATTCTAGGGGTAATCAATCTAACATAATAACTGAAATAAATAAGTATATTACCTAGGAACTGTTTAGTGGCGAAGTGACAATCCCAAGAGATAATCTCATAGGGCTGAGCACCCTATGAATTACCAAAAATCTAATTTTATCTCTCAATTACCCCATATAATGCCCGAGCTCAGTGGCCTCAAAATCCGATCCCAAGATAATTTCCCTATCACAGGGCTGAGCTTAGCAATACTACACACACACGAACACACGCACATACACACACACACACACAATCGTACCTATAAACGTATTAAAGACCTCTAGGTGCTCTTCTATTTCTAATTCCGAAAAGAGCGTCAACCTTATTTAAATGTAATGATACACAAAGTAACGTATGTGTTTATAGTAACATTTACCTACAATATAAGCCAATCCACATAATAAAAGGCATAATGTAAAAAAAATCATTGCTCTCAAAAATGTTTACTTAGGTTCTTAGTTTAAGTAGTTAAGTTATTTTGTAGACTTTTAGTCCGGATTTACTTACGGGTGTTGTTTTATCGGGTGTGAGACGAGCAACCGACGACGCGAGCTCCGTCTCTGCTCACCATGATTAAGCTCTGCGAATCGGAGCGAAACCTGGTCAGACTTTTCCGATATAACAACACCCGTAAGTAAATCCGGACTAAAAGTCTACAATGTGTTGTGCTTACGAAAGTTTTAGTTCAAAAAAGTTAAGTTATTTTATTGTCTTCAAGTCAAGATTGACTGGGCTAAAAGATTATTGCCTCAAGTATATCGTTTGTAAGTGCAACTTTTAGTCCGGATTTACTTACGGGTGTTGTTATATCGGGTGTGAGACGAGCAACCGACGACGCGGGCTCCGTCTCTGCTCACCATGACTAAGCTCTGCGAATCGGAGCGAAACCTGGTCGGACTTTTCCGATATAACAACACCCGTAAGTAAATCCGGACTAAAAGTCTACAATGTGTTGTGCTTACGAAAGTTTTAGTTCAAAAAAGTTAAGTTATTTTATTGTCTTCAAGTCAAGATTGACTGGGCTAAAAGATTATTGCCTCAAGTATATCGTTTGTAAGTGCAACTTTTAGTCCGGATTTACTTACGGGTGTTGTTATATCGGGTGTGAGACGAGCAACCGACGACGCGGGCTCCGTCTCTGCTCACCATGACTAAGCTCTGCGAATCGGAGCGAAACCTGGTCGGACTTTTCCGATATAACAACACCCGTAAGTAAATCCGGACTAAAAGTCTACAATTTGTTGTGCTTACGAAAGTTTTAGTTCAAAAAAGTTAAGTTATTTTATTGTCTTCAAGTCAAGATTGACTTGGCTAAAAGATTCTTGCCTCAAGTATATCGTTTGTAAGTGCGACCACCTACCCACATCTATTTTTAAAATACTGTTAAAAAAAGGAGCTGGTATTTCATAACACAGGTTTGTAGCCTACTTTAAATACCAAGCATGAATCACGTATGAATATATCAATGTATCATACAATGTAAGTAATTTATACTTGTGCTTTGGACGAATAAACTTTATTTTATCTTATATAAATATTATAATACAAAATAATAAAGCTACATGATTTTGTAGCTTTATTTGCTGACAGTAAGGCCCGCCACTGTCTAACAATCCTCCACTAACCCGGACTTGGCACCCGTGGTGGAGTATGGCCTAACCTTCCTGCGATGCAGGAAGAGACCCGTGCCACAGCAGTGGGGACATACAAGGGTTGTTAACGATTAACGAACGATTTGCTACAAAATCATTGTCATATACATACCTTTTTTCATACGATTTTGTATACCTACCATACTGCTATTATATAACGCATATAGTACTGCGTACTGCAAGGAGATATCGACGCCTTACTGCTAAAACCGACTATCTGCATGAAATGTTATGCACACAATAACAAGTTTTAGTATAGTTAACGACATCCGAACCTTAAACTCGAGTTTTCTCGAAACAACATTTCATGCAGATAGTCGGTTTTAGCAGTAAGGCGTCGATATACGAAATCATCCCTTCTTTAACAATTACGGTTACCTATTTTTCAGCTGATTGTACGTAAACTTATCTCATCAACTGTTTTGTTTTGTTATAATAACGCTTGTGAGAGAAATTTTATTGTTTACCAGCTTAAGTAGGTGCTTAATTTAAATTTGTAGTCATAATCACGTGTTAAATCCTCATTTCATGTTGAGATCAACGTTAAATTACACTAAAAGAGTATTATCTCCCACATAGTTAATAATATTAATAATTTCACACAACACTTCCAGTTGACCTGGTCCCAGACTAGGATACCCTGTACTATGGTAACCAGGCAAGGACAACACAAACATGAAAACACACCCAGACTAAGGCCACTTGCACAATTGTACGGCATCCTCCAGTGGGAATCGAACTCACGACCTCTGTCTTAGTAACCAAGCGCCATAACGGCTAGACCAACGAGGCACTAATATAATACATATCTAATTTTATTAAAACTGTTTTTATACGGATTTATGCTCGCTTAATAAAATTTTTACAATTTTCCAACGTTTCGTCCGGTTTTGTCAATTTTTAATCCGGGACCACGGCACCTGAAAATGTGCCCAAACGTTGGAAAATTGTAGAAAATGGAATAAACGAGCATAAATCCATATAAAACAGTTTTAATTATGTCTACTGCTCGTGTTAACCTTAGAAAATACTATAGTCTTTTATTTCCACTTACTAGGACTACATAATATAGCTAGAAGAAGAAAAAGAAGAAGATTAATTCACTTCATTAATAATAATGCAGCCTATATCGTCCCACTATAGGCCTAATCTCGGAGAGAATGGGCTTAGCTACCACGCGTCCTCACCTCGGATTGGCAATTTCAAACTCAGAAGTATTTGATCATTCCATCGAGCGTATCGTTATGCAGGGATGCATCAATGCGATGAACCCACCAAGTTAAGCTAGTCCACTGCGGGCAGACATCTGCATGAATGCACCAGAGCGGCATCTTCTTCTTCTTCAGGCTATATTAGTCCACTGCTGGACTTAGCCTTCCCCCAATGAGCGCCATAGCGGAAGGTTGCGCCATCGTTGGGGGGTAATGCCCATAATCCCCACGCTGGGCATGCGGGTTGGGGGTCGCAGTTTGGTGGAATTGTACTGCAGAGGGCGCTGCTACCCACCTCCCCGGTTTGTGTCTCTTAGTCGCTCTTTTACGACACCCGCGGGAAGAATTTGGGTTGGTGCTATTCTCTAGGCGGACACTACACAGCAAAGAGCGGCGTCTAAGTGAGAGGAATGGCAAGACATCGTAAGACAGGCAACATCAGCCTACAATAAGGCTATGCAGGCGACACAGCATAGCGCAGCGCAGATTTTGTGCATGGAACGTCATTGAGCTACGTATACTGCGGCGCAGGTACGCGCGACGCAGGCATGTGTCTGCCCTCTCGTTGTTGTGCCGGCACAGATCTGCGCGACGCGTGCACGTCGAGGGGTGTTTACCAACAATTTTGTTGCAATGACAAAACATTTAATTGAATTAGCTCGCTGTGAACCTTGTTTGTATGATAAAAATCATCCAGAGTTATTATGGGTGAGAATTGCCAAGGAATGGAGCGAATAGTTGCGTCGCTGCATACGGAGGTGGCCTGTGTCTGCCTCAAATGACCTTCAGCTGAGTCAGAGCCCTTTTGCACTTGCCGCACACACAGTATTCACACTGGAAAATGCTCTGTGTCTGTGATGCATTGTGTATCGTATGTGTTGTTGCTTTTCTTCTCTTGTAGTCTGCTTAATATTGTTTTTATTGCGTGTGTGTGTAAGTGTAAATAAATGATTAATCAATCAATCAATCAAGTGCCCTGCTCTTCTGAACTGTGCTGTGCTGTACTGCGTCGCTTGCATTTCAACATGCGCCTAGCCTAAATCCTCTTCATGAGGACCACGATAGCTCTGGGAAGAGTCTACCGACCAAGAAATAGAGACTACTATACCTCCTTGCAATAAAAGAGTCACTTAAGAATTCAGAGCGGGAACTTTCTTGAGCGAAATATCAATAAAGAATCATTGGCAGGGTGGAGTTTTTAAAATGAAAGTTGATCCTTCCACTTTGAACTTTGGCTTTGTAGTAAAGTTGAAGTTGACTTTTGTTTATTGCATAAGCTGGAGCTTTAGATTTCCATCCATATTGCTTCGATTTCAAAATAAATTCACGCCTGTATCCCGAAGGGGTAAGCAGAGACCACGGCATGCTACTTATTACAATCCTGACGGACATTAGTCGTTGTACGCACGCACGGTTTCCGATACTTTTTATCTTGCCCTTCGCTAATAGGACCCCTATTTGGTCGAAGTACTCGTATGTCAGCCTGGGACGTGCCTTACCGGCCCTTCCACTCACATCCGCAGTACATATTTCTTTCGCCAATCTTTCTTTCTTCATCCACTCCACATGTCCAAACCAACGCAACATTCCGTTCTCAATTCTATTCACTACATCCTCATTCAGTCAGATAAGATTCTAAATTGTCGTCAATATCTTGAAATTCCAAAATATTAGTTATTTGTTTACAAAAGCTGCGGCCAGACACACGAATAGCACTCGTTCACGAGCACAACGTATATTGTGTAGTTATCAGCTTGACTGGCTTGAGTAATTAATTTTCAGTTTACGTAATTAGTACAGAATACAGGTGTAATTTAATGCCTTAAAAGGCACCTACAGGAGTACTAATTTAAACTAAATTGCTTACAAAGGTAGGGCCGGGGTGATGATGGTGGCATATTAGGTGCTTTACTTCTAAGGAGTTACAAGATAACATAAACTAACGGCAGTCCTCCGGAGAGGTAGGCAGAGTCTGCCACTTATTATGATCCTGACAGATCTTTGTTGCTTCGTTTTTGTGGTTAGTCGTTACATTCTGGACCTCTAGGAATTAAATTTATGTTTGACAATAACGGCTTTAGGCCGTTGCCTATGTATATATATATATACGAGGCGCAAATCTCTAGAGCAGCAGAACCGATTTTGCTAAATCCTATTTTAGAATACTCCTTGAAGTGCGAGGATGGTTCTTAGGGAGATAAAAATATTAAAGAATCGACTGTTAGGCGGTACGAAGTTCGCTGGGTCAGCTATTCTATAATATAAAATGAATCGCTGAATGTGTTGGTAAGCGCAAATCTCGAGAGCAGCTGAACCGATTTCGTCAATTATTTTTTTAAAATATTCCTTGAAGTACGATGATAGTTCTTACGGAGAAAAAAAAAACGATTCGACTGTTAGGCGGTACGAAGTTTGCTGGGTCAGTTAGTTTTATATAAATAGGAATATATTTTATAAATACTTATGAGTATTTCGTGTATTTTTAGAATGTGGATGGAAGCGTTGGGAAGCGTCGTCCCAAGCGGACGTACTTCAACCAACTAGAAAAGGGCCGGATAAAAAGAGCCCAAAACCGGCGGGCAACGACTCATGAATATCGATGAAGCGAAGGTGGTCTGTTAGGATCGTGGCAAGTGGCAGTCCCTTCCCTTCTAATCTACCCCTCTGGGATACAAGTGTGAAGTTATGTAATGGAGAATTTTTGAATTTTATACAAGGAGTGTTTGGTCCTTTTTTTCTCCAAACCTATCGATATTTTAAAATGGACCACGGTAACTAGTTTCACTGTTATCGTTCAATAATTCAAAGTTTCCGTGTTATTTTAAATAAAATGAAAATAATTTGTTTTCATTTGTATGCAACAAATAATCTCCGAAAGTACTTTTCCGATTTAAAAAATACATCACCAGTAAGTAGGATAGGGCTGGCCATATCTCGCGAAGAACCGACAACCTTTGGAGTAAAGGTGTCCTTGAGTGGAGACCGCGACTCGGCAAACCTAGTGTAGGACGCCCTCCGACCAGGTGGGATGACGATCTGCGAAAAACTGCAGCCAGATGCTGGATGCGGCAAGCTGAAGACAGGGCGCTATGGCGCTCATTAGGGGAGGGCTATGTCCAGCAGTGGACTAGTGTAGCCTGGCGACGAAGTAGAATAGAGACCCAGGATCGGTACCCAGTGCGGGCACACCAATGACTTCGTTTGCTATCTATGTAAATAAAATTCAAAGTCCTGACTGACTCACTCAACAACACCCAAGTCCAAGCCGTTGGACCTAGGAAGCAAAAATTTTGCACAAAGGGTCTTTATAATATTATATAATGTAGGCAAGGAATAAGACCGGATTATTCAAAATTCAAAACGGTTTGCCAGAAATTGTATGGGAGGTATAAATAATGTTGTCTAATTTTCTTGAAACTTAAAATAAATACTCTTCAACACAATTGATTGAACACGTGTTTCGCCGTTTTTCTAAATTTGGGTTAAATTTAAGGGAGTGAAACCCCGTTCACTCCCTTAGTAGCAAAAGCTACTAAATAGCTTTTTAGCTGTTGTAGCTACTAAATACGTCGTTATCAACCCCTATATGTCCCCACTGCTGGGGCACGGGTCTCTTCCTACATCGCTGGAAGGTTAGGCCATACTCCACCACGGGGGCCAAGTCCGGGTTGGTGGAGGATTGTAAGACAGTGGCGGGCCTTACTGTCAGAAGTTATCAAGCCGCCCATAAGGCCTCTGACATGGCTTAACGACTGCCATTATATGACAGCCGGCACCAACGGCTTAACGTGCCTTGCGAAGCACGGAAGCGCTCGGAAAAATGCCACTAGCGGTAGACACGGGACGCTCACCCATCCCGTACCTTACCGCGCCTTTGTTGCTTAACCACGTGATTGATTCCAATCACTCGGTTTGCCTAGGCCACGAGCGCTTCTAAATACGTATTTTTGGGTAAATTATAGTAGAAAAACAACTCGCTAACAGCGGCAGAAAAGTCATCGTGAAGAAACCTGAGTGTCTTAGGTGTTCAAATAGCTCAGCGCTTAAAATTGACAATCCGCGGTGGGCATGCATGGTAATTAAACCGTAGGTAAATCCTAATGTTCCATTGTAATGTTTTTTTATATCGCCCATACTCTCTCTGAGAGAAGGCCTGTGTCCTGCAGTGGGAAGCTTATGGGCTACTTTTTTTTTTTATTTGTATTACATAACATAATATATCATTACAAACCTATGTAACCCTTTCGCGGACGCGCGGATGCTATAGCATACATAACAATTAAAAGAACAATAGATTTTAAAAACGTCCGCGAAAGTGCTAAAAACCTATTTAGAGGCTAAAAATTAATACAGAGAATAGTGTAAAGAGGTTCGAAATTTCACTGATGCCGGTGAGTCGCCCATTGGCTCAATTGGTAGAGCGCTGGCACGGATAGCCAGAGGTTGCGGGTTCGACTCCCGGCATGGGTGAAATTTTTAGCCTCTAAATAGGTTTTTAAATTTGTCCTTAGCACGGGTTAGTGCATTAAAAATAAAAATAGTATAATCTATCATTACAGTTACCTAATGCGATAGAGTTATATAAAATTAAGGAAAACTTATACAAAAAGACAACACTTAATACTATACATTATATACCTACACATTACAAAATAAAATAAGTTATTAGTATATATATTTTTATATATATTTTATATATAATTATTATCTATTATAAGTATATAGTGTATATTTACTTACTTATATATTATATGTACTTATTGAGTACTTGTCGGCTCATCTAATTTTAACTAAGTTTCTCTTCCGTTTTGTTTCGAATGCCTACCATTTAATCTCTTGCACCATCTGTGGTTGACTGGTAGAAAATGCTTATAGCATTAAGTCCGCCACATTGCCATTGTATTTTTTTACTTATGTGCAATAAACGTATTAATAATAATAATAATAAGTCTTTAGCTTATAATCGGAACTATGGCCTTCTTGAACTCGCTCAGGGTACAGCAAAACATATCTATATGATCGGCCACCATGTTGAGCAAGCACGGCGCGCGCGTGAGAGGCGCCCATTGCAGAAGGTTATTACTTTGTCAGTTTATGCGGTGCAGGGACGTGGGACAGGCGCGGAAAAGACGTGACACAACGTTTTTTCTGTCTGGGCTTCATCCCATCCCTTCAGTATAGTCTGTTAGCTTTAAGAATTTATAAGAATACGGGCTAGAGCCCGAGGTGTATTCGAGGCGAAAATCGAAGCCTACTCTATAGAGTAGGCTTCGATTTTCGCCAATTTTCGCCGGTTTTCGTACTGGTGATCGAATTCTGATTTCTAAATTAAGTGTCATATTAGTGCCGATATTTCTTTTACATGAATATATCCGATTCTATCCGATAGTAGCCGAGGTATATTCAAAAAGCTAATAGACTATACAGTTTACATGAAAGTTAGTTAAAAATGTTTTTTCCGCGCCCTCGGCTCACTTCCCTTCCGTGTGGCCGCTGGCGATGCCTCGCCACATAAACTAACGCCACCTGTCTTACAGCAGCGGAACTAACACAAAAGTTTTCCGCACGGGAAAACGGAAGAAGTGCGTAATTCAAAGGCGTCGTGCCGGTGGCGCTTAAGCCTTGTGGCGTCCTATATAGCACTGCCGGCGTGTAAATAGCCTTCACCATTGTTTTATAATGCGTTTTGTTTGTAAAAGAAACGTCAGAACTCTGAACAACTATGAGAAGTATCTTTAGAATATACAGTCTAGAATCTGGGATCAACCACCTAGGATTTTAATCGATTTCCGCTAAAAACGGCCGCTTTTGGATAAACTGCTTTGCCGGATCCAGACCTAGGTTTTTGTCAGAAGGTTCTAAAAAGAGCAATTATATTTATTAAGATTTAAGATAGTATAAACTGTTTTTATACGGATTTTACTCGTTTATTTTACATTTTTACAATTTTCCGACGTTTCGGCACTTTTTCAGGTGACGTGGTCTCGGAAGTCTTTCGAGACCACGGCAAATAAACGAGTAAAAACCGAATAAAAACAGTTTATACTCGTATTATGTCTAGTACTCGTGTTACCCTTAGAAAATACTATTAGATTTAAAATGTTTGCTTTTTCCAGGGTCGCGTTATAAAAGAATATAAAGAATATATGATTACAATACGTATCCTTTGTAATGTTAATGAGTTTTTAAATTAGTTAGGCATGATCTCTGCCTCCCTCTGGGATACAGGCCTGAGCTTACAAATGTACGTAGGTAGATACTACTCTGTCGTATTAGGCATAGCCTGTAAAGATAGATATAATTGGATGAATCGTAAGGTTGTCTGGAAGAAATTGCTTTTAGCAATAAGGCCGCCAATTGTACTATGTATATTTGCAATTGTTTTGTATTTGTTGTTTTTCCAGTGTACAATAAAGAATATTCTTATCTTATCTTATCTTATGAATAAATAATATTGATATATTTCACGTATCTCAAGAAGCTTTCAAACACCAGGTCATAAAAACCATTAAAAAAAAAACAATTTGAATTTCAGACTTTCTCTTCAATCTCTCTCACACACACACACACACATACAGAAACACACACTACATACACATACAGGCGCCGAAATGTTTTGCATGAATCATGTTAGTTTTGATATTCTTAATTTTGATATTCAAAACCTTGTTTTAAAATAACTAAGACCAGGCAACTCTGTGCCTGCTCTGCCTGCTTTGTGCTTCGTAAATAATAATAATAATATAGGCCTTTTTGCATCTACTTAATGAGATGATTTATACAGCGCCCAGTGGCATCCTCACGCACACCAGATGGGTGAAGGGACCACTCCGACGCTGCAGTGCCTGGGACATGGTTTTATAGATGGTGTAGGCTTCGTAAATAAGATTAGTATAAAAAATATATAAGTCCGTAATGTTTGGCCTACATTTATATTGTTTTGTGCTGTGGGCTTTGATAAATTAATAAAAATAAAAAATATTTTTTTTTTCCATTGGTGGTGCTATTAAGCACCGCATTGATAAATGAAATGAAAATGAAAAATGTTTATTGAGCAGAATAAAACAAAATATCAAAAACAAACGGTGGCCTACAAACTGGCAAAAGCAGTATGGCAAGGCATATCGGAAGTTGCCGCCGAAACTTATTTGTTAATCCCTCTTGGGAAGTTCTGACCGCCAGCCGGCGGAGATTAACAAGGAAATGTAGACCGATGGGCCGCTTTTACATTGAACGATACTTGTCGTCAGGCTGTACCAGTCCACTGCTGGACACAGCCCTCCCTTAAAGAGCGCCACGTTGTGCTATCATAGCGGGTAATGCCCATAATCCTCACGCTGGGCATGCGGGTTGGGTATCGCAGTTCGGTGGAATTGTACTGCAGGGGGCGCTGCAGCCGGGGACAAAAAAAAACCGCAGGTCTTGGATGTTTACATGTTTGTGATGCCGCTGTTTCTGGTACCCATGGCACAGGGTATCCTAGTGTGGGGCCAGAAGCAATGTATGTGCTTGTATGTAAATGTTAAATGATTATACTATTTTTATTTTTTAATGCACTAACCCGTGTTAAGGAACAAATTTAAAAACCTATTTAGAGGCTAAAAATTTCACCCATGCCGGGATTCGAACCCGCAACCTCTGGCTATCCGTGCCAGCGCTCTACCAATTGAGCCAATGGGCGACTCACGGCATCAGTGAAATTTCGAACCTCTTTACACTATTCTCTGTATTACGTACAGGCAGAGACATCTGACTTAAGCAAATTGCATTACTTACAGCCCCGACTACCTACTTTGCAGTTAGGTTTTAACATCGGAACGATATCACTGTACCCACATGATTATACTATTTTTATTTTTTAATGCACTAACCCGTGCTAAGGAACAAATTTAAAAACCTATTTAGAGGCTAAAAATTTCACCCATGCCGGGATTCGAACCCGCAACCTCTGGCTATCCGTGCCAGCGCTCTACCAATTGAGCTCACGGCATGGGTGAAATTTTTAGCCTCTAAATAGGTTTTTAAAAATGTAAAATGTTTAAATTTTTTTATGTAGCCTATAAGTGTCCCACTGTAGGGCACACGTCTTCTCTCAGAGAGAATATGTGCTTAATTACCACGCGTGCCCGCCTCGGATTGACGGTTTTAAGCACCTCCGTCAGTGACGGAGGTTTCCTCACGACGTTTCCCTACACGGTTAGCGATAGCCCAGTGGGTAAAACAATGGACGCTGAAGCGAGAGCCCCAGGTTCGATTCCTAGAGCGGGCATGTACAATAACTTTGTTTCTAAGTTACTTATGTAAGTATGTACGTTTATGAAGTTATTGGCGCCTCTTAAGGTGCTTCGGGGTGCAAACTATGCCACCAATGAAAAAATAACATTACATTATTTACATTACATATTTAGTAGGCAGAGACCAAGGACTGCCATTTGCCACGATCCTGATAGATCACCTTCGCTTCACCAATGTCCATAAGTCGTTGCATGCGCGCACGCCGGTTCCGGGTAGTTTTTATCTTTCCCCTCAGAACACAAAAATAAGGAGAAGTGCCTTGTGGGCGTGGCACTGTCGCGCAACATTAGCCCATTTGGGTTAACCTCTGCGAAACTTTAAAATATGGCCGTCAATCGCTTCGCGCCAGCCGTCAAGTAACATCTGAGAAAAATGCCTAATTACGCAGTGATTACCTGCAGAAATCGCTGTGATACATGCTATTGAAAAACAGGGGAGTGTCTTTTCACCGGTAAACCTATTTTACTCACTATATTCGTCTTATAAACTACGAAACATCATAATTATAATAATTTTATGTGCAATGTGCATCCCATTACTAAGAACGTAAATATGACGTATTTATTACATTTAGTTACTCCACTGCCTATATAGGATTTTCGTGGAGGTTTGCTAACTAGGAAAAGCCAGCCCGCAGTGAACCGTCACGCAAAACTGATCATTGTTCAATGCGATGTTTCGAGGTACGGCCGCATGTATTTGCCGCGAAATGTCAAATTCTCCAGTAGGTCAGCTGGAGACATAGTGATGGGGTAGTTCCCTTTCTTTCAGACTGATTAAGTATCGATATTATTGAGGCATTAATAATCGTTCGTCCAGACTTCCAAAATTACTAGAACCAATTTTATCTAGTCTTATCGTCGACTATTGCCCGCGACTCCATCTGCGTAGACTTCAGCTTGCCTTGCTAAGGAAGCTTTTATTTTAGTAGAAGGATTTTGTCTTATTTAAAACAGGCCTAGCTTCAAACATGTATTTCAAAAAGTTTCGAATAAAGATAAAGAAAAATACGAAAGAAAAATGGATCAAAATACAGAGGGTATAACTGATTTCCTCTCAAATAAAGTACCATTTACTCCATCTATTTTACAGAGAAGTGTTTCCAGATGCTAAAGTGGGGGAAAAAATATTTCCGTGGGCAGTTCCTACTTTAAAAATACAAGTAATAACGAGTTCCATAAAGGTTGAGGTACCAGTATATTTCAAATCACGATAAAATTTTACATGGTTTAGAATATTCAATTATCACTTTATTCTAATCTTCATTTCATATGGACGACGCATAACTCTCCAACAGAAAGTGTTTCTAAAGAAACAAATCAGGTGATGTGGTTGTGGTACTAAATCATAGTCTTATATATTTAATTATTTATGTGCGTTATGTTATAAATGACATTCGATGATGTAATGAAAAATCAGTTAAATAAAGCATTTTCAGTATTTTAATAATTTATTTACCATTTTAGATCCAACAAGTTCTCGAATGGAGACCACAATATGGTATGTCGGTACTTGCTTATGTCATATCGGCAAGTGCAGCGTCGGACGACAAGATGGAGAGAAGATCTCATCCTAGTCGAAGGAAGACGCTGGATCTTTTCTTCTTTTTGGAAATCCATGGAGGAGGCCTATATCCAGCAGTGGATATCTTGTGGCTGAATGATGACGACAACGAAAATATTCTCTGTAGGATTTCAGTCGGATGCTGATTTTATTTTTTTAATCTATATATGTTTCGAAAGTTTTATTGAATTTTTTTTTGACAAGTTTATAAAAGTTCTTCCTATTTACTGTATTTTTAATTAGGAACCTACTTTATTTACAGGCCCATGATACATTTTATGAAAATCACAGCCATAAACATATTCTTTAGTTATTCCTTATAATCCAAGCGTGGCTACTGATTTCCAATATATCGCTGTTACTCAGACAAGTGGCAATTTCTTCAGAAAAATAGTTTTTTTTCGAGTGTATACGTGTGTTTATTCTATTTTTATATAGCTGGGGGAATTATTTTCAGAGAATGAGAAAGTTATTGCTATTGTATTCTTAAAAAGTCAGCACTTCATTCTTTCACCCAACAAAAACTCCTTGAAAAATTTACAGAGTCCTAACAGAGTTACCAATATTTAAAGCCAATTTGAAAATGGTAATGTAAGTGAATTTCACGTTACATTGGGATTCATTTACTTAATAAAATACAAAGAAATGTCCAAGATCCAGGTACAAATGCGTCCCTGACCGAGGACATGCTCTTCACACAAATATTAGTTCTTTCCATTACTAGGATTGAAACCCAGAAGACCTAGCTTTCCGGACAGAGTCACTACCAAGTATGCTTCAGTGGTATTCTGTCCAAACAAATTTAACATATAACCATTTTTAACTTATTGTATTAGTATACAGTACAGGGGTCATCATAATTATCAAAATAATCAAATTCTATATTAGTAGAAAGCCAAGTTTTGCGTCTTTATCATATACTGAAGCCACAAATACTGTCAAAAAGACACGTACTTAATAAATATTTACATTTCACAGGACAGTAAATTAAAATAGGGTTATTTGTTTTCATAATATTGTTTTTGTAAATTTAACATACTCTGTTTTTTGTATCATCCCAACACTAAGTATACTGTTAATAAATGAATAACCTCTCATCGGATCATTTTATCGATAGATGTATTATTTGATACAAGTGTTCCATCCCTAAGGAGTTCACCGACGCTGTTGTTTACGTGTAAGAGTGTATTCGTACAATTGTTTTTCATATAGTGTGCGAACCAATTAAAAGATTAGAACGCTAGTAAATGACTGGACAGACGTGTGCGTATATTTATATTTACAATATTGTGCATGTAATGAAAACGCACACATATTCAAAAGTGGCGACAGCGGTACCGGACTTATTTCGCGGCTAGGGCATATCTCCTTTCTTTGATCTGAGTCTTTCCCTTTGCTAATACATCCTCTATTTGGTCGATGAATGTCCGCCTGGGACGTCCTTTACCAGCCCTTCCACTTAAATTCGCAATATATATTTGTTTCGTCAATCTTTCTTCCTTCATGAAAAAAAAAAACATTACTTATTTTATAATACCTTTTTATTTAAATGTGTTTAATGTTTTAACTACTTTTATAACCTACATTCTGGAAACTATGATAACTAGATTTTAGTCTAAAACGGCCATTTTAGGCGGAAAGCCCTTGGTTGTTGTTTTTTTTTTCATTGGTGGCGCTGGTTAAAGCCCCGAAACATTGCAAATATTCTATCCACTACTTAATCAACTGATAGCTTTCAAGAACATACGACCTTAATACCTTCATCGTTACATCGTCAAGCTAAAATATTGCACTAGCGAAGTAGGTACACAATTTCATCCCAACTTTAACCGCAAGTTAGTTAAACCTCTCATTTCATGCAAGGGGGCTCGTAACTGAAGTTATCGAGTGGCAAGGATACAGTTTGCTTTACTACCTCGCCGAACTGCTGTGCTTTGGATTGATAACAAGGTTTAAAGTTGGTTTATATGGAGCTTTAAGACATACTCGATAGTTAAAGGTCAGTGGCGAAATCATTCCTACTCGAGTGAAGTTGTCTGTTTATTAATAAATAATTATCCATCTATTTGTTATAAACCTGTTATTGGCTCTGTAAACTGTATCTTTATTTTAAAATGAAACATACCGTCACGTAACACAATATACCGTAATGTAACGCACGTAACGTTACGTTACTCTACATTACGCTACGTTACGTAGCGTAATGTAGAGTTACGTAACGTAACGTAACGTAACGTAACGTGACATGACATGACATGACATGTCATGACATCTTTACTAAAACTGTCGTAAAAACTATACAGTAAAGGCTGAAGTAAATATTTTAAATGATCTTAAAAAGAATGGTTTTTTGCTTTTCTACTATCAACAATGGAGTTTCCGCGTGAAGCTCTTTTCCTTTGCGCATTTGATTTAGTAGCCACGCTTTATCGATAGTCCTAACTTTACAAATATTAATTCGGGATATTCCCCTTAGTGTTTCTTAAATAGTCTTGTTGGGTAGTCGGTGCCAAGCTCCAGACCAGCACATATATTTTGGGCACCGACTCCAAGTATACTTCTACAATATCTAGATAAACACGAATTTTAAATTTATAGGTCATATTCGTTTAAATATACATTTCTGCCTTTTTAGTGCCTGAGTGTACAGAAGTAAAAATTTATTTGTAGTGTTATTTTTTTTAACTGCTCTATTAGGTGGAAAACCTGTGAGGGCGGAGTATATTATGAAATAAATAATATACCATTATCATTACTTCCGTGTTTCGCAAGGCACGTTAAGCCGTTGGTGCCGGCTGTCATGTAATGGCAGTCGTTAAGCTATATCAGAGGTCACATGGGCGGCTTGATAACTTCTGACAGTAAGACCCGCCACTGTCTTACAATCCTCCACCAACCCGGACTTGGCCCCTGTGGTGGAGTATGGCCTAGCCTTCCTGCGATGCAGGAAGAGACGCGTGCCCCAACAGTGGGGGCATACAAGGATTGATATCGATCGAATTAGAGGAGGGCTATGTCCAGCAATGGACTAATGTAGCCCGAAGAAGAAATCATTATCATAATCAGCCGGTATCAGTCCACTGCTGGACTGCTGCCTCTCCCAAGATACGCCACTTAGCCCGATCTTCAGTTTTACTCCTCCAGTGCAGATACGAGTAGATTCGTATCCAAAGAAAAAAAAAAATTAATAACCATTTAATTTATCCGAGAATAGCTCTGACCTCAGATCACATGATCTCAGGCTCTGACAATGTTGTGGTGCAAGACGTATCTGTACTTATTCACTTGATAGAGCGTACTCCTGATACTCTTAAAATGGTAAATAGTGCTATTAGATAATGTTGGTTCAAGCGGGCCTTAACGGTACAAAAAAAAAACATACTAATTTCACACTTATTTTATGTTACTTCATGCAACAATTTGGGGTCTTCACTAATTGGCAGAGCCAGTAGGTTAGCCACACGAAATGAGTTCAAGAATGGAGTTAAAGAGCCTCTAATACCAGAGGTTTTTTCTTCTAACATAAGTGATATAATTATAGACGGGGAACACCTATCACAAAGCTGGCCTCAGTCGGATAATTAAAACAATTAAGTCTCACATTTCACTAAACGCCCATCCTGTCACCCATAAGCATGTCGAAATTAAATGCTGCACCGAAATCTATAGGCTGACCTCACTAATTACACTTAAAATGGCAGCGATCACCTATTGTCACTGAAATGGCGGGTTAGCCGGTAGCATTTTAGCTGCCCAATTTACCACGGCAGCGGTGCCAGCGCAAAATGATACCAAGGCTTCAGGAATAAGGGCGTTGGGGTTGGTCGGCTGAGGCTGGTCGGAAGTATGTGATTTGGATTCGGTTCTACGTAAAAGCACGATGTACCGCCAGTGGAACGTGCTTGACATGCCATATGTAGTTCCCGACCGGAAATATCCTATTATGTTCAATTCAGACCGACCAAAACGTATCTAGAATAGGCCCTTGATTTAATATGTTCGAAAATGCACCGAGGAAGTCATAAACCATGCTTTTTGACTTTGTAAAACTTGATTTTGTAAAAAGTACCTGAACAGTCGCTTCGCTGCTCCAGTCACTGCAGTTGGCTGTTATATTATGTCCAGCAGTCCTGTCTCTGCATCACGGCTGCTATATTGAGTCTGGTAGTCCTGCCCCTGCTATAAGGCTACCATGTTGAGTCTGGTAGTCCTGCCCGTGCGGTAAGTCTGCTATATTGAGCCCAGTAGTTCTGCCTTGGCGGTACGACCGCTATTTTGAGTCCGGTAGTCCTGTCTCGGCGGTACGGCTGCCATGATGAGTCTAGTAGTCTCGCCCGTGCGATAAAGCTGCTATATTGAGTTTGGTAGTGCTACCCGTGCGGTACGACTGCAATATAGAGTCCGTTAGCCCAGCCCGTGTGGTACGACTGCAATATAGAGTCCGTTAGCCCAGCCCGTGTGGTACGGCTGCTATATTGAGTCCGGTAGTCCTGCCCTTGCATTAAAGCTGCTATTTTGAGTCCAGCAGTGCTGCCTTTGCGGTTTGGCTGCTATTTTGAGTCCGGTAGTCTTGACACTGCATTACGCCTACTATATTTAATCCGGTAACGGTCTGCCCGGGCTTATTATGGTTTCGCAATTGTAAGTAATAAGACGCGTAGAATTTCCGTTTTATATATGTGAGGATTTGATTACACCTTGCAAATAGATAGATAACAGTTTATGGCGCATGGAAAAGAAAATTGCAAATATTTCTTATACTAAAAGTACAAAGGGCGGCTTTATCACTAAAAGTGATCTCTTCTACACAACCTTTGGATGGACTGCAATAATGTATTGATGAAAGAAGCAGCTGAATAAACATAGAATCCCGAAATAATAATTTTAGAAATATATAAATTATGTATTTGTAAATAAGTAAGTCTTTGTATTCGAATATCAACACAAATAATACAGACACGTCAGTATTTCAAACTGGTGTAGTAGTTTGTAGCGGTGTTAACGGAGCGCAAGAACACTTCTCAATCGTGAGGTTGTGGGTTCGAATCCCGGCATATACCAATGATAGGTAAGTACCTATTTATGATGTTATAATACCACTCGCTATCCGTGAAGGTATCGTGAGGAAACCAGAGTGTCTGAGGTATTCAACTACCTCAGCACTTGAAACTGCCAATTCGCAGTGGGCACGCGTGGTAATTAGACCCACATCAATTTTTTTTTTCTCATACCCTCCACTGTCTATTTGTAAGGTATTTCAATGTGTATTGTCTTCTTTCTATTTATAAGGTATTTCAATGTGTATTGTCTTCTTGGAAATAAACTATTTACTTACTTACTTTACTTACTTACTATTTAAAAACCTATTTAGAGGCTAAAAATTTCACCCATGCCGGGATTCGAACCCGCAACCTCTGGCTATCCGTACTTACTATTTGTCAACGTTAATATCAATATTTGGCTAGTATTGTTGATTGTGTGGAATTTATAGTTTATTACAGTCTATAAATTTAATTGTTCAACGAATTAATTAACACTGTAATGATGTCGTTGCCTGTACGTAATACAGAGAATAGTGTAAAGAGGTTCGAAATTTCACTGATGCCGTGAGTCGCCCATTGGCTCAATTGGTAGAGCGCTGGCACGGATAGCCAGAGGATGCGGGTTCGAATCCCGGCATGGGTGAAATTTTTAGCCTCTAAATAGGTTTTTAAACTGTAAGGTTGGGCAATTTAATAAATAAATAAAATAAAAAAAAATCTGAGGGAAGAAGGCCCGTGCCCTGCACTGGAACGGATATAGGCTATGTAAAAAAAAATTGTTTATCAGCGGCGTATTAGCTGGCAAAGTTTTATGAAAGAACTCTTTTCCACCAGAATTGCTTAAATGGCGTGCCCTTATACAGCCTCCTCCGTTTAATTAGGCCTTTGAAAAGACCCACTCAACCCTATTCGCTACACTTTTTTTCTGTAAAACGTGCCAAGCAAGCCACTGCTGCAATATTCATTGCATCCGTACAATTAACTGCTTAATATGCCGGGCCCGTGGCTTTCAGCGGGTCTAGCACGCACTCGGCTCGATATAGAGGCCTAAGCCTCTATATCGAGCCGAGTAGTAGTATTGGCCTTTTTGCATCTACGTAATGAGATGATTTATACAGCGTCAAGTAGCATCTTCACTTACACTAGACGGGTGAAGGGACCACTCCGACTCTGTAGTGCCTGGGACATGGTTTTATAGATGGTGTAGGCTTGCCCAGCACCAATACCATCCTGACGGCCTAGCCCACAGGAAAGACTAGTCAATACGTGCGGAGCCAACCAAGCCGCGGGTTTCCTCACGATGTTTTCCTTCACCGTTAGCGTGTGGTATTGAGAGAGAGAGAGAGAGAAACAATTTATTTAAAGGTACAATACTTCAAAAACAAAACCAAACGGTAACAATAAACATAAAAAACGCAAATCTTAACGAAAACACAAAAAAAAACAATTGAATAGAACAGCACAGAAAATATCTAGACCTAGTAGAAGTAATTTATTTAAAGTTTTAAAGTATTGAGCCCCTAAAATGGTTCCCGACTCAGCATGTGTTGTAGCAGCCACCGAGGTATCTAACCACAACGCTGATATTCTGTCGAGACCATGTTGCGAGTTAGTCGCGTGTTTGTGAAAATAAAAAAAAGACAAAAATTATTGAATACTTACAAAACAGAAAGAAAATCAAATAAATGCATGCCTAATAGTTGGTATGTAAAGTGTACTGCGATATAATGTAACAAAGTGTATGTGTGTGGGTATGCAATAAATAAATAACTGGGTGAATAATTGTGACGCAAGCAAATAAAATGAGAGGTGATTTGTATTTTGCCGGTGCGGTAGGCGCAGTCGCCGATTCATCGAGGAATATCTACCTAGTGCAAACGAGTTATAGAAGGACCAGCTACGCTTAGAGGTACGCGTACGTTGCAACTATATTTTGATTTTTGTATTTGAATCAGATATTCTTTGTAGTGGTGCTTGAAGATTGTTCTGTTTTTACTGTTGCGTAATGGCGGTGGTATATTGTTCCAGCATTTGGTTGCTGCGTACCTAAAACTGCAACGAAAGGCCGCTGTCCTATGTTTCGGTACACTGAGCAGTGCAGAAACTGTTCTCACCCCTTCTGCTCGACGCGAGTGTCTCCAGGTAAGTTTTTCGTACAGATAGCGCCTCCCTATCATGTTTGCATGTTTTTATGATCCCGAACAATAGTGTTGCTAAATGAAGGTTTTGTCTCGCTTCCATCTTTAGTATGTTCGCGCCGTTAAGGAAGGGAGTCACATGAAAGCGAGGCGGAACATGGAAACAGTAACGAGCACAGGCGTTCTGCACCCGTTGGATCAGATTTTGAGTCCGTTTTAGTAAACAGGGACCATACGCGGTGGCGCAGTAATTTAATTTAGACAAAACTAAGGTCTCACATAGCCTTATGCGGAGCGTTTCACTAATAAAACCTCGAATACGATAAAGTGTCTTCAGCCGATAAAAACAATTTCTAACCACTTCCTGGATATGGTGCTCAAAGTGTAATTCACCGTCCATTAAAACACCCAGATTACGTGCGTCCATAACACGTTCAATGTCATTTCCATTTAACTGTATACGAATATTGCATTTTTCTAATTTGTCAATTTGATTTTTTGAGCCTAATATCATATATTTGGACTTTTTCGGATTAAGTACGAGGCAGTTTCTTTCGTCCCACAGTGCAACTCTTTCGAGGTCTTCATTCAGACGCAGTACACAAGCATCAGCCTCTGATGGAATTAATTTCGTATACACTTGCAAATCATCTGCATATATATGATACTTGCAGTTTTTAATGCAGTCGGTTATGTCTGAAGTATAGATAATGAAAAGCAAAGGCCCTATAATAGAACCTTGGGGAATTCCGCGATCTACGGCCTTATCCTCGGATATTTTCGTAGTACCATCTGACTTATGTAGGATTACTCGCTGCCTACGATCTGTTAAGTAGCTTTTGAACCACATGACGCTATCCGAGTCAAAACCATAATAGGATAATTTTGACAATAGAAGATCCGTATTTATCGAGTCAAAAGCACGTGAAAAATCTAATAAAGTTAAAATGCTTCCACTTCCTGAGTCCTGAACATATAAAATATTATCTACGACGTCCAGCAGAGCAGTCCCTGTACTATGACTTTTCCTGAAACCTGATTGGGTTTTTGGAAGGATACAGTTCTCCTCGCAGTAGCGAATTACCTGATCGTATATAACTTTTTTCAAAATTTTAGATACTACAGGCAATAAGCTAATCGGTCGGAGGTCAGAAACTTCAACAGGGTTTGATATTTTAGGAATTGCTCGGACAACAGCCGTCTTCCAGTAGTCTGGGAAAGTAGATGTGGTAATGGATCTGTTTATAATTTCAGTGATTGTAGTCAACGCAAATGGCAGTGTAGCAATGATCATATCTAGACTTATGCCATCGATACCGTGGGCATTTGAAGATAATGCTAAAATTGCCTTTGAAACCACTGTATCATTGACCGGTTTAAGGGTCAGACTTGCGTTATTGTGCCTATTTTGTGAATAATATGCCAGAATGGAGGGATTGCAATTGTTAGTGCCGGGTATATTCAGAAAATTATTATTTATCTCTTGTGGGTCATCGAAGTGGTCTGGTGTAGTTTTTTTTTATTTAAATGTGGCAGAGCCATTTCTTTAATAGACTTCTATAACTTTTTAGGGTTATTTAAATTATTATTTATATAAGACTCAAAAAAACAATGCTTCTCTTGATATAAACAGGCGCTTACCAAATGCTTCATGCCTTTATATTCTAATTTATGCATGTCACATTTTGTTTTGCGGTATTTGGTGTGAGCCCTATCTCGTAACAGCATCATGTATTTGACGTTGCTAGTGAGCCAAGGCTTCTGTTTTTCACGATTATCACGATTGTTTTCAATGGAGCGTACGTATCAAAAATAGATGTCAATATTTTGGTAAAGTCCTCTACGATTAAATTAACATTAGAACACGAATATATTATATATATTATTCCAGTCAATTAATTTTAATTCTAGATTAAATTTATTCGTGTCAATTGTTTTTAACGGTCGAAATGTAATTTTGTGTGGTGGAATTTTCGGTTTTTTTATTTTTAGTTCGGTAGTGACAATCGCATGACCACCTAGGTCCGAGATATGGTCGACTGTAATAGACATTTTAGTAGGCGCAACGTCGGTACACACCAGGTCAATAGATGATGATGACTCACTTGTGAAATGAGTGGGTACATTAATAAAATTTTGTAGCAATGTAGTAATTAGAAAAATATCTAGCTTGTTTCTATTCCAACTCGGGTGTAACGAATTTATGTTAAAGTCTCCTAACAAAATAATGTGGTCTAAATTCGCAAAACCAAAAATGGACTCGGTTAGCGCGTCAAAGAAAGTATCGCAATCAAGCCATGGCGGTCGGTACGCTGTACCAATAGCAAGCCGCGTGGAATTTACCCTTACTGAGAGCCACATCTGCTCGAGCTGATCAGGTGCAGCGTATTGCGACTACAAATTCGCAAATGTACGTAACTTTGAAGCCGCTTAGGTATGCAATATTTTCCTGGGGTATAACAGTCAACGGTATCATATTCGACGCTGGCAACAGACGCATAGACCGGAGAATGAAATCCTGATTGAGAATCCCGGGAGTGGACCAAAATCGCAAGTGCTGCCGAGCTCTTCCACTTGGAGAGAGACAGCAATAAATATGCAGAGCTGACTGATATGCAGAGTTGACTGCCAACCTTCGCTAGTCGGAGACGCAACATAAGAAGGTTTTTTGGCAATGATTGAAAATCGATGCGGAAGGCTTGTCCATTAGAATACTGCTGAGTCAGCTGCCATTTATTATAGCAGTGATACACCGTCATTATTCTTCTGTTTTTTCTATCATGTTTTCTTCAAGCTATATGTTAGTACACTGCTGGACATAGCCCTCCCCTAATGAGCGCTTCAGCTGTCTTCAGCTTGCCGCATCCAGCATCTGCCCGCAGTTTTTCGCAGTATGATGTGTATGTAAGTACAATTAATTTTGGTTTTGTTTTGTTTTGGTGGCGTCTGTACTGTTTTCATGATTTTTGTGTAAGTGTAGTCGATTAAAACGCGCATGCGATGTGAACGGAACAATTTTTTTCTGTTAAGATAGCTTTTTGCATGTATAAATAGTATAAAGATTTTTAAAATCATGGTTTCACGACTGGTCTGGTTGGCTGGTAGAAATTTCTATAAAAATAAGCTCTCCTGAATACTTATTTATATTACACTTACGTTTTGTGTCAAAAATCCCTCTTTGTGTACAATAAAGTATAAAGTAAGTATATAAAATTAAAAAAAAAGCTTTAGAAACCTATTTAGAGGCTAAAAATTCCACCCATGCCGGGATTCGAACCCGCGACCTCTGGCTATCCGTGCCAGCGCTCTATCCAACTGAGCTCTATCCATTGGCTCAGTCGGATTGCCAGCGCTCTATCCAACTGAGCTCTATCCATTGTCTCAGTTGGATAGAGCGCTGGCACGGATAGCCAGAGGTCGCGGGTTCGAATCCCGGCATGGGTGGAATTTTTAGCCTCTAAATAGGTTTTTAAAATTGTCCTTAGCACGGGTTAGTGCATTAAAAATAAAAATAGTATAAAAAAAAGCTACTCTGCATCAACCATACCAATCATAGACCACTATCATGAACCTGTTTATCAAATAGGGAGTAGCAGTGGGTGGAAATAGGCTAATTACAGAGTGAGTCATAGTTAATTATGTCGTAGTATCGAGTACACGTACCGAGATCGTGCTAGCCCTGCCGGCAATTAAATTATCTCCGAGTTGCGATAGCACTGTTGAAAGGGTTAACGAATAATTGTCTCGAGTATTTTTGTAGTTCACTAGGACTCAAGGTTTTCTCAACAAATCTTTTAACAAAACCAAGGAAGTTAATAAGGGTTATTTGTGTTGTACTACGTTAACCTAAAATAAATCTAATGACTGGCGTTATAATAATAACTTGAACACAGTACAAATTATAGTCTGTTAGCTTTTAAAATATACCTCGTGCTCTAGAGTAGGCTTTGGTTTTCGCCCATTTTCGCCGGTTTTCGTACTGATGATCGAGTTCTGATTTCGAAATTAAGTGTCATATTAGTTCCGATATTTCTATTACACGAATATATGCAATTCTATAAGATATATTCTAAAAGGTATATTCTAAAAGCTAACAGACTATACCTACTTGTAACGGACTTAAACTAGTAGGTATACGCTGTTCTATAGTAACCAGGCAAGGATGATATCACAAACGTGGAAATACATCCAAACTGCGGCCATTTGTACAATTGTACCCAGTGTGAATCGAACCCATGACCTTCGGCATTAAATTTAAAATTTACCAGACTTGCAAGACATGCACTTGTGAGCCCGAGGAAGCCTCGCGTTAGAGGCGAACCGCGTCGCGTACTTTCTCACACAAGTATTGGTGTGGGTGGTGGCGTGTTCGGGTCTTGCTTCTGCTTGAAAAAGTGAAGATTTTTTTTCAAAATAGTTAAGAAAAAATTTATATAGAGCAGGAAGTAGTATTACACTCGTGTGCTTTCGGTGAAAACCGAAGCCTACTCTAGAGCCCGAGGTATATTCTAGAAGCTTACACACTTGTATATGCCTGTATGTAAATGTTATTATGTTGTTATTGTTATCCACACCCGGAAACGTTTGCGGCCTAATCGAACCGAGTGATTGGAATCCATCACATGAGTTACGCAATAACAGACGCGGTCAGGAGCTCTATTTTTGAATCACTCGTCTCGCGTCGAGCGCTCGATTTCTACTGATTTTCGTTCGACATATAAAATTCCGTATTTTTGAATCACTCGACTGCAACGAATGGACCTTACCACTCGTCTCGTATGTCGATCGATACATTATGTTGATTTCAAATCGAGGAGTTTGTGCTTTTGTGCCGAATTGATTTTTTTGTTTCGACATTTTCGAACAAAAACAAACCAAAGTGTTATTATTTACGATCTATGACAGTGTTTTGTTTGTTTTGCCACTAAAGGCAAAGATTTTTCATCTGAACAGCCAATAAAACGAAACGTTCCGTTTCCGTTATGGTAGTTTCCGGTTTTTGTAATTTCTACGTGGAAAGGATAAAATACAATACTTCAAATTGTACTGGCAACACTTCCGGCAAACGATTCAAAAATACGGAAAAACGAGATCATGCGACTTAGAAGACGAGTGTGACTTATGTCGCATTCGACGATACAATTTCATACGAGTGATTCAAAAATAGATCTCCTGGTGGCTACCGCTACTAGCACTTTTTCGAGCGCTTTGCTTCGCAAGGCATGTTAAGCCGTTGGTGCCGGCTGTCATGTTAAGCCAGAGTGTCAGAGCCTTTATGGGCGGCTTGATAACTTCTAACGCTAATGCCCGCCACTGTCTTACAATGCTCATAACATTCCTGCCATGCAGAAAGAGTCCCGTGCCCCAGCTGTGGGAACATACAAAGGGTTGGTATCGATAAGAAAACTTTCCCAATTCATTTAAAAATAAGTTTTTTTCTTCCATGGTCTAAAAACATAGAGGTCATCGAACGAAGCAATTGAGTTCTCACTAAAATCGAAGCTACACGCAAGTTCGACATTTCAATCGACTCAAATTTGTAACGAGTAGGAAATAGGTCAAAACGTGGTACTTGTATTTCCTGAATATTCGGCACACATTTTATGCAAAGCTGGGGCTGTCAATACATTGCCCCTTAAACGCGGCGTGCTGGCAGCGGGCCAGCAATCGGCACTATTCATTGACTCCGACTACATAACCGAGCCACCGGCCTTTAGATAGATAGATAGAGAACACTTTATTGCACAACCAGAAAAATATTACAACCATGATTCTTAAATCTAAGTAATGATGTGCAAAAGGACTACTCTGTATCTTTGAGGTTGAGGTGCTAACTATACAACAACAACAAACAACATTTACATACAGGCACATACATTGCTTCTGGCCCCACACTAGGATACCCTGCGTCGTGGGGACCAGAAACAAAGACATCACAAACACTTAAACATCCAAGACCTGGGGTTTTTCTTTGTTCCCAGCCGGGATTCGAACCCAGGACCTGTTGCATGGTAGGTAGATGCGCTACCGCTACGCCACAGAGGTCGTCAAAAAACGTTCGTCAACTAGCGCCACCAATGGAATAAAAATCATAATATAAAGTTTGTTCGGGAGATCCGATCAGCAACGTATTCGCGAACGCAATGGCTCCCCGCCGCTGGCGTGCGACGTGAAGCCACTTTCATACCCCACTCGGTTTCCCTTTTCTTTTTAAAACCCTTCAATATGGTCAACTTAATGTTTACATAGCCACAATCCATAATTCTTCAATGAAATGGTGGCTGAGGCAACTATTATTATGATGATACCTACTTTGATCGGTAATAATTACGTATAAAAGGACATTGACCACTTTCGGCTATGCGTGAACAGCATGTTTATAATGATACAAAGTAATAAATGGTCATTATTAATAAAAACACGAATATTTTTTATATTTTCGGAGTAACCATTTATACGATAAAAACAATCAATTTAATAAGTTTTCTTCCTGTCTTTTTTTGCCACTTTCGCCTTGGCCAGTACTAATTATTAATTTATTATCGGTTGGGAAATAATTCATATCATGATTTATGTTATGTTCTTTTTAGTGTGTTTTGTAAACAATGAGGTGTGTTTTGTAAACAATGTTTTGTGTGAAATGAATAAATAGGCAAAAGTATATCAATTAATATCTTTAGCTTCTCACAAACCCCTCACGAGCAAATGAAAAGAAATACGACAAGAATCGAATCGGAAATCGATTACTTTTTTTCTGGCAACAAAAAAAAAAAAGCTGTCAATAGTGTCAATCACAAACTGTTTTGTCATATTTTAAAAACTTTTTTTTGTGATTGTGTGAGTCACATTTTTTTTGTTTTAAAACACGTACGTATAGTGCGTTCACATTAACTTGACGCGTGAGAGAATTCGTAGCACTGAGATGTTTACTGTTACCATGTTAAATAAGAAATCATTCCCATTACTTGGGGATAATAAAAGGATTGAGGGCTTGTTTTACCATCTTCCGATTAGGTCCAAAAGCTAATTCACATGTTATGTCCTTGTTACCAATTCTCTCACGCGTCAAGTTAATGTGAACGCACAATACCTAAAAACTTGAAACCTTGAAACTTTTAAAAATGGAGGCCAATGGCGTCTTTCATCTCAACAAGAATGTCGATCTAGCAAAATATTTTTTTTATTTGTACGTTCAATGGTTACAACAAAGAAAGCAAAATGAATTGTTTAAAAATAAATAAGAATTAGTGACCAAGTTATCTTTTTACTGATATTCTGTTCACGTTTAGCCTGATGCTCAAACAAAATGGTCAATATCCTTTGATATATCGTGGAAAATAATGACAATCATAACCTTGTTTTATAATACGTTTTTTGACAACTACGTTTAGATAGATAGCATTATTTGTGATAACTATATCCTAGGACTTTAATTGATTTCGAAACGTCGCAAACCAAACAAACGTGTTAAAGTTAACAAGTAACCAAATGTTTTGAGTACTGTGCCATTAAATAAATGTTACATACATAAGATCACGCCTGTATCAAAGAGGTGTAGGCAGGTACCAAGGACAGCCACTTGACACGATCCTGACAGATCACCTTCGCTTCATTAACGTTTGTAAGCAGTTGCATGCACGCACGCCGGTTCCGGGTACTTTTAACCTTCAGATTTGCTATTACAACCCCTATTTGGTCGACGTATGTCCGCCTGGGACGTCCTTTACCGGCCCTTTCATTCACATACGCAATATATATTTGTTTAGTCAATCTTTCTTCATTCATCCTCTGAACATGTCCAAACCAACGCAATATTCCTTTCTCAATTCTAGTCACTACATCCTCTTTCAGTTCACAACGTTCTCTAATCAGACTATTGCGTATCTTGTATAATGTAACACTACACATACTTCTCAAGGACCTCATTTCTACTGCATTAACCCTACGTCCTTGCTTCTTTTGCCACACTCAAGTCTCGCTACCTCGCTACCGTACATAAGTGTTGAGACTAGCACACCACTATGAATCTAGCCCTTTTGGAGATGTTGCGGTTGTACACAATGGAGTGCAAGGCACCGTTTACACAATTTCCCGCTTTTACTCTTCTTTCTATATCACCTTCACACTTTCCATCCCTCGTAAACAGGCTCCCCAAATAGACAAATTCTTTTACTTGTTTCACTCTCTCACCTCTAATTGTTATCATACATTTGTTTGTTTGTTTGTTTGTTTGTTTGTTTGTTTGTTTGTTTGTTTGTTTGTTTGTTTGTTTGTTTGTTTGTTTGTTACGCTTTATTGCACAACAATGAAGAAACAGAAAAATAACTTAAATAACAGGTAAGTGTGGATGTACAAAGGCGGACTTATTTCAAAAGAAATTTCTTCCAGCCAGCCTAAGAAAGATTCTGACCAAAAAACAGAGAGCGGGAGATGGCAAATATAGCTAAACAAGAAAAATTAAATCTAAAATCACCTATTTCAAGTTAATAGATAAAATTGTTACTATAGCTATCAATAGATACTTACTAATATACACACATTGTACATAATTATAACTACTTAAATAGTATATAAAATACATATCCATAATTCTAGACATACATATTTAGAGAATAATAAACATACTTATACAAAAATACATAAATAAAAGTATTATACATTGGAAATGAAGTGCTCTTTCAGTTTTGCACGGAACTGTGACACAGACGGACTATCTCGGATTTCCCTCGGCAATGAGTTCCACTGATGAGCAGCACGCACAGAGAATGAGGTGGAGTAGAACTCAGTGTTGCAGACTGGGACTTGCAATACATTCAGTTATTTCATCATCTTTTTCAAAGTCCAGTACTTTCCGGCTTCTTCTTCTTCTTCAGGCTATGTTATGTAGTCCACTGCTGGACATAGCCCTCCCCTAATGAGCGCCATAGCGCCCTGTCTTCAACTTGCCGCATCCAGCATCTGCCGGCAGTTTTTCGTAGATCGTCATCCCACCTGGCCCGCTTAATTGCACATAAAACATTTATTAATATAAATGAATGTTTTATTTATGCAATTAAAACATAACACTTTTAACTCTCATTAAGAATATCTTTACGGAAAAGTACTGGTTTAACAGCACAAAATAAAGCCTTTTTATGTCTAATATCACTGGAGACGAGAGAAAGTTTTTACATTTTCGGCTGCGAACCAGTGTGGGGATAGTAGACCGGAGACCGCCGTTAGAAACCTTAATGTCAACCTCACCTGTACGTAATACAGAGAGTATTGTAAAGAGGTTCGAAATTTCACTGATGCCGGTGAGTCGCCCATTAGCTCAGTTGGAAAGAGCGCTGGCACGGATAGCCAGAGGTCGCGGGTTTGAATCCCGGCATGGGTGGAATTTTTTGCCTCTAAATAGGTTTTTAAAATTGTCCTTAGCACGGGTGCATTAAAAAAATAACCTTACTGTCAAGTTACCAATTATTCTAAAACATTTTGTATTAATTTTATGTAACCTCTATACGTCCTACTGCACAGGCGTTCTCTCAGAAAGAGGAGAGTACGGTCTTAATTGCCATGCGCGCCCACCGCGGATTGGCAATTTCAAGCAATGAGGCAGTAGAACACCGCAGACACTTAGGTTTCCTCACGATGGTTTTCTTCTCAGTTAGCGAGCGGTTTGTATAGTTAGAAAAAAATAAACATGCTTGTATCTGATCTGATTAGTTTGTTATCGTATAAAATTATTTGATTTTTAGCGTAGTTAATATCGTATCCTAATACGCCTCTGAACTCTTTGCTTAGAACTTTGCTTCATATCCAAGAATTAACTGGGATACTAAGCAAAGTTCTCTCATTAGTCACCACACTCACGTCAGCGTGCTTTTGGACGTACTTAAAACTTTTTTAAACTATATGGCGCGGCAAAATTCGAGATACATAAGTTTCGTTTTCTAGTGTATACAATAAAGAGTTCTGATCTAATCTAATTTGCTATATTATAACAACGAATTACAACCACAAACTATATAAGTAAATCAATAATGTGGCCTTATCTTGTTACCTTATGACGCAGGGTTACCGACACCGCGCTCCTGGCCTATAGGTACTCGAATAAAACACCGCGGCGACGACATTCCTTCGTGGAATGTAAAAAGTTTTTGATTGAATCCTGTTACTCAAAGTCGCAGACGTTATTAACACTGATTTCGGGACTGCTATTGAAAAGAACATTCGTATTACCCCGAATTTTATTTACGAAAATATTGTAACTGTGTAAATCATTATTATTAGCTGTGTGGTGTCGGCCTATAGCACCAACCCAAATTCTTTCCACGGGTGTCGCAAAAGGCGACTAAGTGATACAAACCGGGTCGTGGGCAGCAGCGCCCCCTGCAATACAATTCCACAAAACTGCGATCCCCAACCCGCATGCCCAGCGTGGGGATTATGGGCACTACCCCATAATGATGGCATAACCTTGCGCTCATTAGGGGAGGGCTTTGTCCAGCAGTGGACTAATGTAGCCTGAAGAAGAAGAAGAAGAAGAAATCATTATTAATTATAACTTTGTGATTGTTAAAATTCTTTTTTGTACACTGTACAAAAAATTAAATAAATTAAAAAAATAAAATTAAATTAAAATTTGTATTAAGCTTGACTGTTTACATATATATGTAAACAGTCAAGCTTAATACCAATGAGTCTTTTCTTCCAGATAACCTATTGTGGTCAGGGAAAAGGATAATCATCATCATCGTCAACCTATTATGTCCCCACCGAGGGGCACGGGTCTCTTCCCTAAGGAAGGTATAGGCCATACTCCACCACGGGGCCCAAGTCCGGATTGGTGGAGGCTTGCAAGGCTAGTGGTTGGTCTTACTGTCAGAAGTGTTAAAGCCGCCCTAAGGCCTCTGAATTGGCTTAACGACTGTCATCTATCGACGACAGCCGGCACCAACTGCTTAACCACCACCGCTGCGATTCTGTGCCTTGCGAAGCTCCGAATCGCTTGGAAAAATGCCACTAGCGTTAGTCATAGACGGTTTACCCATCCACGCACTGAACGCGCCCTGTGTTGCTTAACATTCGTGATTGTTTAAGATCACGCAGGCAGCCGGGCGATTCAAAATTTGATTCGAGCGAAAGAGATAATGCCAGGAAAGATTTACTGCAAATGTACATAGATTCCTTTAATTTCTGACACTATGATATTTAGTAAAAACGAATATTTTTTTAATGATAAAGTAACACTATATTTTTTTCTCGTGTAGCGGGTTCAGTTCCCGGTTCAACAATATAATTATTTAAAAATCTATATATGTATTTTAAGTTATTTTTAAAATTACAATAATGTCTTCTTTCAGAACATTGTGACATTTAAAATATCGAAGGTACTTCCCCTCTATGCGGCATAGCCGTGAGACGCCCTGAATAATGATAACTTTAATCTTTGCATCATGGACATTCGATGATTTATACAGCGCACAGTAGCACCTTCACCCCCACCAGATATATGAAGGGACCACTCGGTCGCAGCAGTCTCTGGGATATTGTTTTCAGATGGAATAGGAATTCCCGGCACCTATACCTTACTGACAGCTTTGTCAGCCCAGTCCGATCTGCGGAGCCAACCAATTGCGAGTTTCCTCACGATGTTTTCCTATGGTGTTTACTATTACCTATTACCATTTCGCAGATGTAGATAACTTTGAAAACAAAGCCATATGCCTACCCACGCTGGGAATCGGACAAGGGTGGTAGCATAGTGGGTAGAGTAATGGACTTGGAACCAAAAGACCCGGTTTCGATTCCCAGTTATTAAATAAAATTATTATCAAAACTCATATCAATCTATAATGGGCTACCATCTCTTGTCATAATTTCATAATTATAAAATAGCTAGAATACACTATACACAGTACAATAAATGGTGAAACCCTTGTATGTCCCCACTGCTGGGGCACGGGTCTCTTCCTGCGTCGCAGGAAGGTTAGGCCATACTTCACCACGGGGGCCAAGTCCGGGTTGGTGGAAGTTTGTAAGACAGTAGCAGGCCTTACTGTCAGTTACCAAGCCACCCATAAGGCCTCTGACGACCGATATTACATAAAAGCCGTCACCAACGGCTTAACGTACCTTGGGAAGCACGGATGCGCTCGGAAAAATGCCATTAGCGGTAGAAACGGGGCGGTCACCCATCCCGCATCTGACCGCGCCTGTGGTCGTAACTCGGGTGATTGACTCCAATCACTCGGTTCGAGCGCTTCATTCCTTCCTGCATCGCTGTACAATAAATATACAATCAATTTTATTGTTTGAACATAAATGTAGGGGTTGAAACTGCGTGCTTACTACATTATTTACGGTATACATACAATGTCAATCAAATGTCGAGACAAGATCCCGGTTTTCCCATCACTCTATTTCACCCACCGCGCAAAGGAAACATTGTCTAGAGCATAATAAAGTTCAGAGGCGGCGCTGCAGTTTTCCAGTTTTATGAGCCGTTTTAATTTTAACGAAAGCACAGCGTTCGCATCCAACGTAGCTGAATTCCTTTGTTGCGTAACTCGGGTGATTGACTTCAATCACTCGGTTCGAGCGCTTCCTTCCTTCCTGCATCGCTGTACAATAAATATACAATCAATTTTATTGTATGAAATTGTAGGGGTTGAAACTGCGTGTTTTTCCTACAATATTTACGGTATACATACGAGTACAATGTCAATCAAATGTCGAGACAAGATCCCGGTCTTCCCATCACTCTATTTCACCCACCAAACAAAGCAAACATTGTCTAGAGCATAATAAAGTTCAGAGGCGGCGCTGCATTTTTCCAGTTTTATGAGCGGTTTTAATTTTTACGAAAGCACAGCGTTTGCTTCCAACGTAGCTGAATTCATTTGTTGCGTAACTCGGGTGATTGACTTCAATCACTCGGTTCGAGCGCTTCCTTCCTTCCTGCATCGCTGTACAATAAATATACAATAAATTTTATTGTATGAACATAAATGAAGCAGTCAAGCAGCTCAGACGAAGAGGTGGAGGCCGTTTACGACGATGTGTCAAAGGCCATGCATCGTACCACCAAAACCCACTATACAGTTGTCATGGGAGACTTCAACGCCAAAGTGGGAAAAGAATGCGGTGAATCTTGTTTGGGACTGCATAGCTATGGGCGCAGAAACCATAGGGGCCAAATGCTGGTCTACTTCCTTAGCATGCAGGGGCTGTTCTGTATGAACACCTTTTATCAGAAGAAGCCACAACGGAAGTCGACCTGGAAGAGCCCCGACGGTGTGACGAAGAACGAGATTGACTTCATCATAGCCGACAAGAAGCACATATTTAGGGATGTCTCAGTGATCAGCAGGTTTAATACCGGTAGCGATCACCGGCTTGTACGAGGCACCCTAAATATCAATTTTAAGCTCGAACGTAGTCGCATGGTGAGGTCTGTTCTCCGTCCAAATGTGCCCCAAGCTGGACATGATGCGTTCCAATTGGAATTGCGAAATAGTTTCGCCGCACTGGAGACCCCGGCAAATGTTGACGAGGATCTGGACGGCATAATTGGGGTAATACGCGAAGTGGGAATGAGGCACTTTCGGAAAAGGCGATCAGATAGGAAGTCCAAACTTTCTAGCGAGACCCTGGATCTGATGCGATTTAGACGTGAGACACCAGAGGAATCTTTGTCAGATCCCCGGTCACTCAACAAAAAAATCAGGAACTTGGTAAGACGCGACCTTCGCAGCTGGAACACTCGCCTCGTACATGAGGCGATCGAGCGAAATCGGGGGTCGAAGGTCTTCACCAAGACACTGGGGAGGAGTCATCTGACAAAGTTAGCTACCTCGAATGGTGAAACCGTCACATCAGTCCCGGGGATACTCGCTGAAATTGAGGACTTCTACGGACATCTGTATGCCTCGCACGCACCGAAGCCTCCACCTGACGCGAGAGACCCTAGAGCCTCACTTACCCGCCACTTCACTGATGATTTCCCAGATGTAGATGTCGACGAAATCGGGGCGGCTCTCAAACAGCTTAGTAATGGGAAGGCTGCCGGTGAAGATGGAGTAGCCTCTGAGCTCCTCAAGGCTGGTGGTGAACCTGTTCTTGGGGAGTTGAGGAGGCTCTTCAACTCTGTAATAACCAATGGTACTACCCCGAGGGCGTGGAGCAGAGGTGTAGTGGCATTGTTTTTCAAGAAAGGAGACAAAACGCTCCTTAAAAACTATAGGCCGATCACGCTTCTGAGCCACGTCTATAAGCTGTTCTCGAGAGTCATCACGAATCGTCTAGCATCAAGATTTGACGCCTTTCAGCCACCGGAACAGGCTGGGTTTCGTAAAGGCTATAGCACCGTAGACCACATCCATACTGTTCGGCAGGTTATACAGAAGTCCGAAGAGTATAACCAACCGCTGTGTCTGGCGTTTGTGGACTACGAGAAGGCCTTCGACTCCATCGAAACCTGGGCTGTTCTGGAGTCTTTGCAGCGATGCTAAGTCGACTGGCGTTACGTGGAGGTGCTGAGGAGTCTCTACCAAGTGGCGACGATGTCCGTGCAAGTACAGAACCACCAAACAAGACCGATCTAGTTGCTCAGAGGTGTAAGACAGGGTGACGTTATTTCCCCGAAACTCTTCACCAATGCTCTGGAGGATGTTTTCAAGACCCTGTGGTGGAATGGCATGGGCATCAATGTTAATGGTGAATATCTCACACACCTCCGCTTTGCTGACGACATAGTCTTAATGGCAGAATCGCTGCAAGACCTACAGAAAATGCTGTCTGATCTTAATGCTGCCTCGAGACGCGTTGGGCTTGGGATGAACTTGGACAAGACTAAGGTCATGTTCAACGAGCACATCGTCCCTGAGCCCGTTCTCGTCGAAGGTGTAGCCCTTGAAGTTGTCCAAGAGTACATCTACCTAGGACAAAAGATCCAGCTGGGTAGAGACAACTTGGAGGGTGAAATCACCAGAAGAGTGCAGCTTGGCTGGGCAGCGTTTGGAAAGTTGCGTCACATCTTCGAGTCATCCTTGCCACAATGCCTGAAGACCAAGGTATTCAATCAATGCGTCCTGCCGGTCATGACATACGGAGCCGAGACGTGGAACCTGACAGTGAAACTAGCCCACCGATTGCATGTCACTCAGCGAGCTATGGAAAGGTGTATGCTCGGAATCTCGTTAAGGGACAAAGTCCGGAACGAGATCATCCGACAAAAAACCAAAGTCACTGACGTAGTTCAGAAGTGTAGCAGGCTGAAGTGGCAGTGGGCTGGTCACATCTGTCGCAGAACCGATGATCGTTGGAGCAGACGGGTTCTCGAATGGAGACCACGACTCGGCAAGCGTAGTGTAGGACGCCCTCCGGCCAGATGGACCGACGACCTGAAAAAGGTGGCTGGTGGTGACTGGATGGCGAAAACGGGAGATCGGGTCTTGTGGCGCACCCTGGGGGAGGCTTATGTCCAGCAGTGGACTGCAATAGGCTGAAATGATAAATGAAGGGGTTGAAACTGCGTGTTTTTCCTACATTATTTACGGTATACATATCACCACCAAAAGTCGAAGTTAATTGATCTACGCACTGTTGTTGCGTTAAACCACGTCGAAAATCGTAATAAATCATAGCACGAATATTTTCACGAGTGAGTTCCATTTTTTCGGCGATATGACATTTTAAACACAACAAAAACAAAACACTAACGTATATAAGAGAACAATATTAGCGGCCAGTATTTAAAAAAAGAACGAATTTGACCATGGAGGTCAGACATTGCGTTTAAAATTATTGGAATCCCAGATTCCGCATACATAAGTAGCAGCCTATGTACAATGTCAATCAAATGTCGAGACAAGAGCCCGGTGTTCCCATCACTCTATTTCATCCACCGCGCAAAGCAAACATTGTCTCAGAGCATAATAAAGTTCAGAGGCGGCGCTGCATTTTTCCAGTTTTATGGGCCGTTTTAATTTTAACGATCGCACAGCGTTCGCTTCCGCGGGACGTAGCTGAATTCCTTTGTTATTTTACTTATTCTGTGGGGTTTCCGTTTTAGTTATTTTATGTCTGTGTGCCTACTTACTGAAAGTTGTGGCTGTGCTACCGAAGCTATAAGGGCGCTTGTACATGGGCGGCACTGCAGCCTTCGAAACTTGTCGCGATGGCACACGTCGACGCGCTGACGCGGACATACGATGCTCGATGCCGACGTATCGGCAACTGCCGTTGACGGTTGTCATTTACTTATTCTGTGGGGTTTTCCGTTTTAGTTATTTTACGTCTGTGTGCCTACCTACTGAAAGTTATGGCCGTGCTACCAAAGAGATAAAGGCGCTTGTACATGGGCGGTCGACACTTGTCGCGATGGCAGACGTCGACGCGCTGACGTGTCGGCAACTGCCGTTACCGTTGTCATTTACTTATTCTGTGGGTTTTTCCATTTTAGGTATATTTTATTTGTGTGCCTACCTACTGAAATTTGTGGCCGTGCTACCAAAGAAATAAGGGCGCTTGTACATGGGCGGTACTGCAGCCTTTGACACTTGTCGCGTTGGCAGACGTCGACGCGCTGACGCGGACCTACGATGATGACGTGTCGGCAACTGCCGTTGACGGTTGTCATTTACTTACTCTGTGGGATTTTCCATTTTAATTATATTTTATCTGTGTGCCTACCTACTGAAAGTTGTGGCCGTGCTACCAAATCAATAAGGGCGCTTGTACATGGGCGGTACTGCAGCCTTCGACACTTGTCGCGATGGCAGACGTCAAAGCGTCTTTATATACAAATTGTTAAATGGGAATAATATGCATACCGAGTGATTGGTATCAATCACTTGAGTTAAGCAACAACAGGCGCGGTCAGGTGCAGGATGGGTGACCGTCCTGTGACTACCGCCAGTGGCATTTTTCCGAGCGCTTCCATGTTTCTGAAGGCACGTTAAGCCGTTGGTGCCGGCTGTCATGCAATGGCAGTCGTTAGGCTATGTCAGAGGCCTTATGGGCGGCTTGATAACTTCTGACAGTAAGGCCCGCCACTGTCTTACAATCCTCCACCAACCCGGACTTGGCCCCCGTAGTGGAGTGTGGCCTAACCTTCCTGCGATGCAGGAAGAGACCCGTGTCCCAGCAGTGGGGACATACAATGGTTGATAACGAATATGCATTGAGGTGCTTTTCTTTGTTAACTTTTTCTCGAACAATTATCATGATTTTGTAATGGACACACCTACATAGTTTAACTTGTATCGTTCATTTCTGTGCTGCTTTGAAAAAGACATTTTTGAATTAGTATTTGAAATTAATTGAATTGTTGAACACCTACCGTAATTTTAATCGGGAATGTGGTTTCAAACTGTCGCAAACGTGGGATCCGGTCATCAAGATGTGTTCGAGTGGAAAAAAGTCGCATGGCTTATCGTCCGACATTGTCAGTGTAGTGTGTCGCAACCCTAATAGTGTTTTAAGATAGCTGATTGAGGGTAGTCTGAAACCTCATCATCAAGATGCGAACGGGTGCCAGCCATCAGTCTTCTCGTGACCACGATGACTGTAACGTCGTCGAAACGTCGAGGTAAAATAGCAATATTACTACGCGATTAAACTCCGAAAATATTCTCACTACATACCGCTGAAACTATCAATCCACGGTGGGCATACGTGGTATCTAAGCCCATACTCTCTTTTTTAGAGAACGCCTCTGCCTTGCAGTGGGATGTTTAAAACCTACATAAAACAATCCTAACAAGGCTTCTAATGATAAAATCTTGAAACATGTTTTCTCGTGTTCCTTTACTCAAGTATTCATGTAGAGTCCACTTCCCACACCAGTTCATTTGCTTCATGTAGGGTTCACTCGCTTCACTGAAGAGTCCAGTCGCTTCACCGTAGAGTCCACTCGGTTCCTCAGGTCATGGAGGCGAGAGAGTACAGGGTCGAGTGCACATATTCCTTCGCCTGCATGGCCTGAGGAGCGGAGCATTCACGCTGTAGTATCTTGAGGCATTACGGGTTTCTTGATCTTGACTTGTCATGAGAAGTTGGGCAGATAGTTGTGTGGTATCCTGAGGTAACAATTTTTCAAAAAAGAAAATACAGTATTAACATATTGTTTTTGTGAGCTGTATATGTCCTACTACAGGGCACAGACCGAGACAGTAGGGGCTTTCTCTCAGAAAGAAAGATTAGGCTTAATTACCAATTGACAAACTATAGATACATAAATAGATAGAATATTCTTTATTGTAAACAGAAATGGTATAAAAATATAGTACAATATAGTACAACAATACAACACCCGTAAGTAGATCCGGACTAAAAGTCTACAATGTGTTGTGCTTGCGAAAGTTTTAGTTCAAAAATAAAAGGATATATCAGACTATACACTATAAATACTATTCAATAAAGCAGAACAGCACTAAATAAGAGTGTTTATATTTTACACATAATTACCTTCTGTTAGGATTTAGACAACGTAATATTCAACAACGTTAATGGGTCTAAATCCGATAACCAGACGAAATAAAACTACCTAACGTCTTTGTTTTCTGTTAAACTTTTGAAACAATGCTAAATCTGTAAATTGGTTCGCAAACTCGTGAAAGGAGTCCGAAGTTTTCGATTCTGACCGCTTCTTTTGTGCCACTGTAAACCTACAACTTTTGTTTTCAACACTTCAGCCAATGGTTTAGTTAGTCGGTATCTCCTTTGTTTCCTCTGTGTTAACTGAAAATGTGAAAAGAACGGGGGAGATGATTTTAGGGCCGGTAAGAGACATCCCAGGATAATGGCAATCACGATACAGGCTTGACTGTGTGGGGCCACAGTGAAAAATGTATCGCTAAATATCGTAGCTATCTAAATATAAGACTGTCTCATATGCTGATATTCTAATACGTTGCACTTATATACACTGATAATAGTTTGTTAGTTTCCAATAAAAATCCTACTACTTACACTACACATTTTACTCACCCTCTCACACACACTCACTCACATTCATAAAACACACAGAGAGGACTGAACCATATAGTTGCATTTATATTATTTTCAATAATTATTGTTTATTGTTAATGATACCTAACAAAATTTTTGAATTAGTTTACGCCAGTGGTTTATGTGATAAAAAAATAACAAGAGAGGCAAGAGGCGCTGTATGCTGAAATACAGGCTATAAACCTATTTTGTTTTGAAGTATTGTAAGACCAAATTTTGTTTTGTTAATATATGCACACCATTTTCTGGTTTAACAAACGTTGTCTTATCTTACTGACCTTCAAAAATAAGCACTATATATTTAATAAAAAATGAGTTTTTTTCAGCCATGTCTTAAAAGAATGTTACCTACTATGGAGATTTAATACACAAAATTAAACTCTTTTACGAGTCCTTTTTGTATCGAAAGTATATCTTGTGCACTTAAAAAGTTATTGCAATTTCAAAATATGATACTTGGTTTTGCAGGCGAGTAAAGTTTTTTTTAAATTAAACGAATAGTTCGACCAAAAAATACTGAATGTATTACCAAAGTGCAAGATAAAATGAACTCAAATGATAAGATGATAAACTTCTGACAGTAAGGCCCGCCACTGTCTTACAATCCACCAACCCGGACTTGGCCCCCGTGGTGGACTATGGCCTAACCTGAGGGCCTAACCTTCCTGCGATGCAGGAAGAGACCCGTGCCCCAGCAGTGGTGACATACTAGGGTCGATATCGAAGCAAAAAGAGAAAATGTACCCGGAACCGGCGTGCGTGCATGCAACGAGTTATGAACGTTGATGAAGCAAAGGTGATCTGTCAGGATCGTGGCAGTGGCAGTCCCTGGTCTCTGCCCACCCCTCCGGGATACAGGCGAGAGGTTTTGTTATGTTTATGTAGATAACGCATCGGTGTTACGTAGCGGTAACACGTCTGCCTACCATGCAAGAGGTCCCGGGTTCGAATCCCGGCGGGGGACAAAAAAAGCCCAGGTCTTGGATGTTTACGTGTTTGTGACGTCGCTGTTTCTGGTTTCCACGACACATGGTATCCTAGTGTGGGGCCAGAAGCAATGTATGTGCCTGTATGTAAATGTTATGTTTTATTTTTTGAAAGGAAAAAATTCAATGTATTTTAAGTAGCTATTTGGGACGGAGGGCTGAAAGCCGAATCAAATTGGCAACAAATTGGCGATGGCGCCCGGAGGAAGAATAGGGTGTAGCCAAAATTAGACTTATCTACAATTCAATTCACTTAGGCAGTGGTTAAACATGGATTAATCGATTGATTAAACTATGAATTTTGTTCGGCTTTTGTCTGAATGAGTATCTTGTAATACTTTCAAATTCAATTAATAATAAAGGTTTCTATACGTTTATTTTATAATAGCAGTGCCCAGCGGTGTTACCCGCTTACCGGTTATCGATTTTCCCATGGGAAGAAGATATTTTCCCGCAGTAAAACGTAGCCTATGTGTCAATCCAGGGCGTCAGCTAACTCCATGCCAGATTTTTTAATTTTCGAAAGCGTATTTAATCTTTTTCTAGTCGTTATGTTGCATAGTTATATACTTACCTCGTCACGTCGTTATGTCTTCCCTCAGGCCGAGTTTATGAGCCTTCAAAGTGAAGTACAAAAATATCTATAATTATTATAAATAGGCAACACTTTATTTCACGTAAACATAGAAGCTCCACAGATATTTAGTAACCTAAGAGCACAGACGGTGGCCTTATGGCTAAAAGTAATTTCTTCCAGACAGCCTTTATGTACTTAGGTTTCCTTAAATAACGTTCTAAATCAAATAAATCCAATCCAATCCTTAGCGTATCATTGCGCGTCTTAAAATGTCACGTATTTTATCGCGCACATCTGCCATTTTTACAATTATTATTACGTGTTATTGAAATCAGCAGAAAACCGCAATAATAGCCACAACTGCAGCGCTAAACACACAGGCTGGAACTCCCAAAACCGTTCGAAATTCAAAATGACATCAGCGGTCGGCGTTCGAAGATAACGCTTATTTCCGGCCGCCATCTTTCACTTCCGGTCCGCAGCTGCCCGCTATTGCTAGTTAGGAAACTTCGTTACGAACTCTTTTGACTGGCCAGTTGTGAAAGTGCAGTTTTATTCAGAAAGAGTTTGTAAAGAGTTTTAATGGGGCAAGGGCAATTTATTTTCTCAGTCCCGAGAAGTGGTTCTTTACTGATGAAAAAAGTTAAGGGTGAACACCCTTAGGGTGAACAGACCTGAACAGGTCTTCGAAAAAAAAAACTATCTTATACACAATAGCAATAATTTTGATTGGGTTACGAAATCCTTTATATATTTATGAAAAATGTTAGCTTAATAAATGTCTTTATAATATTTTCTAAGGTTAAATGTAATTATTTACGTCACATATTTTCTTATGTATTACCACGGTAAATAAGTAAATATTAAGCTTCAGTAGGTCGTTGTTTATTACGTGCCTCTTATATTAAATTGATTAAATTTCTAAAAAAATTCTTTGGCCAATCTATAGATATTTTAATCACTACTAGTCTGTTCAAAGGGACGAAACTCGCACAAAGTGAAGCCTAGGCGGAAGCGTAAAATTACCGGAAGCGGATGCGACGCCATGGTTGGCACATGGTAAAGAGGCGAGAGCTTGACTAGCCTAATACGCTTCATTGAGTTCATTATGCTTTTGTAGACATTAGTGTGTCTTTGTACTGATCTTTACTGGTGTACTATAATGGTGTGCTTTAATGTAAATTTGTTGAAAAGTGAAACGTTTGAGTGTGTGGAAGTGTATTAAGGTGGTTCGGGGTGCCAAATAGCGCCAGCTGTGGAATACGTTTTAATCTAAAAATTTACATGAGAAATCTTAACAACTGTAACTATTTTTAGAACGTACAATCTAGAACCTAGGATCAACGGTCTAGGGCTTTAATCGATTCCTGCCAAAAACGGCCGTTTTTAGCGGCAGTCGATTAAAGTCCTAGGATATTAATACTACACAGGAATTCAGACGTTACAAAACAAGTTGTGATTTTTATTCCATTGGTGCCGTTAATTTGCGAAGTAATAAATCTAGGCAGATATGAAGCTGAGAAAGTACTAACTGTGGAAATAATCATTTATTTATATAACAAATCGTAGCCCCGGCTGCCTGAGTGATCTTAAACGATCACGAAGGTTAAGCAACATAGGGCGCGTTCAGTGCATGGATGAGTGGCCATTTTTCCGAGCGGATCCGTATTTCGCAAGACACGTTAAGTAGTTGGTGCTGACTGCCGTCGATATGGCAGTCGTTAAGCCAAGTCAGAGGCCTTAGAGCGGCTTGAAAATTTCTGACAGTAAGTCCAGCCACTAGTCTTGCAAGCCTCCACCAATCCGGACGTGGCCCCCGTGGTGGAGTATGGCCTATACTTTCCGCAGGGCAGACCCGTCCCCCTCGGTGGGGACATAATGGGTTGATGATGATATAACGAAATCTACAATTTAAAATATTATGATATAAAAGTTATTAGCACACCTAGCATGGTTAGGTCTTTACTAGGCAGTGGTACAATAGTTTACACCATAAATTGAGCCTTATGACTTATGAATATGGAAGAGGATAAAATAAGAATATTCTTTATTATGTATAATGGCAGTCGTTAAGCCATGTCAGAGGCCTTATGGGCGGCTTGATAACTTCTGACAGTAAGGCCCGCCACTGTCTTACAATCCTCCACCAACCCGGACTTGGCCCCCGTGGTGGAGTATGGCCTAACCTTCCTGCGATGTAGGAAGAGACCCGTGCCCCAGCAGTGGGGACATATAAGGGTTGATAACGTAACGTATGTCGTAAGGATATACTAGTCCACTGCTGGAAATAGCTCTCCTCTAATCAGAACCAAAGTTATCGACATAGCTCAGAGAATCAGGCTCATCTGAAGTGGCAGTAGGCAGGCCATATCTCGTGTAGAACCAACAACCGTTGGAGTAAACGTGTTCTTGAGTGGAGACCGCGACTAGGTGAGATGACTATCTGCGAAAAACTGCAGGCTGGATGCGGCAAGCTGAAGACAGGGCGCTATGACCTTCATTCTTTATTATACACACTACAAAATCGGATGGTCAGATAGACATAATAATTTAATGTTTCGGACTCAGCTAGGAAACCCAATAAAATCGCACTAGAATTTAAAACACTAACTTTAACGCTCCACTGTAACGCCGTACGCCAGTGCCAAAGCCACAGCCAACGCCAGAGCCATAGCCAACGCCAAAGCAAGCCAGCCAGCCAGCCAGCCAGCCAGCCAGCCAGCCAGCCAGCCAGCCAGCCAGCCAGCCAGCCAGCCAGCCAATGCCAAGCCTCCACGTCATGCCCCGGCCCCGCCACACCTCGCTATTCCGACGACAAGTCTTTAAAAAGGCCTGCGAGCTCATTTATGTTCTCTTTTTCTGTTCTGAGCTAACGCTAAGCTGAAACTCTGTCCGAGTGTGTTAAAAATTAAATAAAGTGCCAATCATTATTCGAACAGCTATTTTATTTCAGTAACCGTTTTATTCAGAAGAAGGGATAAAGAACTTAAAAATGAAGCGACGACAGGGCGAATTATTACGCCCACCGCCTGAAAACGCCCATTCCGATGAAGAAGACTGTCCTCCTGCCAAGAAACTTCTGAAAAATCTCCTTGTCCAGGAGGTGGAAAAAGCGATGCGCGATCTTAGTAGCGATGCACCTACTTTCGTCGTTCGTAACCATCGTGCCGCATCGTTGATTCCAGAGTTTGATCCGGACAGTGACGACTGCACAGTGAGAGCCTGGCTAAAGAAAATAGATCAGCTTGGAGACATTCACGATTGGGATGAAAGAACAAAATCTTTCCACTTACAAGATAAGCTGAGAGGCCAGGCGAAAAAGTGGTATAATAGACTTGATGATTATGATTATTCCTGGACTGATTGGAAGCAAATGCTTTTGCGTGCATTTCCTAAACACCGTGACTATGGCAATTTACTGGAAGAAATGTTAAATAGAAGAAAACTGCCAACCGAATCGATGACGAAATATTATCAAGATAAAATAGCGATGTGTTTCAGATGTAAAATATCCGACAAGGCCAGCGTTTCGTGCATTATCAAAGGACTGCCAGTATCTTTGCAAGCCAACGCACGCGCTTTTCAATGTGATCGGCCAGATGAACTTTACGAAGGCTTTTTATGCGCTCTGGATGATTACCGTAACCCTCACCAAGATGTTCGCCCATCCTACGGCAGAGATCTACCGCCGAGTCGTTCGTTTAACGAAAAAAAATCCAGTGCTATCAATCCTCATACGGAGCCCTGCCCGCGCTGCAAAAAAACTGGCCATTTACTTAAAAATTGCACACAGCCAGACCTACGAACTTTTTACAAATGTGGAGCTCAAGGACACATCGCAAGTCGTTGTCCTTCCACTGAGAAAGGCAATATAACAAGCGTTGCTAACAGCACTAAAGACATACGAATTGTCCAGTCCTACAGTGATGTGTATAAAAAAGTGGCCAAAGTCAACGACATTCATGTTAAATCATACATCGATACTGGCAGCCAAGTAAATGTGATTACGACAAAAGTAGCAAAATTGTTGGGGCTTGAAGTAAAGCCTAGTAGAGTGATCCTTAGAGGATTTTCCGGTGGCCTTATTACCAGCCAAGGCGAAGTTGACCTTCAACTGGAAATAGATGGCATCTCACTGAAATGCCAAGCACATCTCACAGATATAGATATGAATGGCATTCAACTACTCATCGGTCAACCCGTAATCAATAATGAGGGCATAACCCTCACGGTCTGCAATAATTCCGCTACGTTGTCGCAGGAACCTTTAACTAATGACTTTGACGTAGTTTCAGATTCTTATCGATTCAAGGTGGTCACCGAAAGCGAGGAGTGTCTAGCCCCGGGCACTTCCATCATAAAAGTCCGTGTGCTGGACAATAAGGACGGAAACGACGTGGCCACTTCTCCTCGCCACTTCGAACTGAACGGGATTTCCTACTCGCTGCCCGCCACTGTGCTTCGTGGCGGAGAAGGCTACATTAAGGTGGTGAACACGGGCAATGACAACATCTTGTGGCAGCCAGGAGTAGTTGTAGCCAGAGCCGAAAGCTGCACGGAATCTTCTTCAAATAACCAGGTTAGAAGCCAAGCCTTATACACATTACAAGTGCATGATGTTCTAAGTACAGATACTGTCCCTTTATCCACGATTGATTGTGTAGAGTTAGATAAAATACAAATGGGTAGTCTAAATGAAAAACAGCGGCAAGATTTAATAACTTTATTGTTGAATTACAAATGTTGCTTTGCTAATGATACTCACGATTTAGGCTGTTCCAATTTAATCCAAATGAAAATAAAATTAAATTCTGATCGGCCCATACATCGACAGCCTTATCGGCTATCTCATTCTGAGCAAATTATTGTCAAAACAAAGGTAGCCGAACTTTTGCAGGCAGGCATAATAAAAGAATCCGAATCGGATTATGCATCGCCTGTTATTCTTGTTGCCAAAAAAAATGGAGATTCCCGTTTGTGCGTCGATTACCGGGCCTTAAATGCCATAACTATTAAAGATAGATATCCATTGCCAAACATTGAAGATCAGGTAGCCAAGTTGTCGGGTAAAAAGTTCTTTACCAGCCTTGATATGGCACAGAGCTACCATCAGGTACCAATCTCTCCAGAAGACACTCACAAAACTGCTTTTATAGTACCTACAGGTCACTATGAGTATACACGCGTTCCTTTTGGTTTAGCAAACGCGCCGTCTGTATTCATGCGACTTATAAACAAAATTGTCGAATCGCTTAGTGACAACAATAAAAAATCTAGCTGCCCCCAAAACAACAATTCAAACGAAATATTAGCATTCCTTGATGATTTGCTTCTACCCTCAAATAGTGTTGATGAAGGATTAGAAATTTTAGAGCGTGTTTTAGAAAAGCTCAAGAGTGAAAACTTAAAATTAAATATGAACAAGTGTTCTTTTCTGCAATCTAAAATAAGCTACCTAGGGCACGAAATTTCGGCAGATGGCATCCGGCCGGGTGATTCTAAGTTGGCAGCGGTATCATTATTCCCTACCCCCAAAAATGTTCATGAAATAAGACAATTCATTGGGTTGTGCAGTTACTTTCGAAAGTTTATTTACAATTTTGCCGTGATTGCTCGACCACTGACCGATCTGACCAAGAAAAATGCGTCATGGGAATGGGGTAGTGAACAAAGTAGTAGTTTTGAACAACTAAAAACTAGCTTATGTTCTCAGCCTGTTTTAGCTCTTTACGATCCGACGTTGCCAACAGAGATTCACACTGACGCTTGCAAATTAGGTATTGCAGCGATATTACTACAAAAGCAAACTGACGGCACTTTACGACCTGTTATGTATTTTAGCCGAGTTACAAGCAAAGAAGAGATGATATATCATAGTTATGAACTTGAGACGCTTGCTGTAGTAGAATCGCTGCGTAAATTCAGAGTTTACGTTGTAGGAAAAAATGTCAAAGTCGTAACCGATTGTACAGCTGTGCGTGCAACATTAACAAAACGTGATATTATACCACGCATTGCCAGGTGGTGGCTCTTTATTCAAGATTACGATATTGACATAGAATATAGGCCAGGAGAGCGCATGAGGCATGTAGATGCCCTCAGTAGGAATCCCGTGGACACAATGAATATAAACCGTCTTGAGGTTTCTGATTGGTTCTTTACTGTCCAGTATCAAGACGAAAAATTAAAGTCTATTATTGAACAGTTAAAGGCCAATACGGCTGATCCCCACATTAGAAACAATTACGAAATTGTCGAGGGTAGGCTATACAGAAAAACATTGGGCGGCAACCGCCTTGTTGTCCCGAACGCAGCGCGCTGGAAAATTATTCAAATGCATCACGATGAAATCGGTCATGTGGGGCTGAAGCGCTGTATGGATCTTATAAAAAATGACTATTGGTTCGCTAAAATGACCCGCTTCATCTCAAAGTACGTAAACTCATGTATTCACTGCGCTTATGGGAAGGGCGAGTATGGCAGAAAGGAAGGCATGTTACACTCTATACCAAAGCCTAGCGAACCAATGCGCATGATACATATTGACCACTTGGGTCCATTTTCCCGTACAAAAAAAGGTTATTCGTATATGTTAGTAATAACCGACGCTTTTTCTAAATTTGTTATTGCTGAGCCAACAAGAACCGTAAACTCTGTTGAAACCGTTCGCATCTTAAAGAGAATTTTCAGTTTGTTCGGCTATCCAGACCGAATTGTAACAGATCATGGTAAGGCTTTCACAAGTCGCAATTTTAAAAAGTTTTCCACTGATAAACAAGTTAAGCACATTCTCAATGCAATAGCATGCCCTCGTGCAAACGGTCAGGTGGAAAGGACGAATCGAACAATTCTCAGCGCGCTTAGAGCATCAAGCCCCAGCGAGGCTTCTACTAACTGGGCTAATATTCTACCAGATGTGGTATGGGGAATAAATAATACTGCTAACGAAACTACTACTTTCAAGCCATATGACTTAATGTTTTCTCGAAGTGGCAGGTCGGTTTGTGACGTAACTACCTCTGAACCCGAACCCGTAGATGTTCGACGCAAAAAAAGCTAGTGCCCGTATCACACTAGCCAGCAAAAAAATGAAGCGTAACTTCGATAAGCGGCGTAAGAATGCACGCGTGTACAAAAAAGGGGAGTTAGTACTTTGGAGACAAGCTCCAACTAGCAGTGCTGCCAGAGTGAATACTAAACTTGACGACTTATATTCCGGTCCGTACGTTATTACTAAGGTTGTTGGTAACGACAGATACAGGATCAGAAGTATAAAGGGACTCCGAGGCTACAAAAGCTTTACGGGATTGGTTTCTGCCGATTCACTCCGGCCATACAAAAGTGTAGTTCCTGTATCTGACAGTGCCAGCAGTTCCGATGAGCAGATGGAGACCGAAGATCTCATTGACTTGCTGGAAAGTTAATCGTGCTTTTTGTCCCCATTGCGGGAGCAATTGTTACAGGACGGCCGACTGTAACGCCGTACGCCAGTGCCAAAGCCACAGCCAACGCCAGAGCCATAGCCAACGCCAAAGCAAGCCAGCCAGCCAGCCAGCCAGCCAGCCAGCCAGCCAGCCAGCCAGCCAGCCAGCCAGCCAATGCCAAGCCTCCACGTCATGCCCCGGCCCCGCCACACCTCGCTATTCCGACGACAAGTCTTTAAAAAGGCCTGCGAGCTCATTTATGTTCTCTTTTTCTGTTCTGAGCTAACGCTAAGCTGAAACTCTGTCCGAGTGTGTTAAAAATTAAATAAAGTGCCAATCATTATTCGAACAGCTATTTTATTTCAGTAACCGTTTTACCACTGAAAGTCATAAAACATACTTTACGCGTATGCTAATTCCAGGAGAACGATTACCAGCGATCCGTGGCCGTTTCCATCGAACTGCAGGCTATGGAACTACAGGTCACGTTAGCCTGGATCGTATGGGTGACTTGTTGACCCATTTAGTTGAGGGTTTACCTCATAACAGCGGAATAATAGCTAATTAGAAACTTAACACGTGCCCGCATCCGCTCGTATACCTTTGAGCTTTGCGCTGCCAACCTTGAACGCAATATTGGCTGGTTAATATTCTGGCTTTACAACTTCCACACAATACAATCAATTAACATGGTCCCATACTAGGATACCCTGTACTGTGGTAAACAGGCAAGGGCGTCACAAACATGAACATACACCCAGACTGAGGAAACGTACGTAATACAGAGATTATTGTAGAGAGGTTCATATTTTACTGATGCCGGTGAGTCGCCCATTAGCTCAGTTGGAAAGAGCGCTGGCACGGATAGCCAGAGGTCGCGGGTCCGAATCCCGGCATGGGTGGAGTTTTTAGCCTCTAAATAGGTTTTTAGAAACACAACTTATCTGACTATTTAATCTATATTTACAGTGGGCCCTAGCTGCGTGGCTTTAAGAAGCTAAAGACAGGTAAATGAATCTGGAAATGTATCTTAGAAGTCAGTCCTTTCCTTATAGTGCAATTACCACTGCAATAATTCTCGTAGAATAAGACCTACCTTGAAATTTTAACACTACAATTCCAATTCCCAACATCAGTCAAGTGCACTATCGTTTTACTTACCCGGGCCACAAAGTAATTTCTGCAATAAGTAATGGCAGCAAAAACTCTGCGGTTATGTCTCTGTCTACCGCAAGATTATAGGCCAAGAGCTAGCTATAAAAAAGGTTAACTTGTTGTTGGTATGTATTCATTCACATTATTTAGTACATTACACTATTTTTATTTTTAATGCACTAACCCGTGCTAAGGAACAAATTTAAAAACCTATTTAGAGGCTAAAAAATAAAAATAGTGTAATCATGTGGGTACAGTGATATCGTTCCGATGTTAAGCCTAACTGCAAAGTAGGTGGTCGGGGCTGTAAGTAATGCAATTTGCTTAAGTCAGATGTCGCTGCTTGTACGTAATACAGAGAATATTGTAAAGAGGTTCGAAATTTCACTGATGCCGTGAGTCGCCCATTGGCTCAATTGGTAGAGCGCTGGTACGGATAACCAGAGGTTGCGGGTTCGAATCCCGGCATGGGTGAAATTTTTAGCCTCTAAATAGGTTTTTAAATTATTTAGTACAACCAATCGGCCGAAAGAGCGAATTCCGCCTAACACAGGTGTACAATTAAAAGGTGGATCCGACTTTATCGTTGTTACAACTGACTGTTTCCACATAAACAAATAATTTTTGGTTTATCCTCGGGTTCGATCCCCGGCCGGGTCAAACTAGGAAACGAACTTTTCTGGTTAGTCTCGGGTCTTGGATGTTATCTATGTATTTATTGTATTAAATCTATAGTCGAGTTAGCACCTATAATACAAGTCATTTAGTTGTATTTAGTATAGGGCTAACGAGATCTATGTAATTTGTCCATGAATATTTATTTATTTTATTTAAAATTTACTATAAATTGTGTAGTATTTGAGTAGTATTGCGTCTCTTGGCCTTGAAAATGTAAAATGTTTTTCTGAGGAGCACTGCTTATCCGTTACCACACGTTTTAACCTTTTTTAGGGAGCAGAGTACCACTGCCTCAGAGATAAGGTCATTTGCATATGTTACTTGAACAAAATATCGTTTATTTCACATTTTATCTTTATACAATGTGTTAAGAACTACATGCAACGGTGGACTTATTTGGGCAGATTTTTTTTCCAGGCACTCTAAAAATCAGTCAGATTACAAGTATTGGATGTTTTTTAGAGATAGCCGACTCCTGGCCTACCGTTCAATGGGCGCCATCAAGTAAACGCGCGCTAAGATTGCGCCACTTGTGAGCGTATAATTTGACAATCAGCCCAGAAACGAGATGGGGGTTCCGACCAGAACTCAAGGAGCGAAGGAATGAGACAAAAGGAATGAGAACTAATGACAGTTTGTAACGTCGGGGTCAGACCAGAGCGCCCTGATTAGATAGATAGATTGATAGATAAAACATTTATTTTACGGCACAATGCTTTAAAACATAACATAGGCGTACATGACTATCAAATATAACATAAAGGAAAAAATATTACAGGACAGGACATATTTTTTATAGACAGGACAAACAGAAGACGTTTCAAACATTGATTACATTTGCATACGCTTAAAAACAACAAAACAGAACATCACAAAAGGCTTAAAGTATTGAGCCACTAAAATGGTCGCAACTCAGCATGTGTTGAAGGAGCACCGAGGTGCTCCCACACCGCTTATGTAACTTTTCATGTATACATCTGTGTGCGAAAGCGGAATGTTTATTTAGCTCTTCCGTATAGATAGGAGGCGTGATATGTATCACACAAAGTGGATACATATCACGCCACCGCATTTCAGTAGATATTTGATACGTGACACTGATATAAAGTGAAATTGGACAAAGTCCAGGAAAAACCACGTTTTTGCACACAGATGTATGATACTTTGAATGACAGGATACGCAATAGTCTGATTAGAGAACGTTGTGGACTGAAAGAGGATGTAGTGACTAGAATTGAGAAAGGAATGTTGCGTTGGTTTGGACATGTGGAGAAGATGAAAGAAGAAAGATTGACGAAACAAATATATATTTCGAATGTGAGTGGAAGGGCTGGTAATGGACGTCCCAGACGGACTTACATCGACCAAATAGGGGATGTATTAGAAAAGGGAAAGATAAAAAGGAACCGGCGTGCGTGCATGCAACGACTTATGAACGTTGATGAAGCGAAGGTGATCTGCCAGGATCGTGGCAAGTGGCAGTCTCTGGTCTCTGCCTACCCCTTTGGGATACAGGCGTGAGGTTATGTATGTATGTATACGTCAAAACTTATATAATCAAGGCGCAGTTGCCAGTTTTTTTTTAAGCAATTATTTTCTACTTCACTTGACGCTGAAGTATGGTGACATCTACGTTAACAATATCTGCACACAGAATGCGAATTCTTTTCGTTGAAATATTTTTTTGGTTTCCGGTTTCCGGAATTAATTAAAACTTCAATAGAATCAAGTCTAACCATAATAATCTACACTGAACAAACAAATTTAAACGTACTAAAAATAAAAATAAAGAAATTGCTTTTATTTTTTTTTATTTTTATTTAAATAGGACAACCAACAGGCGATACAACAATACAGTCACAGAGTAAAAAAAAAACACACACACACAAATAACATGGTAATTGCTCACCCACTTACAGGTTATCGCATCATGCATGTAAAATTCAACAAACTGTATATGATTACACTATTTTTATTTTTAATGCACTAACCCGTGCTTACCCGTACGTTTTTAGCCTCTAAATAGGTTTTTAAAACTGTATATGGTTGTTCTTAGACAAATTGCTCATTTTTGTTTTTATATGTCGTAAGCAAACATTGTCGTAGTAAGCAAACATAATAAACATTTAAATATTTACACACACGGGTTTAAGTCAAATTTGGTTGTGAGTTGTATTATGATAATATGATAAATACTTGTCTACCGTTATGTTTATTTAAAACAAAAATACTTTTATGATTAAAAACTTAATACTACAAAATTACCAGGGTCCTTGCACTAGGCTTAGCCTGTTTCGCGAGGAACCAGTTAAAATTTTAACATCTTAATTACTTATGGTAGACAATATAAAATTTGTTTATATAATAACAAATTTAAAAACCTATTTAGAGGCTAAAAATTTCACCCATGCCGGGATTCGAACCCGCAACCTCTGGCTATCCGTACCAGCGCTCTACCAATTGAGCCAATGGGCGACTCACGGCATCAGTGAAATTTCGAACCTCTTTACAATATTCTCTGTTTTACGTACAGGCAGCGACATCTGACTTAAGCAAATTGCATTACTTACAGCCCCGACTACCTACTTTGCAGTTAGGTTGTAAGTAATGCAATTTGCTTAAGTCAGATGTCGCTGCCTGTACGTAATACAGAGAATATTGTAAAGAGGTTCGAAATTTCACTGATGCCGTGAGTCGCCCATTGGCTCAATTGGTAGAGCGCTGGTACGGATAGCCAGAGGTTGCGGGTTCGAATCCCGGCATGGGTGAAATTTTTAGCCTCTAAATAGGTTTTTAAATTTGTTCCTTAGCACGGGTTAGTGCATTAAAAATAAAAATAGTATATAATAACATGCAAAAAATAAACTTATAGAATAATTTTAATTTTATAGTTTTATGGTTTAGTTCACTTTCCATACAACAGTTACCTATATAGAAAGTGAACCAAACTTAACCAAACAGCATCATTATCATAATATATTTTCCAAAGGTACAATAAATTTTCTGTGCTTGTGTAATCCAGACTTAAAAGTAATTTTGTTATTGTGACTTTTGCTAGGGTTAACCCTAGTCGAACCTGAGCCATATCGTTAATTTTTATTTTTTACCTTTATGCAGGAAATTAGTGCGTATTGACGACCTCGGTGGCGCAGCGGCTTGGCACGCTGTCTGTAATCTGTAAAACCGAAGGTCTCGGGCTCGATCCCCGGCCGGGTCAAACTAGGAAACGAACTTTTCTAGTTTGTCTCGGGTCTTGGATGTTATATATGTATTTGTTGTATTAAATCTATCGTCGAGTTAGCACTTGTACTACAAGTCTTTTAGTTTTACTAAGTATAGGGCTAACAAGATCTGTGTAATATGTCGATGAATATTTATTTATTATGTTACAATTTAATGTTCCCGGGTTTAATTTCAGGTTGCCAAAACTCAGGGATCTGTTTGTTCGCGCTGTGTTGACACTGCTCTAGCCAGGATCGACAGGGACAAACAACTCCTCTGCTCTGGGACTCAGTTATACGGACTTTAACCCTTAATAGGGCAATGACATAATTGTTACCACGTTAATACATACTTAGCCACACGCCTGTATCCCAGCGGGGTAGACAGATTTAATATTATCTCAGTGGGTTATTTTATATATAACTGTCTACTCTCTTCACAGTCCTGCCCATCTTAAGGTTGTCCGGAAGCGATCGCGATCGATGAGGTTAAGTGCGCTTGTGGCCTAGTCGAACGGAGTGATTGGAATCAATCACTTGAGCTAAGCAACAACAGGCGCGGTCAGGTGCAGGATTGGTGACCGTCCTGTGATCACTTCTAGTGGATTTTTTCCGTGCTTCGCAAGGCACGTTAAGCTGTTGGAGCCGGCAGTCATGTAATGGTAGTCACTAAGCCATTTCAGTGGTTTTATGCTAGTAAGTCCCTGGCTCCTAAACTAGAGGGCCCTGTATCTTAAGAGACAGTTTCTTCCTTCAGTACATGGAACACTTTACCGTACAATAACTGACGCTTACATTAATCTATCTCCAGTCAATTGTTCTATAAATTTTTAGATTAAAATTAAAATATATTAATTTCTCGAAAAAATAAAAAAGAAACAATAATGATGCTCGTAGGCCAGTCTGCTTTAGTGATATTAAACGATCACGAATGTTAAGCAACATAGAAAGAAAGAAAGACATTTATTATAGCAACAACAACATTTATTATTATAGGGCGCGTTCAGTGCATGGATGGGTGACCGTTTATGACTAACGCTAGTGGAATTTTTCCGAGCGGTTTCGTGCTTCGCAAGGCACGCTAAGCCGTCGGTGCCGGTTGCCGTTGATAGATGGCAGTCACTAAGCCAAGTAAGAAGCCTTAGGGCGGCTTGAAAACTTCCGACAGTAAGACCAGCCACTAGTCTTGCAAGCCCCCAACAATCCGGACTTGGCCCCCGTGGTGGAGTATGGCCTATACCTTCCGCAGGGAAGAGACCCGTACCCCTCGGTGGGGACACAATGGGTTGATGATGATGATGGATATGAGTACAGTCTATTTATTCTTACTTGTCCAATTATATTATGTATTTATTACCTTCACTCTTCACAAGCACTGCACAGTATAATATTTAAGTATTGTATTCTATTGTATATTTCACACCACGGGCAGCTCATTAATTTATTTTTTCTCACGTACATGGCTAACCGCAGCTTGGACCCGACTGAAAATCAGCGTTGCAACTGACAAGTCTGTTGCTACATTATGCTGAGTCGGGCCCATTTTGGGGGCTCAATACTTAAAACCTATGTATTAAATTATGTTGTTTTCGTGTTGTAAAGTTGATTTATTTTTTAACTGTGTCTTTTTTTTTGCTTTCTGTGTAATCTTTTTTTTGTAATTGGTTTGTGTTTTTTTTTTGTTTTTTTTTAGTATTGTGTCGTCAAATAAATACATTTTCTTTCTTCTTTTCTTTCAATTTAGTAAAAAAGATTCTTACCTTAAAATTGAGATTAGATGCCTAAGCTAGACATTTTCTCGCAATTTTATGAACTATCATGAACTATTTTTATAAAACAGCGTGTTATCTATTAAGTGTTCCAGGTTACTTCATTTATGGAAATATCGCAGTTTTGGACTAAAAAGTCACAGTTTAAGGGTAGAATCTTGTTTACTAAATTGGACAACTAAGAATAAATAGACTGCAAGCTCAATGTGTGTGCTCAATAAATTATATTTTAAATTTAATATTTTTGTGAAATGATACAATCAAACCGGGGGGTGGGCAGCAGCGACCCTGCAGTACAATTCCGTCGAACTGCGATCCCCAACCTGCATGCCCAGCGTGGGGATTATGGGCATTACCCCCTACGATAGCACAACGTGGCGCTCTTTAGGGTAAGGCTATGTCCAGCAGTGGACTAGTATAGCTTGACTACGACGATGAAATGAAATGGTTTTATTCAAAGTAGCGCAGAAACTGCGGCTTAATGAACGTTACAAGTTAAACTAGGTGTCCATTTCAAAATCTAGATAATTTTGGAAAAAAATGTAGCGTCGCACTGCAGAACATTAGTCGCCAATGAGTCTGATAATATTGAATCGATAGAAAAGTAAACAGTGCTATCACCCACCGATTATTTAACATCGAATACTCCAGTAATAATTCAGCCGTCTCAGAAGCGTTTATCGAGTATAATACTTTAATTCCACAGCCTGCGAAGCCTGCCTGCTGTTATTGCTTCACTGAAGCCCCGATTCAGTGTCTTCCGATGCTCAACTTCGACATAGTTTGGAAAAAAAAATCCGACTTTAGTTTATTAATAATACCTTCAACACAAGACAATCACTCGACCTGGTCGAAACTAGACTGACGCCAATAGTACAAATGTACGGCAGCCCAGTGGGAATCGAATCCACGACCTCTGTCTTGGTACCCAATCGCCTTAATGGCTAAACCACCGAAGCAGTCAAGTCAAGTTTGTCTAAGAAATAAAAAAAAAGGCCAGGTCTTGGATGTTTACATGTTTGTAATGTCGTCGTTTCTGGTTCTCACGACACAGGACTATCCTAGTGTGGGGCCAGAAGCAATGTATGTGCTTGTATGTAAATGCTATTTTAAAAACCTATTTAGAGGCTAAAAATTCCACCCATGCCGGGATTCGAACCTGCGACCTCTGGTTATCCGTGCCACTGTTAATGCATTAAACAAAAGCGTGTAAATGTTATGTTATGTTAATTGTATATCTAATCTGATAATGATAACTTATAGGTACACAAGCGATGGTAGCCCACTGGGTAGAACTACTAATAAATGCCGGTATTCGACCCCACGATCTCTCAAATGTGAGGCCGGCCTTCTATCGTTCCGTTTCTATTGCTCTATTATGTATATAAAATAAGATTTCGACGAAAACTTGAAAACTGCACCGATTTCCTACAAAGTTTTGAACTGTATGTGACGACTCTCAACTGAGTTAAAAGTTTCGAAATCGGTATAATTTTTGTCGATAGTTTTCGACTTATCTGCTCGTGGTGAGAAGAAAGAGAGAATTTTCGTATGAGAGAATTCTGCGGTATTTGAGAAAGATTTAGATATTTAGGTTTATTATATTTGGCCGTGACAGAGGCCTTATGGGCGCCTTGATAACTTCTGACTGTAAGGCCCACCGTCTCCGGGTGGAGGAATGTCTTACAATCCCTCAACCCGGAGTTGACCCCCGTAGTGGAGTATGGCCTAACCTATTTATAAAATATTTATAATATTGATATAGTAGTATAAAAAAAATATTGTTTTACGAATTTGTCAATACTGTTATGATGGAAAATTTTATAAATACCTAAATTAAACGCTCTGGCCTAAACGAACTCAGCGATTGGGATCAATCACTTGAGTTAAGCAACAACAGGCGCGGTCAAGTGTATGATGGGAGACCATCCTGTGACTACTGCTAGTGCCATTTTTTCAGAGCGCTTTCGTGCTTCGCAAGACACGTTAAGCTGTTGGTGCCGGCTGTCATGTACCGGCAGTCGTTGATCCATGACAGAGGCCTTATGGGCGGCTTGATAACTTCTGACAGTAAGGCCCGCCGCCGTTTTACAATTCTCCACCAACCCGGACTTGGCCCCATTGGTGGAGTATGGCCTAACCTTCCTGTGATGCAGGAAGAGACCCGTGCCCCAGCAGTGGGGACATGCAAGGGTTAATCGAGTAAATAAAATAAATCACTCAGTCTGAAGTTAAGAGATATCTCCATAATTTCCGTTGTCATGTATAATAAAGTGTTCTCTATCTATTTATACTATATTCCACTCCGTGCAGAAGCAGCCCATACATACGCTAAGAGATAGCGTAAACTACTGCCAATGCTAATTTTCAGTATAAGCCTGTATAAACAGTACAAAATATATTATACTATTTTTATTTTTAATGCACTAACCTATTTTAGCCTCTAAATAGGTTTTAAAGTACAAAATATATTTTTTTAGTACACAGTTTTTTTAATCTACTATGGCAAAGCTGAAAGGGTACGATTTTAACAGCATGTGATATAAACTAAATTTAATAACAAAATCATGATGATGGATAATAATTGGTGGTTGTTACATTAAAATGTGGCGTATTTGAATTAGAGTTTTGCTGTCGCTTCAAGTAGGATATCAATTAACATGTGAGAAAATTTTGAGTTTATTCATACATAGTTAGAATATTTTCGGGGCTTGATCGCGTAGTAATTTATTGCTATTTTACCTCGTCTTCTCGTGACCACAATGACTGTAACTTCGTCGAAACGTCGAGGTAAAATAGCAATAAATTACTACGCGATTAAGCCCTGAAAATATTAGATTAGATTAGAACTCTTTATTCTACACACCAGAAAACAAAATACATAAAAAGGCTTACACATCTAAGCTCGCTTTTAGCGATAAGACCGCCAATTGTATATGGCAATATACAATTGGCGGTCTTATCGCTAAAAGCGATCTCTTCCAGACAACCTTCGGATGGAAAGAACTGAAAGATGAAGAGAGTAGGTAGGTAGGTGTACATGAAGTATACAGGAAGAATATGTACATAAACATATTCTAACTATTTATTCATATACTTACTACAATACTATATACTCGTAGCATGCGAAAGAAAAACAATATAGTTATAACGTCGGAAAATAAGGTAATTGCGTTTTACTTAATAAATAATCGCGATTTGACCCGTTTAATATATAACTATGTATGATTATAAAATATTAGAAAAACAATATGTCGGCGTATATGAACCCTACTAGCGACACTTATTAGTAGTCGGGCCATAGAACTAGTGCTTGCAATAAATAAAATTATATTATTTTTAACCTTTAACTGTGGACGTCAAATTTCCTTTACACTACTATGGACGTGGGGTCTCTGAGACCCCTGAACTTCATGGTTGAATAATACGCGATTGTTTGGAAAAAGAATAAAATTAATATCTCTATATTATTAAAAAACTTAAAATAAAACAAAATCCATACAAATTTAGTTAGTTTTCATAAAATTTTGCTCATTATTACAAATTAAGTATATCTTAGGCACATTCCAGTCTTTGGCCACATGACATCACTTAAATCAATATAGTATTTTTTATAAAGCCTAAAAAAGTAAAATTTCTTTTTCTTGTCAAATTATAAACTATAACAAGTAAAGTAACAAAAAAATTTACCTCTCACGTAAAAAAATAAAAATTCTGACATTACCTAAACATAGGGTACTTATTGGCAATCACTACACGGTGGCTTTGAACATTGCAAGCAAACTGGTCGATTGCAGCCCACACATGTAAGTATTGTCTTCCTATGTAGTTTTGCTGGACAAAGCTTACATGTTTTTCGAGAACCAGGAACTCCTTCTTCAGCTCCAGGTTCAGCAGGTGGCATATCAGGTCCCAGAACGCGGTTCAAAGGCATTCTCAATTCTTTGGGTAGTTTTGTATTGACAACGCGTCTTTGCATTTGGGGAACTACAAGGGATCGCGCGAAACTCTTGAGAAAGTTTCCTCGTTCTTTGTTTGATGTTGGTTGTAAAGAACATATACATTTACACTACTCAAATCCAGGATTCTGTAAAGCACGACCATCTGCCATCTCCTTGTGCGTCGGCTACACGAATAAATGGAACACTTTTTGTCCGTCTCATCTGCAATCGTCTCATCAACAGTCTGTAATGTCATCTTCATTATCTCATTCCACGGAGGCTTCGAAAAGAGCAAAAATCTCATCTTCAAATGAAGTGTCTTCTAACTGCAAAACTTTCTTCCCAGACGGATTTTCAGAAGATATGCTCGACCTTTTAATTCTCGACGTTGATTATTATTATCCATATTCAATGCAAAACTTAAAAAAAACAAACACTGTAGTGATATACTATGTATGGGAAAAATGGACGTGGGGTCTCACAGGCCCCTGCCAAATTTCCAAAGCTCACTACTCACGTGTTTTGAAGCCAGCAATAAAACCACCTCCATCGACACTCGTTTCGCTACTAACTTGAAAGGTACTGAGCAGCCTGGTGCCGGGGGGAGGGTAGAAGCAACTTTTTTGTAAGATACTGAGAAAGGTCGGGGCCTCTGAGACCCCACGTCCACAGTTAAAGGTTAATGCACTAACCCGTGCTAAGGACAATTTTAAAAACCTATTTAGAGGCTAAAAATTCCACCCATGCCGTGATTCGAACCCGCGACCTCTGGCTATCCGTGCCAGCGCTCTTTCCAACTGAATCAATAGGCGACTCACCGGCATCAGTGAAATTTCGAACCTCCTTACAATATTCTCTGTGTTACGTACAGGCATGGGTGGATTTTTTAGCCTCTAAACAGGTTTTTAATAAATAAAATACTTACTATTTTAAATACTCCCGGCATGTACCAATAACTTTGTTTTCTAAGTTACCTACATTTGTTAAGTTGCAGTAACAATACTCTCTGTATTACTTGCAGAGCGACATCTGGCTGAAGTAATTTGCATCACTTGCAGCCCCGAGTACCTACTTTGCAGTTAGGTTTTCCGTCGAAACGATATCGCTGTACCCACATTATTTTACACTTTTGGTTGCACTAACCCGTGCTAAAGACAATTTTAAAAACCTATTTAGAGGCTAAAAATTCCACCCATGCCGGGTCTCGAGCCCGCGACCTCTGGCTCACCGTTACAAAAAGATACTTTCACATTCACTGCCGATTTTGCTAGCGTGGTGAGATTAAAAAGTAGTGGAAAAATCAATCGATTGTTCAAAACCCTTCGCACTGGATCAGAGTTGAAGTAATAGAAATTTATTGGATTTCCAGCCATATACCTTGCGCGCCGTCTATATAAATAGAGGCACCATTCAGGTGTCTCCACTTACATCGTACAATGGGTTCAAATTGAAACCGATCCATTCAATTGAGATCGTGGAATTGGATGTAAGGACACTATCTAAGGCGGAGCTTACACGTTCAGTCTGGCTGACGTCAATTCCATCAGTCTGGTTAGACTGACGGCATATCAGTCGCCAGACACTCACTCATCTATTCAGTGGACTGAAGGACCAGACTGACAACTTTCAACCAACTTTCCGTCGTAAGGTTGTCTGGAAGAAATCGCTTTTAGCAATAAGGCCGCCCATTGTATTTTGTATCTTTACATGTTTTATAACATGTGCTCTGGTGTACAATAAAGAATATTCTTATCTTTTATTATGTCCGAATGTTTTTATGCTTCATCAGTCTGGCATCAATCCGAGCTTAATCAAGGTCACGGACTGAACTGACGCCAGACGGAACATTTAAACTTCGTTCAAGCTCTGCGCTGATGTCCGCAGGCATTTAGCTGAGCATATCCTTATTATCGCATAGCGTATCTATGCACTTCGTTAACAAAGTAATTAACGTGTATTTTAGATTGTTTTTTTATTTTTTTGCGATAATTAAACCATGATCTCGACAACCATCTTCCGGAGTGGTCTGAGGTGGCCTAGGACAGAAAACTAGACTGAATTGGGGGAGGCCTTTGCCCTGCAGTGGGACACAAACGTAGAGGCTACGTAAAAAAAAAGTTCAACTATATTTCAATTTATCGACACTAGGTCTTGAGGTGCGGTAGAACGCCCGCTTTTTATTCGTGAGGTCGTGGGTTCGAAGTCCGGCGTGTACCAATGACATTGTTTTATAATTACATTCTTTTTTTTAATGCACTAACCCGTGCTAAGGACAATTTTAAAAATCTGTACGTAATTCAGAGAATATTGTTAAGAGGTTCGAAATTTCACTGATGCCGGTGAGTCGGCACGGATAGCCAGAGGTCGCGGGTTCGAATCCCGGCATGGGTGGAATTTTCGGCCTCTAAATAGGTCTTTGAAATTGTTTTCTAAGTTATGTACTTTTGTGAAGTTATGGTAGCAATACCACTCGCTAACGGCGAGGAAAACATCGTGTAGAAACCTCCGTGACAGAGGTGTTGAAATGCATCTCTTGATGCAAGTGTGTTCTAATGAAAATTGTGTTTTAATCTTAATTTCAATCAAATATTTTAATGTATTTTTGTGTATGAGTTTTGTTTTATTGTGTTTAGTGTTAATTTCATCCAAATGCTTTGATGTGTGTTTTGTATGTGAATAAAGCATTATCTTATCTTTTCTTAAAAAATACCTTAGCGCTTCAAAATGTCAATCCGCCCATACTCTCTCTCTGAGAGAAGGCCGTGGGATATTAATAGACTTCATAAAAAAAGAAGGCACTAAGGAATATATTTATTTTGATCCTTCCTAAAATAGTTTAGAATCATGTTATAATTAGTTTGTGACGAGTACATGTCAACTCTGCGCGCGCACTACAAACTCCAACATTCCTGCATCGCGCAATCAAAGTGTTTCAATGACAACCATAAATATAACATCCGACTAACAACAGTCGGACCGGCCGTCCCCAGGCATACGATCTGCCTGGCGAGAAGTTTCCTTTTATAGTGAAAGAGCGCGATCACCCGCACTTCCATAAGTTTATTTTCTATCTAACATGTGCAGGTTGTTGGTATGGTACATTAGTATCGTTTTCCTTGAAGCTGTTGATTGCACATTTTTTTCACAACAAATTAAGGAATAATAATATCAGACAGCAGCCTTTCAAAGCAACCCATACAGATTCACTCCATTTATAAAGAGTGTAGAGGTAACAAGGAAACTTAATTAAATTAAATTTCGAGCACTAATTAATGTTTATGAGTCTGCGAGGTTAATGGAAATGTTTCGCTGTAAACATCGAGACTGATTATCCTGCCTTTGTTTTAAATTTAAATAACATTTTGATTGAATTATTACTATTACTAGCAAAGTCAAAGTCAACAAAATTTTATTCACTATCAAAACGAAATGTTTACTTAAACAATGTCCGTCCGTTGCCTGGAAAAAATTGCTTTAAGTAAGAAGCGCTCGTGGCCTAGTTGAATCGGGTGATTGGAATCAATCACTTGAGTTAAGCAACAACAGGCGCGGTCAGGTGCAGGATGGGTGACCATCCCGTGACTACCGCTAATAGCATTTTTCCGAGCGGTTCCGTGCTTCGCAAGGCACGTTAAGCCGTTGGTGCCGGCTGTCATGTAATGGCAGTCGTTAAGCCATGTCAGAGGCCTCATGGGCGGCTTGATAACTTCTGACAGTAAGGCCAGCCACTGCCTTACAATCCTCCACCAACCCGGACTTGGCCCCCGTGGTGGAGTATGGCCTAACCTTCCTGCGATGCAGGAAGAGACCCGTGGCCCAGCAGTGGGGACATACAAGGGTCGATATCAAACAAGGCCGCCATTTGTACAATATTTTTTATATAATTTCTGTTACTGTAATTTCTGTGTACAATAAAGAATATTCTATCTATCTAATGCTGACGCTGTTAGTTTTACAATTAATAGGTTATGCAGGAAAGTAGATGACAAAGAAACTCCACATTCATTCTTTTAAAATCGGGTTTTTAATTTATATACAGAGTTTTCAACTTAAAGTTACACTAGACATAATCGTCCCCGTTAACATTATTTTAACACCAAACATCTTTGCAAATAATCCTTAATGTTAACGTACGCTTTTTTGCACAGAGAATGGTATTTTTTAAATTGCGTCGGTGGTCAGTGTGGTACCTTTATTATCTCGAGGGATCTTATAGAGGATGTATTAACTTTTGCAAGGCAGGACCTCATGATAATGCCACTAGCGCCGTAATCTTTCGTGTTCATTTATTTTTATTATTTTAATGTTATTTAGTAATGTGTTTTCAGTTTGCTTTGTTATTGTGGCGTGTGTACTGTGGCTATAATAAATGTTTTTTCTTCTTCTTCCTTCTTCTCATATTAATAGGTAACATAACATTTACATACAGGCAGCCGTGTGACAGCCGAGCCCAACGGCTCGGAACCGCTCGGAAAAATGCCACTAGCGTTAGTCATGGACGGCCACCCATCCATACACTGAACGCGCCCTATGTTGCTTAACTTTCGTGATCGTTTAAGATCACTTAGGTAGCCGGGGCTACGAGCGATTCACTCACTAGGGTTATGTTTCTTCGAAGTATTGGCCTGCGTAAGGTTGGCGAAAACTGAAAAATCTAGACTAGGCTCCATAAAAAGCCGGATGTTTGACTTGAGCTCCTAAGCCTTGACCTTGGGAATAGCTATAGAAAAACATAGTTATTTTTAAGGTGAGGAGGTACTAAATAGAAGAGTATTCAGTTGACCTTCACACCCGTTTATTGCTGCCAGTTGCAAAACCACACAGCTTCTTTCAAAACCAAACCTTCACGACCAGGTAAGACGACACTCTGTTGAGACAATATTCTTAATATAACAGTGTGTCTGAGCCTTATCCAAGCCGTCATCTTGTATCCAACTTGTCAGCTGTCAGACGAGTTCGCAACTTATCAGAAACTACAAAGCGTTCGAAGGTTAGGGTCGTTACTCTGATCCACGTCTGGATTTCATAAGAAAAGGCGTAGACATGACAATCATGGGAATACAACCAGACTGAGGTTGTATTCTCATGTTTGTCATGTCTACGCCTGATGCTATGCTCGGAGTTTCTCTGAAGCATGAGATTCGTAACGAATGCATCTGACATAGAACCAAAGTTATCGATATAGCTTAGACAATCAACGAGCTGAAGTGGCAGTGGGCTGGCCACATCTCGCGAAGAACCGACAACCGTTGGAGTAAACGTGTACTTGAGTGGAGACCGCGACTCTGCAAACGTAGTTTAGGACGCCCTCCGACCAGGTGGGATGACGATCTGCGAAAAACTGCCGGCAGATGGTGGATGCGGCAAGCTGAAGACAGGGCGCTATGGCGCTCATTAGGGGAGGGCTATGTCCAGCAGTGGACTACATAATATAGCCTGAAGAAGAAGAAGATTACCATAGCACAGGGTATGGACAAATAATTTGTTTCATAAAGAGTTATATAAAAATCTCGGGTGCGCCAAAGTTGACCGAAGATTCCTACCTCGATTATTGTAACTCCGAAAATTTTATTACTACAATTTTTCATCCTAACAATCACTATTAATAACTACTCTGTTCCGAATGTTATTAATTCCGAATCCAACTTCATAATGTCGGTAACAATAAACCTCTATTGTACTACTATTTGTTTTCCGATATTTTCTCAAAATAACTGTTTTTTACACTATTATTCGAAATCATATATTTGTTAGTAGAATTGTTTTTATTCTAAAATTTTACATTATATAGGTACCTACATTCATTTTGTGAACTTGTTAATTAGGTCAATGCCGCCACCGAGATCGACATCAGGGCAGTAGGTAGGTTAGGTTAGGTTAGAACATGTAAAAACAACAAAAAAATACTGTTTTCAGAACGAAACCTTCCTACCTATAAGTCAGAATAGGATACTATTAGGTCAATGACGCTACGGAAATTCACATCTGGGCAATAGATAGGTTAGGTTAGGTTAGAACATGTAAAACAACAAAAAACACTATTTTGGAATTAAATATACCAACCAAAAGTCAAATTATGGTACTGTTAGGTCAGTGTTCCTACCGAAATCAACATCTGGGCAGTAGGTAGGTTAGGTTAGGTTAGTTGTTTTTCAACCTGTGGGTCGCGACTCCCTGGGGGGTCGCGAAGCTTCTATAGGGGGGTCGCCCGAGGTCGAGAGAACTGCTTCAGTAAAAAAACTAATTTAAAAAAATATTTATTTATAAAGTAAGAGAATTTCGACAAAAGACCCGATGCTAATACAAACAAATTAACACAAAATAAAATCCTAAGACTCATGTTAATGCGAAGGTTGTGCCTGTTTTTGATTGATCAATTTATCCCATCGTGGATCCGTATTTGCTACACATAGAATTAAATCGTTTTCCAAATTTAAGCGATTTCTTTGCTTACTTTTTATTTGGGCCATTGATGAAAATGTCAACTCGCATTAGTACGAGGTGGCAAATGGAATCAAACACTTCAAAGCCTCAGTTGTCAATTCCGGGTATTCTGTTTTTCTCCTTAACCAAAAGTTATCCAACTTAGCGGACTTGAATTCCAAGTGTAACATTCCATCAGCAGATAATTCTAGCAGATTCTCTTTGAGCTTAGTTGGCAAATTAACCTCGTTTATAGCTGCATTTAAAAACGGATTTAAGATCCACCTCTGCCCAGTGTTTTCCGATATCTCTTGCACTGAGAAGTAATGACACAATTCTTCTTTCAAATTGTCTAACACCATTTTCATACCAGGTATATATGCCTTGATGGTGATCTCACATCCGACTTCTTCAGTAAAAGATTGTGTCGCCGAAAATGATTCGAAGTTATTTTGATTTATAGACGACGACCACAAGTCAATTTTTTTGGTAAAGCCATGTATTTTGTCTTTTGCAGTGATGACATTTTCATCTCTCCCTTGAAGACTTTTATTTAAGATATTTAAATGCTCAAATAAGTCAGAAAGAAAAGCTAATTTCAAAAGAAATTCCGGGTCGCAAATGAATTCCGAGTATTCTGACTGGGCCTGCTGTAAGTACATTAAAAGTTCAGCACGAAGTTCCATAACTCTGGTCAGTACTTTGCCTTTTGACAACCACAGAACCTCTGTATGGTAAAGTAAATTTTGGTGGAGTGCCCCCATATCTTCACAAATAATCCGAAACAATCGTGTCTGCAACGCTTTTCCTTTAATAGAATTTACAATCTTTATAATAATATTAAGAACTTGGCTGTATTCATGTGGCAAGGTTTTGGCTGCAAGAGCTTGGCGATGGAGAAAGCAATGCACCCAACAAGCGTTTGGCATCTGTTCTTTCAGCCTAGCAATAAATCCACTCTTCGCACCAGTCATCGCTTTTGCTCCGTCGCTGCAAATAGCAATGCATTTATTTGCCCAATCTATATTCATATCTTGCGTAGCTTCAAGGAATATGTTATGCAAGCACTGACCTGTAGTATTTGTGAGAAGCGCTTTGCAAAATAGTATTTCTTCTATTACTTTTTCACTGGATTCAAAACACACAAAAGCTACAAACTGCGCACAACCCGCAATGTCCGTGGATTCGTCAAATTGCAAAGATACAAAAGTACTTTCCTTTATTTTTTCTATGACTTGATCACGAACATCAGTGGCCATATCGCTTATCCTGCGTTGAATAGTATTGTCAGAGAGAGGTATACTTTTGAGTTTTTCCACCTCTTGTTTCCCAAACATAATCTCTGCTATATCTAAAGCCGCTGGTAAAATCAAATTTTCGGCTATAGTGTGAGGTTTTCCTGCTTTGGCCACACGAAAAGCTACTCGATAACTAGCAAGCAACGCTTTTTCATTTAGGTTGGACATTTGTACTATACCAGTTTTTTGATGTTGCAGAGCTTGTAATTTTCTCTCAAAAAATTCCACGGGCTTATTTTTTTCATTCGGATGTTTTGTGTTGAGGTGGCGTGTTAACTTCGATGGCTTCATGCTTTCTCTTGATAAAGTTTCAAAGCAAATAACGCACAGCGGTTTATTGTTAATCACAGTAAACCCGAATTTCAAATAATTTTCGTCATAAAGACGTTTTTTCTTTGTTTTACTTCCACTACTCTCACCAGAAGTTGATGGTTCTGTTGATCTTTTCAGGAATTTATCCATTTTAAATTATTACAACTCTTCAAATGCTTTCATAGACTCATTGCTCTCCCTTTCTAACATAGGTAAGCCGAGATAGAAATTCTAGTGTCTATGGTGCGAAACAGTATGAAACTTTAAGCCTGGCTTTTCAAGTGAACTTAGTGCGAGTGCGATCGATCCGAACGATGCGTAGAGGATTTCAAGGAAAGGGTTGCCAGATTAGGCGATTTGTCACCGTTAGGGCTATTTCGGACTTACACATACCTACATACATAATAAAAAAGCAAAGGGTCGGGGGGTCGCGAAATATTTTTTCATACCAGGGGGGTCGCATCATGAAAAAGGTTGAAAAACACTGGGTTAGAACATGTAAAAACTACAAAAAAACACTACTTTGGAACTAAACATACCAACCAAAAGTCAAATTATGGTACTTTTTGGTCAGTGTTGCTACCGAAATAGACATCTGGGCAAAACAACTGAACAAAGATATCAAAGTCTGTAAATACATACCATACACACAAATAAGAATTATAACTTATCGATAATATGAGTAACAATATTATGAAAAACATGTTTATGAATGACAACATTATGGTAAAAAACACTTAGGAGTTTAGATTAGTTTAGTAGTAATATTAGTAATAAAAAAAATCGGAAACCAGAGTGTTATGATCTTCGTCGGTAGTACTAGAAATTGTATGAACGAAAAAAATAGGAACCAAAATTTTCGGAAGAGTGATCATTCGGAGTACAAATCGTTAGTAAGACCATTTTCGGAAGTTAGACTTTAGTTGAGCCAATATGGACCCAAAAATCTCGTGTCTCAGTGTTTGTTATCCTACTCCTCAGAAGCGGCGTCATCGATTTTCGTGATTATTTTGTAACAGCTGTGCCCCGCGGTGTTACCCGCATTTTATCGATTTTCACATATGATAGTAAGATATAAGGTCGAAGACGTTGGTGAGCGGATCACAGACTTAAAGTGGAGATGGGCGGGACACTTGGCTAGAAGGGAAGACGGCCGGTGGATCAGGGCAGTATCGGAGTGGTGGCCAAGGGAGGGAAGGAGGTTGGTAGGCAAACCACCGACACGATGGTCAGACGACATCGTGAGGGTTGCGGGTCAGAGATGGATCAGATGCACAGGACCGTGAGGAATGGCGCAATAAAAAGAAGGCCTATGCCCAGCAGTGGGTTGATGTGGGCTGATTATAGATAAAGATAGATAATACGATATTTTCCCGCACTAAAACGTAGCCTATGTGTTAATCCATGGTGTCAGCTAAGTCCATACAAAATTTTGTTGAAATCGCTCCGTTAAAAAACCGTTTAGACGCGAAGAAGTAACAAACATACACACTCACAATTTTTGCCTTTATAATTAAATATTAGTATGATGTGATGATATGAAAAATGAAAATGAAAAACGTTTATATATTTGCTAATAACCTTTGCGGGGTCAGCTAGTACTCGTAATATATAAATATTACGTAAATTATGAGGTGGTGGCGCAACGGTAGACGGTGGCTTCACATTCATTCAAGAAGTCGTCGGTTTGATTCTACCAACGACTTCGTTTTGTAAGTAACGTTTATTGTGAATTTGTAGTGTCGGAGAAAATGGTGACTAAAGCGAATGTTCATAATCCGTTTATAAACCGAATGAATGAACCGAATTAAACAGAGGTGCACAAAGCGCTCGTGGCCTAGCCGAACCGAGGGATTGGAATCAATCACTTGAGTTAAGCAACAACAGGTGCGGTCAAGTGCAGGATGGGTGGCCGTTCTATGACCACCGCTTCGTGCTTTAAAAGGCACTTTAATTCCTTGGTGCCAGCTGTCAAGTAATGGCAGTCGTTAAGCCATGTCAGAGGCTTTACGGGCGGTTTGATAACTTCTGTTAATAAGGCTCGTCACTGTCTTTAAAATCCTCCACCAACCCGGACTTGGTGGAGTATGGCCTATGAAATTGAAACTGTTAACATATCTTAGTACTTGAAATCCGCAATCTCGTGGTCGCGTCGATTCAGATAATCTTAATCTCATCTCTCACTGAGTAAAGGCAAGTGGTCGTGGGACGCGTGTAGTGTGTATAGTAAAGTTTGTAAAAAGTAAAGTCAAAAAATCCGTGTCATACTTAACAGGTAAATTTGTCTATAAACTCATGGATACATGCCGCAGGAGTAGCCAGCGATCAAGTATTGTAGGAATATTTTTTCAAAATTCAGTAACTTGAATATACTTTAAATTTGTGTGTTATTTATAAGTATAAAAAACTACCCGGAACCGGCGTGCGTGCATGCAACGTCTTATGAACGTTGATGATGCGAAGGTGATCTGTCAGGATCGTGGTAAGTGGCAGTCCCTGGTCTCTGCCTAGCCCTCTGGGATACAGGCGTGAGGTTATGTATGTATGTATGTATGTATGTATGTATGTATGTATGTATGTATGTATGTATGTATGTATGTATGTATGTATGTATGTATGTATGTATGTATGTATGTATGTATGTATGTATGTATGTATGTATGTATGTATGTATTTATGTATTTATGTATGTATGTATGTATGTATGTATGTATGTATGTATGTATGTATGTATGTATGTATGTATGTATGTATGTATAAAAACGTCATCACTGAAACACGTGAAACGCAGTTCAAATGTTTCTTTATTTTACTCAAAACTACTTCAATGCACTGGATGAGTGCTTTTAGTAAATAATACTTTTTTTCAGAATAACATTTCGGCTTCACCAGTCGTTTGGAGTGGTGACCCCCCAAACCAATACTTTTAGTTTAACTAGACGGGAGACCAACCATGACAGCAATCGGATAGTTTCAAGGTGGTGCGTTATTACGTTCCCCTTTGTGACAAGTTTCACTTTTTGTAATAAAAACTTTATTACAGGAATTCGGGATCAGCGATTCCCTTTTCTTGCTTTATTTCGGGTTATTGGACTTGGGAGCATGGTCAACTAATAGTATTAGGTTTTAAGGGAATATTTTCTGTGAATATGTGTGTGCGCGCGCTCGCATGTGTGTGTGTATGTGTACATAAGTATGTGTGTGAGTAATGTGTATGACATATTTTAAACTTTCGCGACTTGTACACATAGTTATTAACATACAAATATATAAATATATATATATATATATATGACAAGATACAGTAGAATTGGCGGCACGCCAATCGCATATATTTCAAAAAAGTGGCTTAGGCCTAAGGATCACACATATTCATATATTTCAATACTGGTATTCTCAAAGCATATGCCCGAGTATACTCTATATATAGTATATCTATCTATAGATAGAAAACGAAAATGATAGAATATAAAAGAAAATGCAAATGCAAAGAAAAGTATTTCTGCTCGCTACAGTCCTGACAAACCAATTTCGCTTCACCAACGAAGCGAAAAAGCAGAACTAATAAAATACAGAAATAAAAACAAACATTGATGCCCACCTCATGAAAACCGCGTCAAAGTCGTATTTTCTTTCAATTCTTTTGCAATTTGTATTCGTAATACTAATAAAAACGAGGCTCTCAAAATAAACAAACAAGCTGTTTTCATGTGTCACGAATGTCGTCGGTAACATATTTTGTAATGCTCTGGAAACGGAGGTGGGACAGGGCCTCACTAAGGTTTACCATCACCAACCCATAATGTCCCGACGAGGAAGGTAAAGGCCATACTCCACCACGGGGGCCAAGTCTGGATTGGTGGAAGCTTGCAAGACTAGGGGTTGGTCTTCCTGTCAGAAGTTTTCAATCAGCCCTAAGGCCTCTGACTTGGCTTAACGACTGCCATCTACAACACCAACTGCTTAACGTGCCTTGTGAAGCACGGAACCGCTCGGAAAAATGCCACTAGAGATAGTCATAGACAGTCACCCGTCCAGGCATTGAACGCACCCTACGTTGCTTAACCTTCGCAATCGTTTAAGATCGCGCAAGACTTGGCGTAACGACTGCCATAAATCGACGTTTTTGTAAACTTGTAATAGAAAACCATGGACTGTAGTTCTACGACGCAGGCCTCTGATCTCTGCCTACCCTTGCGGGATACAGGCGTGAGTGACGCTGGTTATAGACTGGTTATACGTTTATGGGATACATAAATATGCGCTACCGTTACGCCATAGACGACCTCTGTGGCGTAACGGTAGCGCGTCTGCCTACCATGCAAGAGGTCCCGGGTTCGAATCCCGGCTGGGGACAAAAAAAAAAGCCCAGGTCTTGGATGTTTACATGTTTGTGAGGTCGTTGTTTCTGGTTCCCACGACACAGGGTATCCTAGTGTGGGGCCAGAAGCAATGTATGTGCATGTACTCGTATGTAAATATTATATGTTATAAAAAATCCTTAAACCTCTTGTGTTGGCTCTACACCACGTTCACGGCAGCAGTCATTCGCGCACAGATAAGAACCTTATTGCGCTATTATAGTATTGTATAGCTTAGCTAGCAAGCTATACAATACTAAGGTACTTACTTACTTCCTATGGCTCTACAACCCAGTGTAGGGCTTGGCCTTTTCAATATTTTTCTTCCATTTCGCTCGGTCCTTTGCATCTTTCCTTCATCCTGAAAGCTTCCTCATCTTCTTCAGATCTTCCTCTATGCAGTCAAGTCACCTCTTTTTTTGGCCTGACACTCGGCCTTTTCTGCTGTGGAACCCATTTGGATATAGGCAAGCTATGAAATCCGGGAGGGAAAACGTGGAAATTTGAAATTTTTTTTCTAGTCTGTCAAAAATTTGTGAGTGGTAATCTGATTTTATTATTAAAGATTTAGATAGACACTTTATTGTACATAAAAAAGGAAATTACACAGCATCATTCATTCATTCAGCATTATGCTGCTAAAGTTTTCAGTTTCATCAAGTTATTGCAGTTAGTCAGTGTTAACTCCTTCTGTATATTACAATTTCCACCGTGCCAGTGTACTTAGTAAAACTAAACTGTACATAAATTATCGATTTCACTCCACCCCCGCATTGGTGTGTATCGTCTACTCCAAACAATCCGGCCCTGCGTTCTCGCGTCAAAAGATGATTTGCATAGCCATTGTAAAGCCCACGAAATGGCCGGTACAATGGACGCTTTTTATTTATTTAATTGCGTGTGTGCGGTGCTCGTTTGTTTTCGAGGATTTTTATTTGAATTATGTAATACATTTCTAAGCGGTTGTGCCGTAAAAGAAGAGATCTACAAATCCATCTATGATCGAAGATTTCGAGGAAAAATCGTGCGGAAACCGGACGTCTGGCCTCTATCTGTTATTCTAGTGTGAATATCACAGTAATTGATGAGTTGCGTCCTCTTATTATATATTTATTTTATTTCATTGTAATGCAATGTTTGCTCGTATAACACAATCACTGAAAAAACTGTTTTGGGCGCCCGCGATACAGGTTTACCTAGTGCGAGGCCCGCTGTGTAAAAATGCTAATGTAAAAACTTATTTGGCAATAAATATTTTTGTATTTTGTATTTGTATTTGCATTTGAGAAAATAAACAGTTATACACCAAACTATCATTATTATAGTCATTAGTGTAGTCTGAATATACCTCGGGCTCCAGAGTAGGCTTCGGCTTTCGTTTAGAGCACACGAGTTTAATACTACTTCCTGCTCTGTATAAAACTTTTTTTATTATTTTGAAAAGTTATGTAAAGTTATAAATAACAATACGAAATAAACCTTACCTTATTGCAATATAATCGGTTTTTGATTGCTCAGCCGAGGTATATTCTAAAAGCTAACATACTGTATTAAGTTTAATTAAATATACAACCAGCAGCGTTTTCTACAGTTTATATGATATAGAAATATAGGTATACAATAGGCGTGTGGTAAACATTTTTTTCTTGCGTTTGAGTAATCACAAACAAATTCTATTTTATCTGGATGTACCTATAGAACACGCCAGTATAAACAGAGTCATTCACATTTTGTATCAGTTTTATTTTTATTTAAACAGAGTTCATATGCATGAATAAGCCCTTACTCTCCCTTTCAGAGAAGGCCTATGCCCTGCAGTGGGACTTTTACAGGCTAGATTATAACAAAATCGAAAAACAACAACGTAAAAAGAATATCTAACTACAAAATACTACAGCAACTTGCATCTAAGTTAGGGTTATAAATTCAGCCACAGGTAAGCTGTGTTCACCACACTCCACCTAGTTATCTAGGAGACAGGTCGTGAGACTATTTCCGGCAGTATGTCGTAAACAAATCCCATTTTCACCGGTTTCCGTTTCGAAAACTCGTCTGGAGTACTAGGCGCACATACTGCTGGCGGCAACTGTTCTTGACAGGTCAGAGGCGATTTCCAGCCGTTTTCCCGTTTTCTGAGACCCTCCTATCCCATTAGAGCTAGCCGGTACCGCTTTCAACGTATGTGGTCCTAGTACAGTTGAGAACCGGTCAAGCTTTTTATTTTTATTGTTCCGCTTAACGATAGTGCAATTATTAGGTACTAGCTGACCCCGCGAAATTCATACCGCCTAACAGTCGATTCTTAAATGTTTTTTTCTCTCCGTAAGAGCCATCCTCGTACTTCAAGGAATAGTCTAAAAAAAATATTAGCGAAATCGGTTCAGCTGCTCTCGAGATTTGTGCTTACCACCACATTCAGCGATTCATTTTTTTATTATAGATGTATAAATTGAATTGTGTGTTATGTGTCTTTATACACATGGCGGTTCAGTGTATACTGAACGCCAATTGTATAACTTTACTTAGCATCAACATTAACATTACGTGTGTGTGTGTTTGTGTATATTATAGCATATGAGCAGATGCTTGTAAGAAAAATATATAAGAGTAGAAATAAAAATTATTGTAAAAATAAAGTTTAATAACTGAACCACTCGTAACAACTAAACATGCAACCGATCCTCCAAAGCCGTGACTAGCATATTATTCTATGCTAGAAGCAGTTGAGACCACATTTTAGACCAAACTTTAGTTCTCGTGGTTGTATTAATATTTACGTAACTCCACGTGCAGAATCTACGTGTTAGGTAAGCAAATGTCTTACCGAGTACAGCATTTGTACGGCTACCAAATACGAGCAACGCCTTGGCGGTTCATGTGCGCCTAGTAAAGGCGCAAGTGTATGCGCTGTGATAATTATCATGTTCCGAGGTATTTGAGAGCTGATATACCTATGAATTGTTAGTTTGATTTATGGGTGCCTAGTTCGGTGAAGATAGTTTAAACATTGTTTTTTGGAGCTTTTGAAAAGAGCACTAATAATATATATATATATATATATATATATATATATATATATATATATATATATATATATATATATATATATATATATTTATTATTAGTGCTCTTTTCAAAAGCTCCAAAAAACAATGTTTAAACTATCCGTATATATATATATATATTTATATATATTTACGGACATATTACACAGATCTCGTTAGCACCATACTAAGTACATCTAAATTACTTGTCTTACAGGTGCTCACTTGACGGTAGATTTAATACAATAAATACATAGGTAATTATATAACATCCAAGACCCGAGACAAACTAGAAAAGTTCGTTTCCTAGTTTGACCCGGCCGGGGATCGAACCCGACACCTTCGGTTTTACAGTCAGCGTGCCAAACCACTGCGCCACCGAGGCCGTCAAAAATTCTAATTATTTCAAAAAAACTAATTATTTCTATCATGACGTTGAACTATATATGTATGTGTTATTTACTAAGAATGTTATTTATTGTTACTGGCATTAAGTCTATATAGTTACGTAGCTACTTAGGTTCTTGCTATGGATTTAAATATGGTTTAAATTATTTTGTACACTTAGTTTGCTGAAAGAAATCTCGCACAGAGGTAAGTTCGCCTTTGTACATATCCCTTGTATGCCCCTATTTCTGCAGCCCGGGTTTCTTCCTGCATGCAGGATTTATCATTATCGCGCATCGCAGGAAGGTTTGGCCATACTCCACCACGGGGGCCAAGTCCGAGTTGGTGGAGGATTGTACGACAGTGTCGCGCCTTACTGTCAGATGTTATCAAACCGCTATAAGGCCTCTGGCCTATTGTTACTTAACCTTAGAAAAGATTAATTATATTCTTTGTAATGCACTTACCCGTGCTAAGGACAATTTCAAAAACCTATTTAGATGCTAAA